>CAMTDV010000023.1:91524356-92124356 GCA_947069175.1 Scalesia atractyloides
GCAAAAAAATATTGTAAGTTATATTTCAATGTCATGATTAGGGTTGGTTCAATAGTCTAGTATGTGGGTTAAGCCCGGTTTTAACAGCATGTTGACATCAGTGTAACCTCATTTGTAAAAACATATATAATAACAGTTTAACTCAATTTTAACAACAATACGTCCCATTTTTAGCTGCATGTTAGCAGCAATTAAACTCTTTTTTTACAGCATTTTAACATCAATCAAACCCCGTTTTGGAAGGGGTGTTGTTTAGTTACATTTTTTTTGGAATATTAATATTGAAGAATCAAATGAAGAAATACAAACCTACAGAAGATGGAGGAGATTCATTAGATCCTTTTACAATCGTGATGAACAAAGAGAAAGAGATGGGTATCATAGACTTTACGGTATAGGTGTTTCCAACAAAATGATAAAAAAATGGATGGTAGTGGCTATATTGAATCAGTTAAAAAAGATGAGTTATTTGAAATGCAAAAGGCAATTGAAGAGGATCATGAAAAGAATAACCGAGTTGCAAGCTATGCTAGAAGATCAACAAAAGCAAAAAAAGCCAACTTGGAAGCTATTCAAAGAGATATCGCTAAGCAACAAGAAACATTCACGCTTAAGGAATAACTACCCCAAATGATCGGGAGTTATAAATACAAGTAAGAGGATTTTATTGATCTTGATGATTTTATATTGATTAGTTTGTTTTGACTCTGTTGTTTTAGGGTGTTTTTCGTTTATGCCTATCTAAAGCATTTTAAGATTATTGATATTATTATGCCATTTTTGTTTTGCCTTAATTGAGATAGTAATGCATATGATAACAATTCCAAATCATGATGTAAACATTGATTCTACAGATAAATTAGATTTTAAAAATGTGTAAAATGTTGCATATGAAAAATCATAAAAAGTTGCATATGTGGTAAAAAAAAAAAGGTTTTATTTCGTTGTAAAAAAATATTGCATTTATCTAGTAAAATAATAATAATTATTATGTTGCATTTGAGTATAGAAAATGTTGCATTTGAGTATAGAAAATGTTGCACTAAAGTATATAACATGGTGCATTTGAAAGTAAATAAAAGTTAGCTTTTGCATAAAAAAGGTACATATTAGAAAGGTTGCATTTTCTTAACATATGCAAGTGCAACCTTTTTGAAATCTTGCATTATTTAGTAAAAAGAAGGTTGAATAACGTGTATACAACTTCACCTAACACGACTTTCAATAATGGTTGTTTTCATCCTATCACAACATTTTCAAGGCATAATGCAACATTTTATCGGGATTGCATTAGGCTCATTTTGTTGTAGTATATGAAACAATTAAATAATTCTTATATTACATAAAAAATTATATTTTTTCAAGATTGTCATTAGCATTTACTCACTTTATCATTTGTATTAGGAACATGTCTCTGATTATTACAAAAATGTTTCTCCAATTGCCCCTGTTAAAACTTATGATGCTAATACCATTGGGGAGAAAAATTGTTTAAAGGTTTCTAAAAATAATATGTCTAAGCGTAAACTAGTTGATGTTTACTATTTGGATGGAGGGTCAAGTATGTCTGATACTACAATTGAAAATGACTTGAAGACTGTGGAAGATGTTAGCAAGAAAGAAATTAAGGTTTATAGATCAAATATTGAGAAATAGTTGAGATGTTTGTTGGCATATTTGAACTTGATCTTTTGATTGTTTCGTTGGTTTAATGTTTTTTCACCAATCATCTTAGTTTTTTTCTTTTGGTTTGTTGACATTATTATTTGATGTTTATCAACTTTAATGTCCATGAATAATTTTATTTGATAATACAAATTGTTTGTTTATGTTGCATATTTTTCTTTAAGTATTTTACATTACGGAGTCGTTTACCATGTCAACAAACATCCTTTAATACATGTTTCTTACAAATTTGTCAATTACCTCACCAAAAAACCTAACCCCACCTTCACAAAACGTAAAAAAAAAAAACCAAACTCCCCACCCCCAAAAAACCTAATCCTCTCCCCACACAAGCTAAATGCTAAAAACTAAACCATAAATCCAAACCTCACAACTAAATGCTAAAAAGGTTTTCTTACATTTCGTCCCTAGAAATTTAGCAATTTTGGAATTAAAAATAAAAAATATATTAAGACACTTGCAAAGGTATGGAATGCTAAGAACTTAACTAACAACTTTAAAATACTATTAAAGTTCATTTGTCTAGAGACCAACTTTGAATCAAATCGGTTTTGAGGCATAACTGGTTATGGAGGGAAATATTTGAATTTTGTACAAATCAGTTGGGTCGGGTTAAAACCGGATTTCAAACGGGTTTTACAAATTGGTTCGGGTCCAAACCAATTTAGTAATAGAGTAGGAACCAATATAAAAACTAGTGGTTTGGGTCGGATTGGAATCGGTTTGGGTCAATCCGGTTTTAGGTGTGGTATCGGGTCGAGGTAGAACGAGTTCGGAAATATAAACCGTTTTTTTTTAAATCTCTAGATATAAAGTCTTGAGTAAACAAAGCTGTAGACCATTCAATGTTTTCTTGTATTAGTATACATGTAAAAAATTCATGGAACCATAGAAGCAACTAAGAGTCCTGAATCATCTCACAACATACTGACACATATGTTAATTTCAAACTATTTACCTATGAATTAACCGATTCGGGTTCTACTTCATCTCAAATGGGTCAAATCCATAAATTTAGCTATAAATGGAACGCGTTTGACAGTTATGGTTTATCTCAAACGGGTCAATCCAAAAATCCAGCCAAAAAGGGAACGAGTCAAACGGGTCAAATCCAGAAGTTCAGCTAAAAAGGGAATGGGTCAGATTGGTTATGTTATATCTCAAACGGGTCAAATCCAAAAATTCAACTAAAAATAGAATGGGTCAAAAATGTTATGTTTTATCTCAAACGGGTCAAATCCAGAAATTTAGCTAGATAAATTTATTCAAAGATTTAAATTATTACTGTAACAATATTATTCTAGTATCACTAAAGAATCGTTTTTTATCATCATCCCAAGCTAATGAGACGACAGATGAGCAACTTTCAGTAACAACAGAATATGAGGATCATTTGGATAAGAAATTTACCAAAGTGATAAAAAAATCATGGAATCATTTCATTACATTAATCACATACTAATTAGATATTGACAAAAATTGGCCATAATAACTATATAGCTTATTGATACAATACTATCATCTTGAAGTAAAAAATGACATAATAACCAATCAAAAAGTACAAGAAACAACGAACGGAAGACGGGTCAAGACACTTACTACATATTTCTGTTATTATAAGCACGATTCGTCGACCCTACGACACTGCAGCAACCGGAAACTGTTGTGAGGCTTCATGAACGAAACTTGGTGCCGCTAGGTTCGCATCAGAAACTTCTTCATCGGCATCCCAAAGAAACCGCGCATAAGCAGCCATAACATAACTGTATCATCATCAAATAAAAATTCTTCAGGCAAACAATAAAAATATCATGATCTACATATCTAAACAAATATGGTTAGCTTACCTGTCATCTGGAGAAGCTTTAACCGCTTGATCGAAGTAACTCTGTGCACGCAAGGCATCCTTTTGCGTCTCCCATATCAAATCAGCATACATTGACAAAGCAGTTGCGTCGCTAGGGTTAGCCAGTATTGCTCTACTGCAGTACTCTTCAGCTTTCAAAACATCACCTGTAACCTGTTTAAGATTGTTAATCAAATCCCACAATCACATAACAAGAATATTGAATACGGATCTGGTACATATAGTGTCGTTCAAAAAGCTTGCGTCTCGTGGGTCACTCGAGAAAAGCTTGCTAGAAATCTGGCTCGAGCCATGGTTCGTTGGCTCCCTCGTTTGGCTCGTTTTAATATACATACACTGTAAATTCTACAGTTTATAAATTTTGAATAAAAAAAGGTTATCATTTGTTTTTGTATTTATCAATGTGTAAGAATAAAAAATAGACGAGTTGGCTCAAGCTTTTGATGAGCCGAGCTAGATCACAACAGTTAGGGCCGGCCCAGAGGGGTGTGGGGTAGGTGACGGCCCAGGGCCCAAACTCCCTCGGGGCCCAGAAAGTTCTTTTCTTTTTTTTAAAAAACTAGGTATATTAAATGTGTGTATATATGTTTTGAAACAAAAAAAAGTTAATTAAACAGGTAACTGGTCTGGTGATTTTTGTTCCCTGTTCAAAGAGTTTGCATTAAATTTGTGTCAAGTTCGATTTTTGCATTTATTTTCCTATTCAATTTTATGTTTTCATTTTTAGTTTACAACTGAAAACTTCTATTATTTACATTTTTTTGTTTTGTTTATTATTTAAATTAAATTTAATAAAACAATATTAGCAATGTTTTTTTTTCCTTTTATCATACAAAAAATAGTAAATCGAACACATATCGAGCATGATACGACTATATTTTTTGTGGTTTCTTTTTTTGTTTGTTATATCGAGTGTATCGAAACAAAAAAAGTTTCCACTCGGTGCAACTCGAAGGTTTGATCCACTAGTTTGTATACAATTTTAATTTTTTATATACATTTTGAAAAAGTTATATTTTATCGACCCATTTCTTCATTTGTTCTTATGTTTTCTAGTATATAAATATGTACTAGCTCAAATATATTTATATTTCTTTACAAAAATGAGTTATTGACTTTATATTATAGGCCAAAAAATTTTAAAGATTTTCGAAGACGGCCCTGACAACAATTCAACTAGTTAAGAGGCGAGCTGGCTCGGTTTTAAGTGGTTCGGGCCGCAACCAACGAACTAATAACATATGAAAACAATGAAGATGATAATTAATAACGACCTCTTTCAGGTACTTAGCATAATTACTCAGAACCAAGGAACTACTCGGGTTCGCTTCAGTCATACTCCTATAAAACCCATCCATACCATCACCATCACCATCACCACCATAATCACAACCCTCATTGCCACCACCACCACAAATCTTCCCGCCACCACCGGCAACATCCACCATAACCATTACTCCAGACGGCCCCTCCCTTTCATCCAATCCAGAACTGGAAAACATCAAACAGCTTGCATTGTTCAGTGAATTCCTGCGTGATGAAGGAGAAAGAGTGACCAGATCACCCTCTGATGAGGCTCTTGTGATGTGTTTAGGTGAATGTAATGAGAGTGTTGGTGATGTTAGGTTTCGGTGGATGAAATCTGGGTGTGATGAGGGTAATGGTTTGGGGTTTTGTGGTTGGAAGCATGAGGTGAGTGAAGGAGTTGATGAGCTTCTGAGCAGCATTTTGATGAAAAGACGCTTTTGGGAGATTTGATATCGGTCGGTATAGAGCTTTTAATTATGAGTGTGAATATATTTATAAGGGACAAATTATGTAAATAGATATAACTTACTAATTAAATTATGATCGTATGGCTATGGAATTTTTTTTTATATTTTATTTTATTTTTTTTGGATAAACTAAACTTATTGCTATATCATTGTCGCGTTACTACCACATAAGAACTTGACCATTAATTACTTATAAGACTTGGCAATATCATATCAAAACCACATTTATATATGCTAGTGTACATGCTACGTCTTCGTACCTGTTCCCATAGGTTTCCGTTCTTACCCGAACCCCACAAAAATTTTATGGCAGGCTTGGGTACCTTTAGGAAGCTTATCGGAGCCTTGGAAGCAAGGAAAAGTGAGAAAATGCGAAAACAAGTTTCCGGCATCGGATCCACGTAGGCAGCAAGATAGGGCGTCGGCTGCAAAAGGACATGGCGTCGGCTACTCCTCATCTGTAGCCCAAAACCCTGATTTCCATTTTTTATTCATTTTGCCCACTCGTCGCATATCCCGGAAGTTCCAAGATATGTAATAACAATATTCAATCCCCCATATCCTTCTAATACTTAACCCCAAGATCAAACCAACTACCACAACTCACTAAGTTACTTTCTATGTTTGACCCGTTTGATCTCACCAAGTATTTTCCATTACATTTGAACTATGAGCAACTTACTATAACATTTTTTACCCATTCATTTACATCTCATAACCATCCTACATGACTTCCAATATTCATACAACAACTTAATTTATATACTAAGAAGTGAGTTTCGAAATTCACTTACTTCGAGTGCTCATTTCGTACGTGTTTTCTCATATCCTTTCCGTTAGCCTTCCATGCTTTCTCCCACCTTGACATGATCTTATATTTTCATGTCATCATGGTTACCACATTATTAGTACAAACGCACATTCTAATATTGCATTCATTTCACATTAATATCCTACATTGACCTTTACTCATCAAATTCCAACAACACAACGTATAAGCTAGAAGTCCCATCTTTTCATTCCACATAATTCTTAGTGTCGTCACATATAGCACACATTGATATAACATGTACCTAATGATTTCTCTAACATAACATTTGTGACAAAAAGCCTTACTACGCTATTTATGCACAGTTGACTTTTAGAAAGTCAATTGTCTATCATATGAATTATCAACTTAATCTCATACATCCACATCATTATAGTCGAGTATACTACGGACATCATATATATTTCCTACCCACGTAGTAAGACACACATACAACCACAAGATCACATATGCACATACAACATAATCATTCCTTCCATACTAGTCATCTCATAATTCCACAAATAACAACATCATTCAAGATTAACTAATTTAACACTATCCTTGAACCCAACATTATCCTTATTAGAAAATCCACATATCATACAATGAGACCACTTTCATCCCTTGATCCTAACTACACAATCAACTAAGTGTATAAGGTGTGTCATATCTTCAAGCATAGAGTACAAGCTCCTAAAGCACACTCCTACAACATCATACTAATAATCAATTTTTCCACAGGATTTTTATCTAAAACACACCTTTCATGTTAGTTTGCTAACAAAGGTATCGTTATCTCCTTCTATACTTATTTACCCACAATTTGCATACAATTTTCACATATTTTTGTCGTTTAGATTATTCATCAAACACCTTGTGTGCACACTACTCTATAAGCATAATGTACAAGTAGTCTATGCACATTCTTCCTAATGGATGATTATAATCAATCAATTTCACATAAACTTCACTCCACATCAATTTATCTAACAATACTTCATAATATACAAGTTCATACATCAACATTAATCCTATTTGCACCTACATGATCATCATACTTCATTATATTTCTATTAGAAGTGGGTTTTCACTTTTAATCATCAAGATGAACAAATTTAAGCTTAATTCTTGTTCTATGAGGTGATTCTAACTCATAACCATACTAATTTCACATAAACTCATGGATTGATTGCAACCCACTTTCTACAAAAATCACCAAATCATGAAATTCGACTTACCCTATGTTAAACTAGCATAGATGATTACTTATTAAGGCTCACGCATAAGATTGGCATGGATTTCACCCTTCAATTTAGATTTGCATATTTTAGATTATGAAGAACTTGTTCTTCCTTCCTTCTCTCTCGCTAGTCCACGCACAGACACACACATATACATCAAATTCTGCATTTTGCCTTTCTTATATTCTAACTTTCTCATATGCCACATTCAGCCCCTCATGTTTAATCTTGTATTTAATTTGATAAATACCTTTATCTTTTGCTATAAGACATATGCATAGGTATTTTAACTAGGTTGGTTAGTATCAACCAACGAGCTCCATAGTAAACGCTAGGATGTATCAACATGTTAGCTACTGGCCACGATTTGCAATATAATATCATTTGTACATGTTACGCTATTAACAAAAACTAAAATACTAACATGTACACATTTTGGGGTGTTACACAAAGAGGCAATCAAAATCATTGTTACAACTGTCCTCCCATGAATAATGGAACCCTCAACTTTCCTCACTTAGGAATTTGGAATGTATTCTTTTTCTTGGTCCATAGCATACACTTTATCTTCACTAGGGGCTTGCTCTTCCCCAATTCCTAGTTTGTTAAATGCTTCTGGATTAGGGATTTGCCCTTCCCAATTCTCAGCCAATAAACATAGTCGAAGGCCTAATTCCACTGCATCATGTTTACCAATTGTAGGTATTTTTTCGTTGTTTTGTATACATAATTAGGAGGTGGAGTCCAATTTTTAGGTTATTTTTTCCTATAAAATTTAATGTTTGATCAATGAATGAATTGGGCTTTATAGCAGTAAATACTCCTTTTCTATCAGTTTATTTGTGAGTGTGATTGAGCTATTGGCGAAGCTTTATTGGGATCAGGGGTGCCTAGACCCAACCAAATTTTCGTTCATACGGTTAATTTGACTGAAATTTTTCGAAAAAGATATTTTTAGTGTTTACTCAATTTCTCGGCCTCCACTGAGTTTTCATTTAAACTTCACCACTAGATTAAACTTTGAAATCCCAACAATTAGAATGTGAATATTTTATTAGCTAATGGATTTTAGTATTTTACATGTGAAGAATATTCTATAATTGAAAAGGAAAAGATATGATTTAATTTATCACGTTTCCCAGTAGTGTATGGTTCCACGAGGAAGCCACTTGGTTGGTGTGCAGTCATTTAGCAAGTGGCATGGGCTAAATTTGAATTGGGTCCAAAAATTTTAACCATTCAGCCATCTAGTTTATGTGTAGAGATGGGCATAATCGGATTTTATTATTACCCGAACCAGTTCCAACCCGGACCCGGTTCTGCTTGAATGTCAATGGAACCGGGTATGGTGTGGAACCAGGTCCAGTTCCTACCGGTTCACACCCAAGAATATGGAACCGTGTAAAACCGGGTACGGGTATTATGGAACCGGGTATGGTGTGGAACCAGGGTATGGTGCGGAACCGGTTTCTGATAGTGTTGGGAACCGGTTCCTGACGTCAAACCTGTCATTTACTATTCAGAACCGGTTCCTACAGCCATTTACTGTTCAGAACCGTTTCCTGACAGTCAAAACCTGCCATTTACTATTCAGAACCGGTTCCTGATAAAATGTTACCGTTGGAACCGGTTCCTTGATAAATAAAAATAGTAACAATAATCGGTTAAAATTAAAAAACAAATTAATCGGTTACGATATATAAAAAAATTAACCGGTTACAAAAAAAAATAAAAAATTACTCAGAACCGGTTCCAGTAAGATTTTATTTCTTTGATCGTTTACTAGCGGCAGGTGCAACACTTTCCGATGAGTTTCTCTTAGGTGCGGGTACCTCGGTACAATCGTCGTCCGAATCGTTAGTCTCCACTTCTTCGTCCTCCTCTTCGTCAACAATTTTATGCTCTAACTCAACTTCATCTTCTAGACTAGTTTTATGTTGAACACGATCAACGGCATCCAAATGGTCCTTTAAGCATATTGTCATCTCTAGCGATTCCGGAGTTAGTCTTGTTCTTCTAACTGACAAAACCCTGCCACTAAGAGAAAACACACTTTCCGAAGCTACCGTGGAAGCTTGGACCGTTAGTATATCACGAGCCATTGTGGCTAGAATCGGGTATTCGGATTCTTTCGATTTCCACCATGCCAAAACATCAAATTTCCTATACTCCTCGGTGGTCATAGTAAGCGAATACTGATTTTTTTTATATCTCCCAAGTTCACTTGTTGGTTCACTCCCCTTTGTTGTCTAGCGGTCTCGTCTCTAACGACATTCAACATGGTTATAAGTGGATCCCCGCTTGTTTCATCGTTAGAGGCCGTGGACCGAGACTCAAACAAATTTGTATGATTTTTTTCACCATATTTTTAAAATAATGATCATAAAGTTTGGCCATACACTCAATGAATATTTTTTTTGTTTTTGCTTTTAAAGTTGGATCCTCCTCATGCATATCCAACTTGTCATAAATTTCATCAATTAAAGCTTCAACACCCGGTACGTTTAAAGCTGGATTTAAAGCAGCAGCACATAGAAAAACGGGTGGTAATTCTAAAAAATATTTTTAAAATTTTTGAATCATTGGTCTCGTATATTCCTTAACATGTCACTAGAATTTTCAAACTTTTTAAAATTAGTTGTTATCAAATACAATTGGTCCACAACTTTAGAACTAGTAGGATAATAAACACCGGAAATCAAAGTCGTGTAGTTTTAAAAACTTGTAAAAAGTACTTAGGTTATGAATATTTTCCCAAGCCGTGTCGGGAAAGGGGACGACTAGGTACTCATCACTTAAAGTTGTATGAAAAGATTTTAAAGTGCCCATTTGCTTTATAGCCATTTCAAACATATGACAAGTTGAATTCCAACGAGTCGGTATATCCCAATTCGGTCCAATAATTTTTTGGTTGACATCTTTACAAAGTTTTTTATATTCTTGATATCTTTCTTTTCCACTTTTGAAAACATCTTGGAGCATAGCTCTAAATGCTATAATAAAATCGGATACAAATTGATCTTTTAAACCGGTTTGCACTACTAAGTTAATAATATGTGCAACACATCGTGTGTGAAAAAACACACCATCAAGTATTGGTTTGTACTTCAACTTTAATTTTTCAATCGCCGTTGTGTTTTTGAAGCGTTATCAAAGGATATTGAAAAATTTTTATCTTCTAAACTATATTTAATTATTGTGCCATTTATAATTTTATAAATATTTTCTCCGTATGAGGAGAAGGAAACTCGTCAAACGCAATCGTACGCTTCATCATTTGCCATGTATCGGGATCAACCCATGAGCGGTGACACATATGTACAATTCCGGTAAACCATGTGGAGCCGACTACACATCACTAGTTAGGTTTACACTAGTTTTTAAATTCTTAAAAAAACAATTAAATCTTTTTTTGCATTTTCCCATAAACTTAAACAAAGACGTTTTAAAGTGCAACGACTTACATGTTTATAGCGAGGTTGTAGCTCTCCCGAATAAGATTAGTAAGATCGGGGTCGTCGAAGTGTCCAAACGGCAACGCTTTTTGTATCACCAACTTCGCCATCCGATCGCGAGCTAATTTTTGCTCATAACGAAAAATGGTACCATCTTTGGATAGTGGAACTTGACCGGATGTCATTTCCTGTAAAGCTTTGCAATACTTATTAATATGATTCGTTAACGTTGAGTTTGATTCCTTGGCTAATAACGATCCACAATGTTTACATTGAGCTTTTTGCAGCCGTCACTCATCTCGACCAACTCCCAATTGCTCCAAACTTCCTTACTGCGATTATGAGACAATGTTCCAACCACATATGGAACCATTGATCTTGAGGAACATTGTTAACGGATTGGGGAATTTACGTTTTTGGAACTCTTTGAGGCCATTTGTTGATTAGAATGTGAAAAAGAACAAGAAAGAAATATAACAAAAAGAATAGATATGAGAAATTGTGTGCTAAACAATAGATTTCTAAACAATATATATAGAATCGGTTCCAACGGTCAGGAACCGGTTCCAACGGTAACATTTTAACGGCTATATAACCGGTTCCAACGGTAACATTTTAACGGGTATAACCGGTTCCTTTAGAACTGAATTTCGCGGTTCGGGTAGGGAACCAGGTACGGGTAGGAACCGGGTACGACCCGATTCAAATGGTAAAATTGTGGAACCGGGTTGGAACCAACGGGTATTTTGAACCCGGAACCGGTTCTACTTACTGTCGGGTAGGAACTGGACCCGGTTCAGTTCGGTTCTACGGTTCGGATTCGGAACCGGTTTTTATGCCCATCTCTATTTATGTGTGGTGTAACAAATTATTATACCAATTAAATGAAGTTGGTCCAAGTTTACAATGTGTTGGATAAACTTTATTTTATTAGTGGTTATGGCTCACTCTATGTATTAGAATTAAAAAGTAAGTGAATTGGTGTTTTAAAAGGTACGAGTAAATGGCTAACACACATAAGGCAAATAATTTATTCACTTTTTTTTTGGTTCAAAGCTCTTGTTTCCCTTCACTATTGCTTCTTGTCTTCTAGACAATTTGTTTGTGAGATCATGTAGTTTCAAAAGGTTTCTCTGTTTTAGTATTAGAGTTTCAAAGGGTTTCCTTGTATTAATATAAAACACATGGTATTAGCTTAATTGTTGTAATATGTATACGTAGTAGTGTTCGAGATAGTTTACGATACAACAAAATTCTATTCTATCTTACATGGGTTAACGGAAAAGCCTTGTTATATTGTTAGGTTTTTCTTATATGTTTAGGTAGCATTCGTGTTTGTTTATAGTGTAACAAATTGTATTAGTCGTCCTCCAAGTAGTGTTAAGACATCGTGTATTACGTTCAAATAACTAAGTTTATGCATATAAAATTGCTATAAAACGTAATAAACACAATCCAACTTTAAGGAATCCATGATTAGTATTCGTTTTTAGCATTAACTTAATGTTTTACATATAAAGTTTGCTAACGAACTTTTGTATAAAACTCTTCTACCAACTTATAAAAAACCATGACTGACGTTAGAGCTGTAAGCGAACTGAGCGTTTAGCGAACCGTTCGTGAACCGTTTGGCGGGAAATTCGTTTAATAAATGAACGAACATGAACAAGAAATTTCGTTCGATTAGTTAAATAAACGAACATGAACAAAGGTCTCGTTCATTCAATTGTGTTCGTGAACGTTCAGTATCGTGTCCGTGAACATTCGTTCATGTTCGATTGTTTATGTTGTTCATGAGTTTTTTGTACTTTTATTATGTTATCTGAAATTTTTATTCTTTAACTTTTATTTATTTTATTATCTAAAAATTAAAATAGAAAACCATGTTTCCAATGTTCCCCTTTCCTTCATCAACCTCCGTTCAACTATTATGGCTTCAAGTTCTAGTGTAGCTTCCTCCGCCATCCACCTCTAGACTATGTGGATTTCGCCGATTTTATTTGTTCGTATGTGTTCATGAACCGTCAAACACGTTCATTTACTTAACAAATGGACACGAATATAAAATTCCGTTCGGTAAGCGTTCATGAATGTTCGTCAACACATGTACTTCCTTAACGAACGAACACAAACAAGGCGTTGTTGTGTTTGTTCGCTCGTTTGCAGCCCTAATAACCGTTTTATATGTAATAGTTTACTTAATGAAAAAGAAGAAAAAAAATGTACAATGACTTTTCACTTTTTCCACAGGGCCATGGTAAAGCAACAAAACCAACGGCCAATGAGGAAGCCACTTGTTTGATGGCTAGGGGGTTTTGCAAGTGGTGGGGTTAAAGTTCTCGAACTTTTGGGTTGGGTCCCAAAAATTGACTTCAACGGTGAGTCATTCCACCCTAAGATTTATGTGTTTGGTATAAATTTTGTATAAAAATATATACTATATTATGAGTATGAATTTAGGTAATATTTATAAGAGTACGACAAGTCTAATTACATGTGTTTTTTAAACACTAATACAACCGGCTGTATAACATGTTTACCACTCTTAGATCTAGTAAGATCACTTACACGAATGACATCGCTACATGTTAACTCGATTATACATATGATGTTGCATGTTTAACATGAGTCACTAAGCACAACTAACAAATGACAAGACATACTAAGTATGTACAATAAAAGTTATCAAAAATTACAATTCATATAATCTTTACAAAAATCACACATAATAAGAATGGTTATAACTATAATGTTGTAAAAACTATATAGTTTTAATAAACAGATGGACTTAAAGGTTGGGTGTCGATTATTAACCTGTTTAACATGATTAGTTAAACACGTTATCGTTCAATGGTTATTGTATTTTGTACAAGTTTAGAAAAGGGAAACCATACATAACGTCATGAAGAGCAGACGGACTTTTGAACAATGGTTCAAATGTTCAATGGCTTAACCTAGTCTAAAGACGAGTAGAACTGTAAAGGAAGGGGGCCAGCATCACTCAAAACACACCGGTTCGTTGGTCTGGTCCATTAGCCTGAAACCGAACTAGTGGCAATACGGTTAATGGTATAATCAGTCAGGTGTCGTGTTTAACTTTTCAATACTGCTCATACTAGCAGTCTATATACTATGTAGTAATATTATTTAATAAATTATCGAACTATCACAATGAAAGCTAAGTTTTGTTATTGCTTTATTATAAGGAATTCGTGTTATAAGGACAAATGACTAAATGAGGGATCAGTGCCACTGAATGTAACATTTGTGGATCAAAATACTCAAATACCTCTAGATGAATTAAGTTTTTTGCTTTATACCATATTAGTTATCAAATTCACTAGAATAATTAAATAATATAGTTGGTTTTAAACCCGAACTTGCGTTCTTGAAAAAATGAGTCACAAAAAATACAACAATAAAACACTAATGATAAAACATTAATGCGCTCAAAAAACTAATGATAAAACACTAAGCGTTTATATCTTTTTAAATAACACATCCTTTGGTTCTACGGTTTACAGATAACCATCCTCAAACAACGTCTTTTTATTAACATTTGGGAAGTGTCTCGACAAGTCGCTTGCTAGATTATTCATGAGGAGTAAAACATTGTTACGTGTGTGTAATTGTAATTTGTATTGAAATGTTGTGTGAATAAGATTACAAAGGGAGGGGTATTTACAGACCCCACATTTACACAATACTACCTCTAATATTTACATAATTAATCTTTAACTATCCATATACTCTTTTGTGTAATATTCCCCAGAAAGCTAAGGCTAGGAACGACCTATCGCTTGGATCGTAAAAATGTGAATTTACGAGTAGACAGAGGCTTTGTAAAGATGTCGGCGGTCCAATCTTCTTTAGATTTGAACTAGAACTTCAATTTTCCTTGTGCAACCTTTTTCTCGTACGCAATGAAAATCAACTTCAACATGCTTTGTTCTCACATAGAAGATAGGATTCTTGGACAAATATATAGCGCCAAGACTATCGCACCATAGGGTTGAAGTAAAAGTTGTGTTTGTTCCAAGTTCTTTTAATAGGGCTTCTAGCCATGTCAGCTAGAGCTTTGTATTCATACTCCGTGGATGACTAAGAAACCAGTTTTTGTATTCATGCGATCTAGGAGATAAGATTAGAGCTCATGTATATGGTGAAATCCCCCGTGTATCGACAGTTATCTGGACACCCAACCCAATCAACATCCAAAAAGGTCCGTAGTGTTGAGTCCTGCCAGTGAGCTTCCGTAAAAGCTTGTAGATAAGAACTGGAGTCATGGCGAATGATCAAGTATGCCCTTTAGATATCGAAGAATATGTTTAGCTGTGGACCAGTGGTTCTTGTTGGGAGCATTCATATATCGACAGACTTTGTTAACTATGAGGGTAATTTCTAGCCTAGACAGAGTAACATACTGAAGGCCCCCCACTAACTAACGATATTTGATAGCATCAGCTAATAACGAACTATATTTATTTTTTATATATTTCACTTAAGATCCGATATACAAAATGAGTCGGGTTTTAGAATTCGTTTTTGACGGATGTTACACCAAACAATTTATTAAAACATAAGGGATTCGATCGAGCACTTATATTTATTTTTTACCATTGTATTCGTCACTAATCCATGTATCACATGTAGAACCAAATCATTGCCTTTCACAAGTTCATCGATTTTTGCAAGTGCAGATGCAAGCTCTCGTGCGCGATTGAGATAAGTGTGGGGTGTTTCATCTCCTTTCATCTTCAGTTTGAGGATTTGTGTTTTGAGTGTGTGGGTAGCATAAGCTCTAGCAAGAGAGTCCCACAGTTCACGATTGGTAGTTCCTTGAACATGAGCGAACGATGCTTCAGAGACAGTTGAGCTAATGATCATACAGACATGAGCATCATTTGCAATCTAGGCATGCTGATTGGGATTAGATTTGACAGTAGATGAGGATTCATATGCGGTAGTAACATTCGGATTTAGACACGGAATGTAACCAAACAAGTTATTAGCAATTAGGAAGGGCTCGATCATGGTTTTCTTGTAGCCATAATTTGTTGAAGAAAGAGTAAAGGTAAATATATGTGAATTTTGCCTTTTAGTTGAGGTAAAATTTGTAATTATTGTCATTGTTTAAGAATTTGGTTAAGAAAGGTGAGTGTCGCTGGTTATCTGTCACTAGGACAAGGCTGAGTGTTCTTTAATCAATGATGCCAAAGATTTTATGACTTAAGCTTTGAGTGCCGCCAAAAGTGTCTTCTAGCGAGTGTCCCCATGAAACTTTGAACATCAATCAAAGTTGCTAACTTACGTTAGCTGGGAGTGTCGCTAGTTAGGGAAAGTGTCGCCAACTCAACTGTAGCCGAGTTGTGAGTGTCATCAACTCAACTGTCATCAGATTGTGAGTGTCGCCAACGCAATTGTTGTGAGCGTTTTGAGTGTCGCTAACAAATTGTAGACACATTTGTGAGTGTCGCCTGGTGGTGTGTGTAATTGTGATATGTGAGTGTCGCCTGACTCAGATACCAAGTAAAAACACCGTTAAGTGTGTGTAATTGTGATTTGTATAGAAATGTTGTGTGAATGAGATTACAATGGGGGTATTTATAGACCCCACATTTACACGATACTACCTCTAATACGTAGATAATTAACCTCTAACTATCCATAATTACTTTGTTGTCTAATATGAGGATCCACCAAAATTAGAGGAATTTAAAACATGTGTGTTTTTTATTGTTGAGGTCAAGCATTCAAACAATTTCAAACTACTATTAAAAATGTAGTATATCACTCTATCTAGAGAGTCCATACACTCCTAAGAGAGTGACGTTTATTAACATAATAGGTTTCTAGTATCATACATATAATCTAACTGGTAATTTAAAGTTGCTTTAAGGAAGTGTAAAAGTTGGTTTAGGGGCATAATATGTGTAACATCCGTCAAAAACGGATCTTAGGAACCCGACCCGGTTTGAAACCGGATCCGAATCGTATTAAATAAAAAAAATTATTAATTATTTATTTCGAATTTTTGATCGTATTAGTTTAATTTAGTAGGAATTGAACATTGTATTTTATAAAAAATTGACAATGTTATAAATAAACGCGAATATATAACTAACTTGTAGCTATTTAGGTTAGTTTTGTTAAAAGAATACAAGAGGAACATTAACTAAGTTAATATTATTGGTTAAAAACAAGTTATAAACTTAGGGGGAGGGTTAAAGCGGTCAAATAATGAAGTTAGAGTTGTGAGGGGCCTTAGTTGTCAAGTTCTGGAAGTCGTTTTGAAGGAAAGAAACAAGGGGGACTTGTGGGGCGGGAGTCGAACCCGCAACCTCACCTGGTCCCTGAGACTTAACAGCGATCCAACCAAATCCTACCCATTCGCGATCCAACCAACAATAAACCTGACGAGACGTCTTCGACTCGATTATGTGACGTTTTGATCTCCTTTCATTACCATTTGATTCGTACTAATGGAGAAACGTAAAAGACACCTTTTAATCGATTCTTATACATCTTTAATTAACCAATTTAATATCATTTCATTCCACTATGAATGGCATCAAGAACTCCAAATCGTTTTAGACAAATCCGATTACCTCAAGATGTAATTTTAATACCAATAGATTTCTAGAAACATTTCATATCATTCCCTACCCTCCAATCTAATTAGCAACTCCTCAAACTCGCGAATTTAAGCAAGAACAATTTAGGGCTTGAAACTTCAAGCTCCTTCATTCTTGCTCCAAATCGGGTGATTCCAAAGCCCAAACTGATTTATTTTCAGTGCTCTACAAAACCTTATCGTCAATTTCTGCACTAGACTTTATGAATCTCAATTGAATTCTAGATTAAATTAGGGTTCTCAGTTCTTGAAATTTGAGGCTTTTTTATATAAGATTATGGTTTGATGTAATTGAACTTAGGGTATTGTTTGTTATCATATTAGATATGTTTGTCATTTTGAGAAATTTTAGATGTCATGTAGATTTGTTATGGATTTTTATCATATTATGAACTATGGGAAAATGTCTAAGTTATGGGTTTTATGAAAAATAAAACTCATGAATATTATTATATTTCTGAACACGTAATAAGAAGGGAATAAAATATATATTTTGTATTGAACACCTAATTACATAAAAGAAGGGAACAAAATATATATTTTGTTTTGTAGAATGCAACGCTTGTGGTTGAAAATTACTTCATGACTTGAAAAGATTAATTGAAGTTCCGGATTATTCGTTATGATTTTTTTTTTTTTTTTTTTAACTGCTACTATTTTATAGAAAACATAAAATAGAACAAAGGGGCCTGTAGAGAAAACTGAAAATCCTAAACAAATTAAAACAAAAACATTACATATTCAGGTCTGGAATATTAAAATCTCCTCATCTCTCCCAATCTATACTCGCATTACATGATCTTTTTGTTAAATGAAGCTCTATTTTTAGGGCCCTAAACACTAGTTTTACATGTGTGTTTGTCTGTTGGGTTGACCTTGCTAGTATCGTATATGTACTAGTGATTCACTATTGCGCTAATGAACTGTAATAGTTTGCTTAGATGCAAACTTTGGAGTAACAACAAGGTTACTATCATGTGATTTGAAGGTTATGGGTTTAAGTCGTGTATAGAGTCTCTTACATAAATGTAGAGTAAAGATGTGTGTCAGGCTCAAGTTAGCTCGACACTTATGGACCCTAACATGCGGAGTCGTTCTTTAAGTGAAATAGTTGGTTTACCATATATAAGAATCCTAGGGGTCCTAAATCATGTAAATTAATGGCCTTAATTTGTTCCGAATAATATCTACTCAATAACAAAGAAAGGTCTACCAAAGGGTTTTGGGCTAGTTGTTTCAAGGTGTTGCATAAGGTTTTGTCTTTCCAAGTGGTGAGGGTTAATCCATATGGTGGACAAAATGACGAAGTAAAAGTTCAATCTTCGGCCTATTTTACTTAGGCTTCGTCTAAGTAAAATAGACAAAGTTACTTTTCCATTAGAGTGACTGCCTTGCTCCTTGGCCACGAAAGTAAAATTTAGTAGTGTCACTAGTTATATTGCTAGTAAAGATGTGTATATCGGCCCTAGTCAGCAGATATTCATTCCCTCGTAATGGTACATCTCGCTCCTGTTGGAAAATGAGGTCTTTAATCAAACACACTCAAAAACAAGATTGAACTAACTCGTTTGACTCTATTTGTTATTAAACCAAAGCACACCAATAACAATAACCTTAACCATCTATTTATACTAAACTAAACCCAAACCTACTATGACTCAAACACCAATTAAGTAATTATTAAACCCAAACTAGATAAATATAACCCATTAAATATAATACTAATATTTTTCCAAACCCAATAACTGAATAATAATAAATAAACTAAACTAAACCTTTATCTTCAACCCTTTTGAATTATCTTGAACCCACTTCAACTCTGATTAGGATTAACGCTTTAATCCTGCCTTCCTCTGAATCATACAAAAAACTACATCCTTGATAATTTCCAACTTCTAGAGTTCTGGTGTATGCCATTGTTTCATTTCTAACTTCTCCAACAAATTGGACCGTATCATATCGAAACCAAAGACGCCTAGAGAATTCTTCTCTCCTACTTAGAGCATTCACAATAAAGCATTTATTATGGAGAGAGTGGATGATGTGGAGGAGAGATAGAGGATAGACGTGCGTGTGCAAAATCGTCCAAAAACAAGTGATGTAAGAGGAGGGAAGAGGGGGCATGTTTTTTGAGTCTTTTGAGTCGGTTTTTGTTTGTGAGAGGGGTGGGTGGCCGCACCCGTTAAAAATAAAATTTTAGGTTACATTCCGCAGAAGATCCCAAACACACCCCTTGGAAATTTTTCAACCACACCCTTAGAAAAAAATTTCTTATGGATTTATAAAAAAAATTGTAAACACAGATTTTTATTAAAATATATAAAATTCTTATAGATATATAAAAATATATAATTATTCTTTAGCCACTTTCACTTAACAATTTAACTCGATCACTTTCACTTAACAATTTAGTCCAATAAAGAATCCATTATAATTAACCCAAGCCCAGATCCAGTCCCATCAAATTTGAAGTAAATAAAATAACCCAACCCAACCGCCTTTTCCAATTCTCGGCTCCCGCTCTCACTTTGATCCCCAGCGATACAAACAACAGCAGCGACGCAAACAACAGCATAGATGGCAACCCTTTTTTTGCTGGAAAACCGAAATTCCGGGCACCAAACCACCTGCAATCACCGAAATCTGAAAGCACATGGGTATGATTCATTTATTTATGTTGATTTGTTGTTTTATATGGAGTTTTAGGAGAAATAGATATGTTAAAAGGGTTTGAATTTTTTATGTGTTTTGATTATTTTTTTTATTCTAGACTTTAGTAGGGTGATTTTGTTGTTTTAGTAAAAGTTTTGTTTGTTTAAATGTTTAGTTACAAGTAATCAACAATTAAAAGTAACATTTAAAAGTAGGGCTTGAAAATTAAAATTCATAATTATGAAGCATGGTTGATGATTGTTTAAGACTTTAACTGTCTAGTGTTGTTTTAAAGGGTTTGTTGTTTTATATTTGATAAGAAGTTAGAAACCATTAGTAGGGAAGTTTGACGTGTTTTTGATGATTATATAAATTTTAGTTTGATGTTCTTTTGTTTTACATGACCCAACCAGATCCCCAACCCGCTGTGAACCAAATTTCTTTTTATATATAGTTAGGGGTCTAAAATTTTTAAAAATACTTTACACTTTCATGAAAAAGTTCATGGGTCCGCCACTAGAGAAAGGCAAGCATGGGTATGATGCCCTTTGTACGAGGACCGCTGATCCAGCCGCCGTATATCGGCTCCATCGCAACTCTTTATAGTAAAGCAAGCTAATCCCCATCTACACTTTGTGAATATTACACCCTTCAACGAATTGAACCACTTCTTAACGGCTTTGTGTTTAAATTGTTTGAGAGAAGCATTTGAGTGTGATTAACAAATATAAATAAAATATTGACATATGATTTAAAAGAGGAAAAATGAGTTGATTCTCTAAATGTCCAAACGGGTCGGGTCAGAGCCGTTGTCTTGGATGACTTTTAGCCAAACGGTTGAAATCAAACCCATTGTTGAATATAAAAATACAACCATTTGGGTCGGGTTATACTTGAACCCATCATTTTTTGCAATGTAACAACCTTTTTACACTCGAAATTAAACCAATAAATGAGTCGATAAAATCATTATTAACCATTTCATAAATCAATTTATATGATTTATATACATAAACAATGTTGCAAGATTCAAAACTACAATCACTCATGCAACCCAACCAATGATCAATGACAAAAGTAACACAGCCACCATAGAGCAACCGAAATTCGGCGATAGCCACCCTGCCGCAGCTGCGTACTTCGGGGACTCCGCGCCTTCTCGTGTTTCCCATTGTCGATCATAATCTCAAATTTACAGTTCGCTTTTCCCGTTGTTGGTTGAATTTTCGTAATCACCGACAAATTATTAAAATTACACGCGCCTTTTTGTTGATTCATTGCTTGAAAATACTTATTAAATGCATATGATGCGTTGGTTCGAGTGTCTAAACCATTGCAAGACGAGCCGTACCCTAAACTCGTACAATCTGCAAATGTACAAGCGTAGTTAATACTATCGATCAACTTAGGGTCTGTTTCACTAGCGCCTGGTGCCAGCACACACCATTGTCTTTCTAAGTACCTGACACCTTTAGCTGGGACCAGGGTCCGGTTACTTCCAAAGTCTAGTCTATACTTAACCGTCCCATCATAATTAAACATGCCCCAATGTCGTTCAAAATTCCCGGGATCAATACT
Organism: Scalesia atractyloides; assembly: GCA_947069175.1. Lineage (NCBI taxonomy): Eukaryota > Viridiplantae > Streptophyta > Magnoliopsida > Asterales > Asteraceae > Scalesia > Scalesia atractyloides. The sequence goes on from CAMTDV010000023.1 coordinate 91,546,056, forward strand.
TTTTGCATCCTCATCGATAAGTCCGAACACATAAACGTCTGGTGGCGTTTTTCGTTTAGGTGTACCTGATAATGCGAATTAAATTAATTAATATATTTGAATATTTGATCCTACTTTTTTTAAAGTTTTTTTTTCCTGAAGGAAAGCTAACTCATACACTCACTAATATTATTTTTTAATACCTTGTCCTTGAATTATCCGGCTGAGTAACCCTTGGTTAAACTTTCTAGCATATTGAATATTCGCATTAATGTCGCCATCAGTGGGCCACCCAATCTCCCCGACGATGATTGGCATTGATGAAAACCCATTTTTCTCGAGGGCCCACACGAGGGTATCATAATTGGCGTCAAACACGTTGGTGTAAGAAACCGAGCCGTCTATGACCGGAGCATTGGTTCCTGCGAAGAAAGCGAAGTCGACGGGGAAATGTGGGTCCGCATAGAGGCTAAGGAACGGGTAGATGTTGATGGTAAGAGGGGCTCCGTTGTCGCTTAAAAATTTGACAATGGAGATCATTAGATCGTGGATGTCCGAGCGGAAATTTCCCTCCGACGGGACGCCCGAAGCGCTTTCGTAGACGTCGGCGTTTAACGGCACCGTTACTTTGACTTGCCGGCCTAGACCGGCTTTGATCAAAGCAGCTTGAATGTTGTCAAGGGCTGGGAGAGTTGTGTTTGTGAACATATTTTTGTATGTTTTGAGAAACGGTTCATTCCCAACCGCCACATACCTAACATTTAAGAAATTATATATATTTTTTAAATATTATATTGAATAAACAATAAAAGTGTAACAACACATATACATAAACTAACCTTATATCGACTCCACGTGAAACATATGCAGAAACATTTTTCGTCACCCAATTCTCAGCAACGCTGACACCACTTGCCAACGGAGCTAAAAAATCATTAGGAATCCCTAGCATAACTTGGATTCCCGAGTTTCTAAGTGCGTCCAGCACCCAAGGCTCAGCTTCAAACAGTTTAACTTTATTGAACCCGTTATCCTTTAACAACTTCACCACGATATTGGGTGACAATGGGTGTGTCGCACGGGTACCCCAGTTAACGCCAAGTCCTTGGACCGATGAAATTTTTATATTTAACATGAAAATAAAAGATAATACACATAAAAATGATGAATTGCGAGATTCCATGTTTGTGGGAAGGGAGATGTGAATGGTTAGGGTGAGAGCAACATTGTGGTTATAAGGGGTTGGGGGGACTTTGTGTAAAGGCAAGGAATTGCACAAAAGTTGAAAAAGGGATTGGGTGCCATGTGGGGTACCTTAATGAATCAATCTTGGGGTTAACTTGTTCTAGAGATTATTTGTTCGAGATAATTTGGAATACGGGTTGGGTTGTAACTATTTTATTAAAGTAGTAAATACTTAAATTTAATATTATTAAACGTGTATTTTATTGTATTTTTTATAGTTTATATATTAAACTAGATTTTGACGGTTGTTGGTTGGACATTATAAAATAATTGATTAGAACTTTTAAGCGAGAATTTTGCTAGAATCGAGGTGCGTAAACATATTGTATTTGAAAAGGTTTATCTAAGGCCAGATACAAGGGTAACCCCAAATAATCATTCATGACATTTGGATGTAGTGGTTAACACCATATAACCCCACTACATACTTTAAAAAACACATTTTCTAACTCAGCTTCACCCACATTCATCCACCAACATCACCGAAGGCCCCATAAAATCCAACACGGCTAAATGACGCTCGACTACGCATGGACTAATAAATTAAAAGGATAAGATTTAGAAATAGGTTAAAGATAAAAATTAGCCAAAATAAAATTAAGAATATTTTATTGGTTATTTATTGGTAGAATGAGAAGAATTAAAGGTGAATTGGGTTAATCCACCATTTTTTTCATTTTTCTTTTTCTTAAAGAGATTGCTACATTGTACGCTATGCTATTTCTAGAAATTAACTAGTTATAAGTATTAACAAACTAATAATTACTTTTAGAGTTAAATGTTTGGTTGGTCCTTGTGTTTACGAAAATTGCAGATTTGGTCCCAATTGTTCATTAATTGCACACTTGGTCCTAGTGGTTGCAATTTTTGCACTCGGGTGGTCCTTATGACTAACCCATGTTAACTTTCTCAGTTAAGTCTATGTAAAATTACCACACTAATAAACACCTTCTTCTTCTTCACCCTGATCTCTCTCTTTCACTTTCCTTTTCTCTCTCTAAAACCACAAGACCACCGTCTCCCACCTCCACCACCGCCTCCACCATCGCCGCCTCCACCACCGCCTCCACAGGGACCCACCAATCATTTAACTCGGCGGATTAAGGTCTTGCAAATAGACAATAGGGGGCGTGGGCTGTGGTAAAGTGAAAATTAGCAATGACTTCGGCCTCACTCGTTTCAGTAGTTGGAGTGGTGCTGCCAATCATCATCAACCTTGCAGACGTTTAATGCTCTCTTCTAGAGCTTCTTCGTCTTCTTCACCCCCATCCCCTGCTCCTCCTCCGCCTACAGACGATGACGATGAGAAGGAGGAGGTTGAAGGCAAGGTCTCTGTGATGAAGAGGCTGGTGGACGCCAACCCCGTTGGATTAGGGAGACGGTCCAGGCAGATATTCGATGAGGCCTGGCGCAAGTTCTCAGAATTGGGTCAGATCTCTAGGACCACCCACACCAACGACTAGAGTAGCCTTCTTATTCAGGAGGGCGGCCCCATGTGCGAGTTTGCAATCCCTGGGGCTCAGAAAACCACTGTTCTCGTCATCGGCGCTACCAGCCGTGTTGGTCGTATTGTTGTCCGCAAGCTCATGCTCAGGGGTTATTCGGTCAAAGTAAACATAATCCATCCCATTTTCTTTTCTGGCCATTCTATTATGTCTTTATAATCAATTGGAGGCGGTGGTGGAGGCGGTGGTGGTGGAGGCGATGGTGGAGGTGGGAGACGATGGTCTTGTGGTTTTAGAGAGAGAAAAGGAAAGTGAGAGAGATAGATCAGGGTGAAGAAGAAGGTGTTTATTTATTTTTGTTTTTTAATAGTAAGGGTAGTGTGGTAATTTTACATAGACTTAACTGAAGTTAACATGGGTTAGTCATAAGGACCACCCGAATGCAAAAATTACAACCATTGGGACCAAGTGTTTAATTAATGAACCATTGAGACCAAATCTGCAATTTTCACAAACCACAGAGACCAACCAAGCATTTAACTCTTAGTTTTATTATGATAATGTAGAAAGGGACGACCCGACCGTTTTGTGGACCTTAGGTGGATTCTATAATGAGGCCCTTATAAGAAAAGAAATATATTATTTTCCTTATGATCATAGTAATAACTTATTAATATACTAGATTGGCGGGTTAATAATCAAATACCTTTGATGACCCTTATTATACATTAGCTATTTATTAAAAAAAACATTAACTATTAATTACCATATATATATATATATGAGAATTCAAATGAGAAGAAATCACAAATTAATAATAAAAAAATAGGATACAAAGGTAATTTGAATAAATCATTTAATAACTCTATCATTTATTTTTAATATTTAGATTAATTAATGAACCCTAATCATTTAACGAGTTTATCTTATTAAATAGTTGTGTACCTTACATAACAAAAACAATCGCACATGATCCTACATATTCAATATTTCCTACACCATAAAAATAATGTTTTGGTGTAGGGTACAGAATGTGTAGGACCCCAACAATTTTAAATAATTTTGCGACTCATAATAAAAATGTGTAGGATACAACACTTTTAAATAATTTTGTCTCCTAATAAAATTGATGTAGGACACAACACATTAATGGTGATGAAGGAGGAAACTATGATGACATTAATAAGATTTGAGTAACTCTTATTATATAAATTAGTATTCTATATCAAATTGTCTGTTATACCCTTACTAATTAAAGCATTAATTAAAAGTGGACAAAAATCATATCTTATCACAACCATTGATAAAAAAATATAGGGTCTAGATTAATTTATTTTTCTTCTTATAGGAATATTTTTCTCAAATGAACATCCTCATATATATATATATATATATATAGTTAGAGTTCAAATGAGAAGAAAAATTTTGTAAAGTAAATTTTAAACCAATAGAAATTCTCCATTTACTTCTGAAGGGGTATGGTCCCAAAAACCTTGCGCCAATCAAGGAAACCATACCCATTAATAACTTCTAAGGAAACTGCGCGCAGACTTCTTTGCCAAAATAAGATTTATTAGAACTTTACGCCAAATATCCAAGAGAGGAAAGCGTCATTTAACTACCTTGCGCGGGCTCGCGCAAGGTTCAAAGTTAACCTTGAACACTCTCTTTGGATAAATGCTTCATTTAACTACCTTGCGCGGGCTCGCACAAGGTTCAAAGTTAATCTTGAACATTCATTGTCTGATAATGCTTCATTTAACTCATCCTTGTGCGAGCCCGCGCAAGGTTCAAAGTTAACCTTGAACATTCTTGTTTTATAATGCTTCATTTAACTACCTTGCGAGGGCTCGCGCAAGGTTCAAAGTTAGCCTTGAACATTCTTGTTTGATAATGCTTCATTTAACTACCTTGCGTGGGCTCGCGCAAGGTTCAAAGTTAACCTTGAACATTCTTGTTTATAATGCTCCATGCACAAACCTTGCGCAGATATTTATATCAAAGCAAGCATCCACCAAACGTTGCGCTAAGCAGCAAGGAGAAGAAGGAAGATCAGTTCACTAACTTGCGCTTCTCGCGCAAGGAAACAGTAAATCCTGAGAAACTTTCCCTTAGCAAAATCCTTGACTTGGTGCAGAAGCAAAGGGAATCTTTTTTGTTATAACAGAATGTACACGTGGCGAATAATAGACGTGTAACAGCTTGGAACCTTCTAGAAGCCATTAACACCCAATCATGCAAGCATCTTTTCGGTTATAACCAATTGCCACATGGCAGCATCTGGACGGCTGAGGAAGATCACGGTGATGGCATGCTCACATTTATAAGATGTAGTGATCTCATGTTGACACGTGGCGCCTCCCTAACCGCTGATGAGCTCACGATCTGTGTGCACTAACAGATTGCCAACAAACGTTAACGGAATAACAAAAGATTCCGTTAAAGTTAACAACCTCTCTTTTTGGCGCCAAACACCGGCTATAAATAAGTAACTTGAAGTTCAAGGAAAGGTATTCACTCTCAACTACTCTCTCACTTACAATACTTACTTCCGACTACCTGTACTTATTCTCACACCGGAGGGTGGTCACGGAGAGAACCCCCCTTCTCCCCGTGGCGAGCTAACGGTGTTCTGTTTTGCAGGATCAGCCGGAATATTGTTCTATTCATCATCCATCGTGAAATCAACAGAGGGTTAACCCTTTTATGCAGAGCCCATTCCATAGATCTACTTTGACTCCGGTCTAGTCGATCTAGGGTTTCTTCATTGGCGCCCACCGATTTCGGTTCTCTCACCTTTCGTTTCGTTTCACTTAGATCTGCAGCGTCATGGCTGACGTATCATCTTTTCAAGGTCCTCGATCAGGGATTCGACACGTTGTTGTCGGACCGCAGGTCGACGGACAAATAGTTGAGCATTCTTCCGGCGAAGCTAATGCTCAGTATGATCCTAATCATGCGAGTATTCCTGTAACGCCGGCGGCTCCTCAGGTTGATGTTACGTCGATTTTACCACTGGAGAGACTCCATTATCGTGGTTAATCAAATCTCAAGCAACTCTAAACGCTATGTATGCTCAGTTATGTGCCCAAACCGGAACTCCAGCTTTTCAAGCTCCGGTTAAGGCTCCTCAGGTCCGTGCTTCGCCGGCACCTCGAGTTTTGAGTTATAATACTCAAAGTCATGCTCGTTCCCCTTCGCGCATGCCTGAAGATGGAACAAAATGTATTCTAAAACCAGGAATGATCCTGTTCATTCTGGTAATAGAAGGCAAGAAGACAACGTTCAGCGTCGCACATCTGTCCACTCTCGTTTGGGCCCGCGGTCTTCGCAGAAACGGGACACCCAACACGATGAGCTCGATAGAACCTATGAAGGGGATAGTGCAAGTATTTTTAATCGAATATCTGCAGATCATGCTAGTTACGAGCCAAAAGTACGCGCAGTATACAATCCAGAAGCTGAGCATGATTACAATTTGGTGCATCGCCCGACCGAAGCAGCTGAACAATCAAAGTTTACCAGAGAGATAGCACTGGCTCCGTTGGAGCGAGCGAAATTACCATCCAACATTGGAAAGTTTAACAGTTTGACCGATCTCGATGATCACATGCGCCTCTTTACCGGTGCAGGGTTACTTGGGTGCTGGACACTGCCAATGTGGTGTCACTTATTTGTACAAACCCTTACTGGCGCTGCGCGTCTTTTGTTTGATAATTTGCCGGTAGGTAAACTTTCCTCTTGGAATGACTTAAAAGAAAATTTTCTTACACACTTTATGCCGCGACTCCTCTGATGTAATGAACATCTGGCGGAGGGACGATGAAAGCCTTGAAGATTTTATAACGCGTTACAATAAAGAGGCGTTGGAGATTGGAGATGTCCATGAAGACCTTATACGCGCGCAGTTCAAGTATGCGGTAAGGTGCGACGAAATGATTAAAGTGTTGTCCGGTACAACTGGCCTTCCAAAAAATTGGGATAAACTCATGGCGGCAGCCAAGGTCTACGCCCAGACTAAGCTAAACTTAAGTTCTAACCGGCCACCTGCCTCAGAATCGTCCGCAAGACTTGAGTAGAGGTAGTCGCAAGTATAAGAGAATTGAAAAGAGTCAAGTCAGATTTTGTATTCTCCTTATTCACCAATTGATGCGCGAGCAACAATCAACAAGATAACAACTCAAAAAGCAATTAAACAAGAGAATAGGGAACGTCAGTGGACTCCCTTAACGAAATCTCCGGCTGAGGTTCTTAGTACTGAGAATTATCAGTTTAAACAGCCGCAACCAATGAAAAACAAAAAGGGCAAGACCCAAATTTGTTTGTGACTATCATAGAGACACAGTCCACACAACAGATAACTGCATCAGTCTGCGCACGAAGATTGAAAAAGCATTAAAAAGTGGGAAGCTTACACATCTAGTCCAGAATGTGCGCAAAGAGATTAAGCAATTACGTGCGAGAACGAAGGGCCTAGCAACAAGAAAATGAAACAGCACGTTTTCCATGATTCAAGGTGGATCATCGCGCAAGCGTAGCCTTCAACATTTTCAAAACAACACTTGGCGCGAACAACAAGTCATTTTCCTGTCGTTCCAGGAGGTCCTCAAGAAGACCGGCCATAGTTATCACCGGTATCTTTGGGCACTACCAAACATACTATATGTTTATAGATCCGGGTAGTTCCATGGACATCATGTATGAGCAGTGTTTCAAGCAACTAGATCCTGAGGATAAGGCACGCTTGGAACCAGTTGATTTTCCATTAACTGGGTTCTCAATGTGGCTGTCTTTCCTCTAGGACAAATCGTCTTTCCTGTTACTTTATCTGATGGGAGGTGTTCTCGCACGAGTAATGTCAACTTCATGGTGATGCCGGCAAATTCCCGTCACGATGTACTATTGGGACGCCGCGCGCAACGTGATTTTAGTATGATTACCTCTGCTCCGCATGCTGCTTGTGGTTTTCCGACACCAAATGGCGTAGCTATACTTTATGCACGGAAAGAAATCATGTCAATTGAGGAACCAATTATGAAGGCTGGCAAGACATTGCCAAGCAATGAACCAGAAAAGTGGGTACTCAACAATAAGTATCCTGAGCAGACAATTTTATTAGGACCTGCAGTCAGTATTGAAATTCGCGCAAAGCTTAAATTACTATTGTTTCGCAACAAAGACATTTTCGCCTGGACACCTGCCGACATGGTTGGTGTCCCGCGCGACGGTGCGGAACATTGCTTTAATGTATTTCCATCAGCAAAGCCAGTTGTGTAAAAAAGCGCAGCCTCGGGTCAGAAAAGACATAGGCAATGAACGAACAAGTCACCGAGTTATTAAATGATGGTATCCTGCGCGAAGTCAAATACAGACCTGGGTGGCAAACCCAGTCATGGTAAAGAAACATAATGCGGATGGGGGATGTGCGTAGATTTTAAAGATCTAAACAAGGTGTGTCCAAAAGATTGTTATTCTCTTCCTGAGATTGACAAAAAGGTTGACTCATTAGCTTCCTTTCGTTGGAAATGTTTTCTAGATTGTTATAAAGGTTATCATCAAGTCTTGATGAAGAAAGAAGACGAAGATAAAACCGCTTTTCGCACGGAGATGGGCATTTTTTGTTATACCAAGATGCCTTTTGGTCTCCGCAATGCGGGAGCTACTTATCAAAGATTAATGGATACAGTGTTTGGAGATGGCTGATGATTTGGTCATTATGAGTAATTCAGAAGACACTATGCTAGACAACATCCAAAGAACTTGATTCTCTGCAGAGGTAAATCTAAAGTTAAATCCTAGTAAATGCTCTTTCGGCATGGAGGAGGGCAAATTTTGGGTTTCATCGTCACCAAAGACGGTTTCAAAGTTAATCCCGAAAAGGTCGATGCAATACAAAAAATGTCTTCTCCTACTACCATCAAAGAGATGCAACATTTGGCTGGAAGGTTAGCTGCGCTAAACCGCTTCCTAGCCAATCATGCTGCAAAATCTTATCAATTTATTCGAACCTTGCGCAACTGTACGAAAAGCAAAGAGTTCGCATGGACTCCTGAAGCTGATCACGCTTTCCAGCAGATGAAAGATTGTTTAGTTCAACTTCCCACACTTACTGCTCCTCGAGAAAAAGAACCCATGGTCTTATATCTTGCTGCATCTGAGGTAGCAATAGGTGCTGTCTTGTTGGTAGAGCGCGAAGGGTCCAGTCTCCAATTTATTATATCAGCAAGATGTTGAACGATCCAGAGACAAGGTATTCAATCATGGAGAAATTAGTTTTAGCATTGGTCCATGCTTCGTGCAGGCTGCAAAGATACTTTTCAGGACATGTTATTACAGTTTTAACAAACTTTCACATTGGCCAAGTCCTGGCCAAACCAGATGTTTCCGGACGACTTGCGAAATGGGCAATAGAATTGGGAGGTTATAACATCTGTTATAAACCTAGACCAGCTATCAAAGGCCAAGTTTTGGCAGATTTCATCGCTGAAATTCCCGCCGATAAACTTGAATAATGCCAAGCAATCCAAAACCCAGTCCCAGTCATCGATAACAGAGCCTGGACATTGTTTACAGATGGCGCATCAAACAGTGATGAGGCTGGAGCAGATCTTCGATTAATGAGTCAAGAGGGAGAAGAATTCACATATGCAATTCGGTTGGATTTTAAAAGCACCAACAACGAGGCCGAATGAAGCTTTCCTAGCAGGCTTACGCCTCGCTATCAAAATGGGCGCAACAAATTTAGAAGCCCATGTTGATTCATTATTAGTTGCTGAGTGTAACATCCGTCAAAAACGGATTTACCAAACCCGCTCCGTTTATCAACCGAACAGTCAGTCAAAATTTTCGTTGCGAATTAAATGCCCAAAATATTTTTAAACGATCCGTAATCAATTATTGTACGGGAATATATATTTAGTTTTTGAAAAACTGTCAAAAATCGCAAAATAAAAATGAATTGCCTCTGCCGGGTTTCGAACCCGGGTCTGTACCGAGTCAGTTCAACAACTTATCTCTCAACACACAAACCACTGCGCCGCGGACTTTGTTTGTGATATAATAGAATCATTTAATTGATAAAGTGTCGTTACGAATTCAAAACCGGCGCCCAATCAGTTCAGTCGTCGGAATCCCGGCAAACTCGCGAGTCTTAACTACGATTTACGTTATAACGTAAACCATTAACCAGACATCGGTTATAACCGATGTTTGAAGTCCGCGACACTTTTCAAAACCGCCGGAAATTTTAAATAAAGGAATACAATCGGAATTCAGACCAGATTCTTCAACGATTTGCACTATAAGTTCACCCACAACCCACGACAAACACTTTCGCTCAAAATCACAGCTTTTCTCGGCGTAATTCCACTCGCCGGAAATTTCCCTGCTCATCGCCGGAAAACCGACTTTCTTATTTCTGAACCTCACTGAGCCCCTGAAGCTTATCCCGGAGATACCCATACTCTTTCCAAGCTTTCCGGAGACTCGCTGCTGCAAGACACCTGACGCCGGAGTTGATTGCTGTCGCCGGAGTTCTGCCGGAAAACAGAGGGTCCAGTCGGTATACCTTTTTCGCTCAATTCCTTTTTCTTTTCTCATTTATCTCACCTTAATGCACTGTAAAACATTATTAAACCGATAAAAACTTTGAACCAGTCGATTTCCGAATTCTGGTTCAACCTTGACGAAGAAGACGATGCACTTCCGTATCTTATAAGTTTAATTAAAATTAGGATATTAATCGGGTTAGACACACAGTCCAGCGGTGGACTGTGTGCAAATAAAACGCTAACGTCTCAAGTTCGAATCCCGGTTCACACACGCTGCCTTAATAAAAATCAAATTTTTGTTTAACTGAACCGGAGTCGATACAGTTATATGTTAAGTATATTAATAACCGGAATAATAACCAAGTTAGACACACAGTCCAGCGGTGGACTGTGTGTTTGTTAATATCGCTGGTCACGAGTTCGAGTCCGGTCTTCAGCACCGACTCGGACAATTATCTATTCTTTTTAAATAAGGCAGAAAAAGGAAATAACTAAATTGTCTTTAAGTATAATAAAAATCAAGTTATATAACATGTTGAACACACAGTCCAGCGGTGGACTGTGTGTTAGATTAAACCACAGGTCCCGGGTTCGAGACCTGTGGAGTGCAAGTCCGGTTCGCTCAAAACTATTTTTAAAATAAAATGATTTTCAGTTTAACTAATTAGTATATATATATAATTAAAATCAGATATATAACGGGTTAGACACGTAGCTCAGTTGGTAGAGCTGCGTGCACGCGTACGAGAGGTCTCGGGTTCGAGCCTCACTCAGCGCACAATAATCTGCCATCGAACCGGTCAACGGTCAACGGGTCAGTCAACGGTCAGAAAAAAATAAAATATTTTTATTATTTTTATTTAATTATTTTAATTAAAAATCAATTATAAATACTTAAAAATAACATTTTTAAGATTAGAAAATAGCCTCAAACTCACAAAAATGCAACCAACAATCCTACTAAAATAGTTTAATAAAATCCGTTTACTTACCAAACCATAATGCAATTTATCTAGGTTAAATCTCACTCGTGGTTAAAACCACTTCGCGTGCATTCAACGTCATCAACCGAACGCACCCACTGTGAGTGAATCTTACAATTCCCCCTTTTAAATTACACGTTTTGGGGTGTGTCATGTGTTATGAAATTAATTAATTTATTTATTTAAACTTGTGCCATACCACATCATGACTTAAACTTAGATTGTTTTTATTGTTGTGATTTACTTATTGCCATTTGTCAAGTCATATGAAACTCATACATTAAGCCCATCAGTTCCTCGTGGGAGACGAGTAGAACATCGCGTGCTTCATATCAATTTCATTATTGTTCATGTGTGTATCATTGAGTTTATATTGTTTGTAGTTGTGTTATTCATATTATCATGTTTATGCAATTCATTCATCAGGCTCCTCAGTTCCTCGTGAGAGACGAGTTGAGCATCGCGTGCCTTTAATTGTTCCATTATTGTTCGTGAGTGTTTCATTTAACATCTTATGATTATTGATCAAGTTACATCTAATTTTACTCATGTTTGGTTGTGCACATATTTCATAATCAATTTAAATAAATTGTTAAAATGTTTTCCATAGGATTCACTCGCCAACATTATGTTGATCCAAAAACCTTTTTACACATGATACAGGTGAACAGGTTGAAGCAAGGATAACATAGGATATGCCTTAGAAGAGAACAAAGAAGTTAGATTGTTAGTTAGATCATGTTGTAGCAATCATTGTAAATTTCCATTTAATTTGTATTAATGAATATGAAACGCTTAATAAATGTCATGAGCTTTGATGATAACCCAATCATGCCCCGATCACTTTTTCCGCTGCGGGTCGGGGTGTGACAGATTGGTATCAGAGCCATGACTATAGGGATATAGGATAGGTTATTAGACCCTTAGAGCCTATACTATAGTCTGCCTAAATTTTAAATTGATTAGGTGGTTACATACAAACTTGTGATATTTATTTGTTTCATATTTGTTTACATTTCAGTCAAACATACATGCTTATATACATATTCATTATACATATATACATATTCATTATACACATATCGATATTCATGAATTCAATTTATTTTCATATCCTCATTATCCAAAGATTTTGTGCAATTTTCAAATCTCATCAAAGTAAGTTCTGCGACGGGCATGTAGTAACTGGAAGGGTACGAGTACCGGTAGTCGGAACGTCCTGTCTAGGCTGGCATTCGTATAAATCCAATATAACGGACCAGTTTGCCTACCTGGGGACCAACGATGAGAGTACGAAGGACCTATTAGGCCAAAGCATGCCACACCAAACGTCGTTCGAACTAACCCTACTTTGAGGTGTCACCGTGTCTACACCTGGACACATTCCGAACATCACACGTTGTATGCATATTTCTCGATTTTCACCGGGTTTTTGTGTACGCAACCAGGCAGAAACCGTGCGAACCATATGAAAAACCGGTATTCATGGGGGCCCACATGATTACACAGGTAAAGTATGGCGGCATGACGGGCCTAACAGCGAGCAAAGCCCAAGACATCCTATGGATGTAGTATTTTTGTATAATTATTTTATGAATGTTCATTCTCGAATGCGACCCGTGATTCCAAAAGCATCCAACTCATACTTTTGTCATGTAATCCTTGTAGATGTCTTCTAACCTCGCCCGTAGGAAGACGAGAGCAAGAAAAGCCCGCGAACGCATGGCTGCCTTAATCGCTCAACAAATGGCTGCCGTAATACCCAACATTGTAATCCAAGTTCAACAAGCACTTACCGATAATCCTGTCAATCAAGCAAACCAAAACATTTTCAACTCTCCCCCAAATACCACTAAATGCACCTACAAGCATTTCAAATCATGCGACCCTCCGAAATACAAAGGGACTGAAGGCGTCACCGCTCTCCTCCATTGGTTTGAAGAAATGGAGAACACATTTCTAAATTGCGATTGCCCTGACGATCGCAAAGTGCGATATGCTACCGGTCGATTATATGGGATAGCACTTACTTGGTGGAACACAGAGAAGGCCAAACGAGGTGTGGAAGATGCTATGACCTTAACTTGGAACGAATGGAAGGAAATCATGACCAGACGATTTTGCCCAAGGAGCGAAATCAAGAAGTTAGAAGATGAATTTTACTCATTGAAGCAAATGGAAGGAGACCACACCACCTACAACAAAAGGTTCCTCGAATTACATCAAATGGTTCCCAGCATGTTTACTCCCCTCTACCGTTTGATCGAGCACTACATTCGTGGTCTTCCGTCAAAGATTCAAGACCCTGTAATAAGTACCAAGCCTGCAACTTTGGAAGCAGCAATGGAGCTAGCAACAGAGCTCACCGAGAACCGAATCCGAAACAAAGACTTCAAGGAGGAGAAGAAGAAGGATAAAGAATCGACTGAAACCTCCGACACCACCCAAACCGAATCCCCTTCTCAACCCAATCCTAAGAGAAGAAGAGTCGGGCGACTTTTCGCTGCTACTCAACGAAATCCACCCGTTTTTCATGCCATACCCATCCGAGCTATCCCAATCACCCAAGTGGCACCCAACTCAACTTACCCAAATAAGAAACCATATCTTGGACCTCACCCTCGATGCAACAACTGTTTTTATCACCATCCCCATACCCTACCTTGTCGTCTATGTGCAACTTGTGGACGCTATGGTCATTTGAGCAATGTTTGTCGCACCTTTCAAGACCAAACCTTTTCCCCTACTCAAAACATGGCCCAAACTTATCACCAACCTCAATATCCCATGTCCCCATATGCTCGAGCTTGCTTCAATTGTGGCGACCCTACCCACTTTAGAAACACATGCCCTCAATTGGTTAACGTTGTCAACACTCAAGCCCAATCAAACCCAGTAAACCAAGAAAACCCGACCACTATGCCACCAGCAAGAGGAAGAGTCTTCAATATCAACGCCAATCCTGTCGAAGATAATGACGGCCCAGATGAAGATACTCAACTAGTCCTCTTCGCCGAAGATCCAGATTCAATTCCTATCGTTTAGTTTTATGTTTTTCCATGTGTAGACTGTTAGAGAAATTATTGGATATTATATATTATATATTGTTTTCAGTATATGCTTTTGCCGAGGCCGTAGCTCCCCATCCATCGAGGTTGAGTTGATCCCCATTTTATTATGGGTTGATCAGGGCGTGCCCGCACGATCGGCTCCGTTTGTTAGAGCCTTGATCGGTTATTTAATTTTACATTTCAAAACATGCAATACGTTCGGCTCCGTTTGATTGAGCCTTGAGCGCACATTTCAATTTACATTTCCAGTTCATGCAATACGTTCGGCTCCGTTTGATTGAGCCTTGAGCGCACAGACAATTTCGTTATCAGTATCTTGTGGTTGTGGTGTTTGTAGTAGAGTCGCATCGAACTAACCATAACTTGCGGATAAAGTCAACGAAAATTTGACAAGGATATGGTGGATACGCCGATGGTACTTCCTATATATAAGTATTCTTGTCAAATGATCGGAGGCATTATCAGGCGGTTATGAGAGGTTCCATGCATAGGCTGATTGTGTGATGGTTGTTTAGATTAAGTTGTTCAATTTCAGTACATTCAATACGTTCGGCTCCGTTTGATTGAGCCTTGAGCGCACATACAATTTCATTCAATACGTTCGGCTCCGTTTGATTGAGCCTTGAGCGCACAGACAATTTCATTATCAGTATCTTGTGGTTGTGGTGTTTGTAGTAGAGTCGCATCGAACTAACCATAACTTGCGGATAAAGTCAACGAAAATTTGATAAGAATATGGTGGATACGCCGCTGGTACTTCCTATATATAAGTATTCTTGTCAAATGATCGGAGGCATTATCAGGCGGTTATGAGAGGTTCCATGCATAGGCTGTTTGTGTGGTTAAGTTATTCATATTCAGTACATGCAATACGCTCGGCTCCGTTTGATTGAGCCTTGAGCACACAATTTCAATTTCAGTACATTCAATACGTTCGGCTCCGTTTGATTGAGCCTTGAGCGCACATCCATTACATTTTCAGTACATGCAATACGATCGGCTCCGTTCGATTGAGCCTTGATCGCACAGATATATTTCATTTCAGTAATTTATGTTTGTTGTATTGATTGTAGAGTTATAGGACTAATCATAATTCACTGATAAAACTAATGAAAATTTGACAAGAATATGGTGGATACGCCGCTGGTACTTCCTATATATAAGTATTCTTGCCAAAGGATCAGAGGCATTATCGGACGGTTATGAGAAGTTCTATGTAGGATTTATTAGTTTCTTGGTAACCAATCATAACTTGTGGATAAAACTAATGAAAATTTGGCAAGAATATGGTGGATACGCCGCTGGTACTTCCTATATATAAGTATTCTTGCCAAAGGATCAGAGGTATTATCAGGCGGTTATGAGAAGTTCCATGTAGGATTTAGTATTGCCTTGGTTGGAATTTGTGTTACATCTATATCATCATGTTATTTAAAGAAATTGGATTGTGATCCATTTCTACATAAACTAACCTCTCCATCATAACAAACGAGAGAGGAACTTCCATCATTCAAACATATAGGCTATCGGAATGTGGATTCAAATATTTGCTGATGTTTTATTCATGTTCAAATATTTGCTGTTGTGTTTATTCATGTTCAAATATCTGCTGTTGTGTTTATTCATGATCAAATATTTGCTGATGTGTTTATTCATGTTCAAATATTTGCTGATGTGTTTATTCATGTTCAAATGTCTGCTGTTGTGTTTATTCATGTTCAAATATCTGCTGTTGTGTTTATTCATGATCAAATATTTGCTGATGTGTTTATTCATGTTCAAATATTTGCTGATGTGTTTATTCATGTTCAAATATTTGCTGTTGTGTTTATTCATGTTCAAATATCTGCTGTTGTGTTTATTCATGATCAAATATTTGCTGGTGTGTTTATTCATGTTCAAATATTTGCTGATGTGTTCATTCATGTTTGAATATTAGCTGTTATGCTTACTTATGTTCAAATATCAGATGTTGCGTTTTATTTATGTTCCGTGTAGATTGTAGTGTTAGAAGTTTTGCCTTAGGATATAACCATATTTTCCCAAACGTACCTAAACTCTTATGCATGATATCATTTTTAGCGAATCATTCCTGTTTATCAATACTCATACAGTAGGCAACAAAAAGCGATTCCTGAATAGGGTACCTAACCCTTACAAGGAACGTTACCGCCTCAAACAAAAAAACTTAAGCCCTTATTTTGCTAAGCATACAACTGTCAAACAAAACATCACCATCCTTTTAGTCAAAATATATCATTATTTAAATTTCGGGACGAAATTTCTAAAAAGCAGGGGATACTGTAACATCCGTCAAAAACGGATTTACCAAACCCGCTCCGTTTATCAACCGAACAGTCAGTCAAAATTTTCGTTGCGAATTAAATGCCCAAAATATTTTTAAACGATCCGTAATCAATTATTGTACGGGAATATATATTTAGTTTTTGAAAAACTGTCAAAAATCGCAAAATAAAAATGAATTGCCTCTGCCGGGTTTCGAACCCGGGTCTGTACCGAGTCAGTTCAACAACTTATCTCTCAACACACAAACCACTGCGCCGCGGACTTTGTTTGTGATATAATAGAATCATTTAATTGATAAAGTGACGTTACGAATTCAAAACCGGCGCCCAATCAGTTCAGTCGTCGGAATCCCGGCAAACTCGCGAGTCTTAACTACGATTTACGTTATAACGTAAACCATTAACCAGACATCGGTTATAACCGATGTTTGAAGTCCGCGACACTTTTCAAAACCGCCGGAAATTTTAAATAAAGGAATACAGTCGGAATTCAGACCAGATTCTTCAACGATTTGCACTATAAGTTCACCCACAACCCACGACAAACACTTTCGCTCAAAATCACAGCTTTTCTCGGCGTAATTCCACTAGCCGGAAATTTCCCTGCTCATCGCCGGAAAACCGACTTTCTTATTTCTGAACCTCACTGAGCCCCTGAAGCTTATCCCGGAGATACCCATACTCTTTCCAAGCTTTCCGGAGACTCGCTGCTGCAAGACACCTGACGCCGGAGTTGATTGCTGTCGCCGGAGTTCTGCCGGAAAACAGAGGGTCCAGTCGGTATACCTTTTTCGTTCAATTCCTTTTTCTTTTCTCATTTATCTCACCTTAATGGACTGTAAAACATTATTAAACCGATAAAAACTTTGAACCAGTCGATTTCCGAATTCTGGTTCAACCTTGACGAAGAAGACGATGCACTTCCGTATCTTATAAGTTTAATTAAAATCAGGATATTAATCGGGTTAGACACACAGTCCAGCGGTGGACTGTGTGCACATAAAACGCTAACGTCTCAAGTTCGAATCCCGGTTCACACACGCTGCCTTAATAAAAATCAAATTTTTGTTTAACTGAACCGGAGTCGATACAGTTATATGTTAAGTATATTAATAACCGGAATAATAACCAAGTTAGACACACAGTCCAGCGGTGGACTGTGTGTTTGTTTATATCGCTGGTCAGGAGTTCGAGTCCGGTCTTCAGCACCGACTCGGACAATTATCTATTCTTTTTAAATAAGGCAGAAAAAGGAAATAACTAAATTGTCTTTAAGTATAATAAAAATCAAGTTATATAACATGTTGAACACACAGTCCAGCGGTGGACTGTGTGTTAGATTAAACCACAGGTCCCGGGTTCGAGACCTGTGGAGTGCAAGTCCGGTTCGCTCAAAACTATTTTTAAAATAAAATGATTTTCAGTTTAACTAATTAGTATATATATATAATTAAAATCAGATATATAACGGGTTAGACACGTAGCTCAGTTGGTAGAGCTGCGTGCACGCGTACGAGAGGTCTCGGGTTCGAGCCTCACTCAGCGCACAATAATCTGCCATCGAACCGGTCAACGGTCAACGGGTCAGTCAACGGTCAGAAAAAAATAAAATATTTTTATTATTTTTATTTAATTATTTTAATTAAAAATCAATTATAAATACTTAAAAATAACATTTTTAAGATTAGAAAATAGCCTCAAACTCACAAAAATGCAACCAACAATCCTACTAAAATAGTTTAATAAAATCCGTTTACTTACCAAACCATAATGCAATTTATCTAGGTTAAATCTCACTCGTGGTTAAAACCACTTCGCGTGCATTCAACGTCATCAACCGAACGCACCCACTGTGAGTGAATCTTACAATTCCCCCTTTTAAATTACACGTTTTGGGGTGTGTCATGTGTTATGAAATTAATTAATTTATTTATTTAAACTTGTGCCATACCACATCATGACTTAAACTTAGATTGTTTTTATTGTTGTGATTTACTTATTGCCATTTGTCAAGTCATATGAAACTCATACATTAAGCCCATCAGTTCCTCGTGGGAGACGAGTAGAACATCGCGTGCTTCATATCAATTTCATTATTGTTCATGTGTGTATCATTGAGTTTATATTGTTTGTAGTTGTGTTATTCATATTATCATGTTTATGCAATTCATTCATCAGGCTCCTCAGTTCCTCGTGAGAGACGAGTTGAGCATCGCGTGCCTTTAATTGTTCCATTATTGTTCGTGAGTGTTTCATTTAACATCTTATGATTATTGATCAAGTTACATCTAATTTTACTCATGTTTGGTTGTGCACATATTTCATAATCAATTTAAATAAATTGTTAAAATGTTTTCCATAGGATTCACTCGCCAACATTATGTTGATCCAAAAACCTTTTTACACATGATACAGGTGAACAGGTTGAAGCAAGGATAACATAGGATATGCCTTAGAAGAGAACAAAGAAGTTAGATTGTTAGTTAGATCATGTTGTAGCAATCATTGTAAATTTCCATTTAATTTGTATTAATGAAT
Organism: Scalesia atractyloides; assembly: GCA_947069175.1. Lineage (NCBI taxonomy): Eukaryota > Viridiplantae > Streptophyta > Magnoliopsida > Asterales > Asteraceae > Scalesia > Scalesia atractyloides. The sequence continues at coordinate 91,565,173 of CAMTDV010000023.1, forward strand.
ATGAAACGCTTAATAAATGTCATGAGCTTTGATGATAACCCAATCATGCCCCGATCACTTTTTCCGCTGCGGGTCGGGGTGTGACAGATTGGTATCAGAGCCATGACTATAGGGATATAGGATAGGTTATTAGACCCTTAGAGCCTATACTATAGTCTGCCTAAATTTTAAATTGATTAGGTGGTTACATACAAACTTGTGATATTTATTTGTTTCATATTTGTTTACATTTCAGTCAAACATACATGCTTATATACATATTCATTATACATATATACATATTCATTATACACATATCGATATTCATGAATTCAATTTATTTTCATATCCTCATTATCCAAAGATTTTGTGCAATTTTCAAATCTCATCAAAGTAAGTTCTGCGACGGGCATGTAGTAACTGGAAGGGTACGAGTACCGGTAGTCGGAACGTCCTGTCTAGGCTGGCATTCGTATAAATCCAATATAACGGACCAGTTTGCCTACCTGGGGACCAACGATGAGAGTACGAAGGACCTATTAGGCCAAAGCATGCCACACCAAACGTCGTTCGAACTAACCCTACTTTGAGGTGTCACCGTGTCTACACCTGGACACATTCCGAACATCACACGTTGTATGCATATTTCTCGATTTTCACCGGGTTTTTGTGTACGCAACCAGGCAGAAACCGTGCGAACCATATGAAAAACCGGTATTCATGGGGGCCCACATGATTACACAGGTAAAGTATGGCGGCATGACGGGCCTAACAGCGAGCAAAGCCCAAGACATCCTATGGATGTAGTATTTTTGTATAATTATTTTATGAATGTTCATTCTCGAATGCGACCCGTGATTCCAAAAGCATCCAACTCATACTTTTGTCATGTAATCCTTGTAGATGTCTTCTAACCTCGCCCGTAGGAAGACGAGAGCAAGAAAAGCCCGCGAACGCATGGCTGCCTTAATCGCTCAACAAATGGCTGCCGTAATACCCAACATTGTAATCCAAGTTCAACAAGCACTTACCGATAATCCTGTCAATCAAGCAAACCAAAACATTTTCAACTCTCCCCCAAATACCACTAAATGCACCTACAAGCATTTCAAATCATGCGACCCTCCGAAATACAAAGGGACTGAAGGCGTCACCGCTCTCCTCCATTGGTTTGAAGAAATGGAGAACACATTTCTAAATTGCGATTGCCCTGACGATCGCAAAGTGCGATATGCTACCGGTCGATTATATGGGATAGCACTTACTTGGTGGAACACAGAGAAGGCCAAACGAGGTGTGGAAGATGCTATGACCTTAACTTGGAACGAATGGAAGGAAATCATGACCAGACGATTTTGCCCAAGGAGCGAAATCAAGAAGTTAGAAGATGAATTTTACTCATTGAAGCAAATGGAAGGAGACCACACCACCTACAACAAAAGGTTCCTCGAATTACATCAAATGGTTCCCAGCATGTTTACTCCCCTCTACCGTTTGATCGAGCACTACATTCGTGGTCTTCCGTCAAAGATTCAAGACCCTGTAATAAGTACCAAGCCTGCAACTTTGGAAGCAGCAATGGAGCTAGCAACAGAGCTCACCGAGAACCGAATCCGAAACAAAGACTTCAAGGAGGAGAAGAAGAAGGATAAAGAATCGACTGAAACCTCCGACACCACCCAAACCGAATCCCCTTCTCAACCCAATCCTAAGAGAAGAAGAGTCGGGCGACTTTTCGCTGCTACTCAACGAAATCCACCCGTTTTTCATGCCATACCCATCCGAGCTATCCCAATCACCCAAGTGGCACCCAACTCAACTTACCCAAATAAGAAACCATATCTTGGACCTCACTCTCGATGCAACAACTGTTTTTATCACCATCCCCATACCCTACCTTGTCGTCTATGTGCAACTTGTGGACGCTATGGTCATTTGAGCAATGTTTGTCGCACCTTTCAAGACCAAACCTTTTCCCCTACTCAAAACATGGCCCAAACTTATCACCAACCTCAATATCCCATGTCCCCATATGCTCGAGCTTGCTTCAATTGTGGCGACCCTACCCACTTTAGAAACACATGCCCTCAATTGGTTAACGTTGTCAACACTCAAGCCCAATCAAACCCAGTTAACCAAGTAAACCAAGAAAACCCGACCACTATGCCACCAGCAAGAGGAAGAGTCTTCAATATCAACGCCAATCCTGTCGAAGATAATGACGGCCCAGATGAAGATACTCAACTAGTCCTCTTCGCCGAAGATCCAGATTCAATTCCTATCGTTTAGTTTTATGTTTTTCCATTGGTTGAAGCCAAACCTTTAGCTTCTACTACAGCGATGGTAATTCGCAAATTCATCTGGGAATACATTATTTGCCGTTTTGGTCTGCCCATGCGCATTATTACAGACAACGGTACAAATTTAATGGCTGAAGAGTTACAAACATGGATGACCGAAATGGGAATCCAACATGTTTTTGCTTCTGTTGCACACCCACAAGCAAATGGTCAAGTTGAAAGCATAAACAAACAGTTGGTCGACGGTATCAAGGCCCGCCTTGGCACGGCACGGCGGGGTGGGTTGACGAATTGCCTAGCATCTTGTGGGCACACCGAACTATGCCCAAGACTAGCACTGGAGAAACTCCTTTAGCCTTGTGTACGGCACGGAAGCTGTGATTCCTGCCGAAATTTGGTTACCATATCCAAGAATGCTAGCTTTGGAAAAACAAGATAACGAAGAACAACGGCGCATCGATCTAGACTTATTGGAAGAACGACGAGAAAATGCAGCGATTTGCGAAGCTAAATACAAGTCCCAGCTACAAAAGTATTACAACAAAAGGGTGCGCATCTGTTCCTTTTTGCCTAGTGACTTTGTTCTTCGCGATAATGAAGCGTCGAATGCCGGAAAACCGAGGAAGTTAGCCCCGCGATGGGAAGGTCCGTACGTGATAAATGAAGTATTGGGAAAAGGCGCGTACACTCTGAAACTTATGGATGGATCCAGCGTTCCTAGAACCTGGAACGTCCAACAACTACGCCGATGTTATATGTAATCTCAGTCCTCTAAGCAACTTCTGAGCGTTGCGTAACGAGACTGCTTACTTTAGTTTGTTATGTAATCTTAATGGCAGCCGTAGCCTTGCGCTTTGTCAGTATGAATAAAATACTTTGCCACTACTTACAGTCTCATATACGTTCATTTACAAATGCATACAATTCCTTTTGACAAACAAAAACACAAACTCATGAGCCACAAGCTACTTTAATACTTATGCTCACACATGAGAAGAAATTGTTCATTTGTCTATCCTACACAAGTAATTGATTCCATGCAAACATTGTAAAACTGAAATATATTATATTCACATTACTTGCGCAGAAGCGCAACGTTACAAGTTATCATATAGTAAAAAATTACAAATTTCCTATTCTATGGACTTGGTTCCCGCCTGCTTCTCTGCTGAAGAAAACATCTCCTTTAGCTTATCAACAAAGTCGTCTTGCTGCAGCGCGGCGTCCACAAGGTCCATAGTCGGAATTTGCAATTGATCAGATTTTTCCTTGGCAGCAGAATAAATGGCGGCAGTATTTAGCCCATGCGTGGCAGCACGGCTGGTATCCCATTCAGTCTTCAGCGCATGGGCCACGTGCAAAGTACATTCTCTATAGCCCTCGGCATGCCCGTCATTGCGCGCCGCCATCATTAATTCTGCCACTCTCTCATCCAACTCCGTAGAGTTAAGGATGGCATTTGCGATCTGTACACAAACAATTAGTAGATGTTGCGACAATCAAACCAGACTTATAAAGAAAAGGGAATATTACCTCCACAATCCCATACTCCCGCAACCAGGTAAGCTCGTTCATGAGGGATTCGGTCAAGCTTCTGCAGTAGCGTGAGCGACCTCCGTGTCATTAAGTTTTTGTTCGCCTTCAGTAAACGGCGGATCAACTCGGCTTTCTCTGTTCGGTGGAGGTTGATATCTTTTTTCAAACTATCAACCTCAGCTTGCAACCGCGCCTGGTCAAAGAGCATAGCAGTTAGATCATCAATTTCTTTATTCTTAAGAAGAAGAGTCATTTTGGTTGATACCTCATTCTGCTCGCTCCTTTCTCTATGTGAGCACGCCTCTTCTGCTGCCGCAACAGCATCAGCTTTCTCTTTTTTGAGTTTCTCAATTTCATTACGCAGAGAAGCTTTTTCTTTGTTGTCACGCTCGCAAGCCTCCACAAAGAGCTTGCGCTCGTCCGCATATTGCGCAGCAGAAGCCTCACACTTGCGCTTCCAAGACAGCACAGCCCATTCTTCAGTCTTCTTCTCTTTCTCAAATTGGGCCTTTTCCGCCTCAAAATCAACAAGCATATTCAACGTCTTCTCTTTCTCAAGCTTGGTCTTCGCCTTATCAAGCTCAACCTCGTCCCACTCCTTGTTCATACTACGTCAGTCGCGCACAATTCTATTTATGGTGGACAAGGCAAGGGCAGACTCTTGCAGATATGACTCGTAAGTAGCTTCATGGTCTTTTTCCTCCTGGCGCTTCACCTCCGCCGGCGGGAAGATGCCCTTATACCACTCCCTGCAGGAGTGCCAATCAGTGAAAACATCACCCTGCTTAACTTTCCACACGGGCTGATGAATCGCAGAGGCTCGCCTCTCAGAATAAGAGCGATAATAATAGTCCCCAGGCGTCTCCTTTGGGCGAATAGGCGACTCTTCCGAATCCTCAACAAACACAAAGCCTTCGCTTTGTGTTGAAGGTCCGACTCCCTTGGATATCAACCTTGACGGTTCCCCAACATCTGCAGCCATATCTTTAACCTGCTCGCCAGCAGGACACTCAGCATCAAAATTTTAGGGCTCTTCTTCCGGAGCCACTTTCTCAATATTTTCCGGAACGATGGATCGGCATCAAGAACAGGAGTTTCTTGCCCCGCATCTCCCTCTTCAACGTTCTCAGGCCTGCGCGACAATGGTATAACAGATGAGGTGGCCGGCGCAGCCTTCACCATTTCTCCTGCAAAACATATTAACAAATACCAAGTATAAGATTCTGCACAACTTTTATGACAGAAATGCACAACAAACTAAACGTACCAGGTGAGAACTTCTTTGCAAAGGCATCCAGATTGCCGTTCTTACCAATGCGCAGGCGCGCAACTTTGGTTGGCGCAGGAGTCTAAGAAGTACGCTTCAACGCCTCTTCCGGGCTAGAAGGTATTTCCAAAGGATCATCTGGGTTCGCAGCAGGAAGAGATGAGGTGTCAATGGGTTCTGGCTTCAGTTTCTTCAAACCTACAGGTGCAAGACCCTCTAGTGAGTCCGACACAACCACATAATTGCACCAAGAGTCAGATACGGGAAGTGTACCTTTCTTGCCCTCAGCTTTCACAGCAGCTGATGGCTTGGTTTTTTGCTCTGGGTTGGAAGGGGGAGGCGCAGCAGCTGCAGCAGCAGTTGGTTTCTTCTTCTTCCTCGAATCAGGGCCTACGCCCAAGTTCAGCAAATCACCTACATAATCAATCATATTGAGTAAAGGTTGCGCCATTAAGTTATATTGCAATATCAACTTAGGCTTTGTATGGACTTATTTACCAGTCTTCGAATATGGTTGCGCCTCCAGATCCTCCTAGTTGGGTAACTCAAAGTTCCCCAAGATTTGTGAGAACCAAGTGTCCCCACTATCAGCAATAGGCACGACGGCCATTTTTCCCTTCTCTCTCTTGAAAGAGACCAAGTAGAGAGGCGCAGCTACATGACAAACATTTTTGCATCAGTACATATCTATTGAAAGATATTGCTAGGAAGTTAAAGGGTTACATACCAGTTCCATCTTCTGTATACACCGGTTTTTCTCGGTGTTCCTTCTTCCAGAAAATACTCATCCCGGCAGCGATGAGGGCCCTCTCCGGTAAAACAATATTGGGCACATCTTTAATATCTTGATACCATATCTTGTCGGCAGGTATGGGAAGGGTCTCCAGCTCGATCCCATCACTGCCCCGGAATGTCATCTTCATCGGGATCACCGCCACCTTGATAAAGAAGAACTTCTGCTTCTAGTCGTGGTAAGACTTCGGCGGCACCAACAACAATCGTTTGGCTTGCACACGCTGTTGGAACAAATAAAAACCCAACGAGCAGTGCAGCTGGTAGAAAACTCTAAACTTCTCGACCGACTGCACGATCTGCATCGAACGGCAAACGAACTCAAAATGCCGGATCCTCACCATTCCCATCGGGCTCAACTGAGAAATGTGAATCTTGTAAAAACCAAGAATTTCCAGCAAGAAATGGGTCACCGGCAGCCGGAAGTTCCCTTCGGCAAAATAGTCGTAAAATAATGTAATGTAGCCGGCCGGCGCATCAGCCACCGTGGCATTCGCCTCCGGAAAAAACGCTTTCCAGGACGAAGCGAAAAAGAAGTTGGTGGCAAGATTATCAAAATCTTTCTTGACCACTTTAGTGGTGGCAAACTTGACGACGACATCTCAGCAGAGCTTGCACCGGTGGCCATAACTCGAACTTTGAAGAAAACTCAGAAAGCTTTGAGGGTCGCCGGAATTATTGAACGCAAATTTCTCTCAAGATTGGGTGAGGAAGCAAATGGATCTTTGATCCCTTTATATACTAACCGCAATTAATGCACGATTTGACTGCAACGACTTTTGCGACCGTCATGTATCCCCAAGTAACCGCATGGGCGAGTGGGGAACAGTAAACGCCCCACGCTCGCGAGTGGCGCTTAAAAGCATTAAATACGGTAAGACATGTACTGTTGACAACCTGTCAACAGTACCACCACGTCTCAAGAACGTGCGTCGTCACCAACTACACAATCCAGATAAGTGACACGTGTCTAAGCATATTTGAAATTCAAATACTTTTTCAAAATTCACTTACGACACGTCATCAAGATGCATAAAGCAACAAAAAGCTCGTCCTTACCTAGCGCACACATTTATCTTAAGTCAAGTGCTCCACCTACTTTTTATTCTTACATAGGAGCAACACTGGACTGGGGGACTTGAAGGGGTATGGTCCCAAAAACCTTGCGCCAATCAAGGAAACCATACCCATTAATAACTTCTAAGGAAACTGTGCGCAGACTTCTTTGCCAAAATAAGATTTATTAGAACTTTGCGCCAAATATCCAAGAGAGGAAAGCGTCATTTAACTACCTTGCGTGGGCTCGCGCAAGGTTCAAAGTTAACCTTGAACACTCTCTTTGGATAAATGCTTCATTTAACTACCTTGCGCGGCTCGCGCAAGGTTCAAAGTTAATCTTGAACATTCTTGTCTCATAATGCTTCATTAACTACCTTGCGCGAGCCCGCGCAAGGTTCAAAGTTAATCTTGAATTCTTTCTGATAATGCTTCATTAACTACTTGCCGAGCCCCAAGTTCAAAGTTACCTTGAACATTCTTGTTTATAATGCTCATTTAACTCCTTGCGCGGGCTCGCGCAAGGTTCAAAGTTAGCCTTAAACATTCTTGTTTGATAATGCTTCATTTAACTACCTTGCGCGGGCTCGCGCAAGGTTCAAAGTTAACCTTGAACATTCTTGTTTGATAATGCTCCATGCACAAACCTTGCGCAGATATTTATATCAAAGCAAGCATCCACCAAACGTTGCGCTAAGCAGCAAGGAGAAGAAGGAAGATTAGTTAACAAACTTGCGCTTCTCGCGCAAGGAAACAGTAAATCCTGAGAAACTTTCCCTTAGCAAAATCCTTGACTTGGTGCAGAAGCAAAGGGAATCTTTTCTGTTATAACAGAATGTACACGTGGCGAATAATAGATGGGTAACAGCTGTGGAACCTTCTAGAAGCCATTAAGACCCAATCGTGCAAGCATCTTTTCGGTTATAACCAATTGCCACATGGCAGCATCTGGACGGCTGAGGAAGATCACGGTGATGGCATGCTCACATTTATAAGATCTAGTGATCTATGTTGACACGTGGCGCCTCCCTAACCCCTGATGAGCTCACGATCCGTGTGCACTAACAGATTGCCAACAAACGTTAACGGAATAACAAAAGATTTCGTTAAAGTTAACAATCTCTCTTTTTGGCGCCAAACACCAGCTATAAATAAGTAACTTGGAGTTCAAGGAAAGGTATTCACTCTCAACTACTCTCTCACTTACAATACTTACTTCCGACTACCTGTACTTATTCTCACGCCGGAGGGTGGTCACGGAGAGAACCCCCCTTCTCCCCGTAGCGAGCTAACGGTGTTCTCTTTTGCAGGATCAGCCGAAATATTGTTCTATTCATCATCCATCGTGAAACCAAACGAAGGGTTAACCCTTTTATGCAGAGCCCATTCCATAGATCTATTTTGACTCCGGTCTAGTCGATCTAGGGTTTCTTCAACTTTATTTAATGTGTGTATTTAATGTTATGAAAAAGGGCATATAGGTAAATCTGTAATTGTCATTAACTAGCTAATTAATTAAACTTGTAACTCATTTTTTTCATATACTCTTTTAAGATAAATTAATTTATGGTGTAGGACAATTTTCGACAAGTGTATGATAAATTTTAGTATGTGTAGGATAAATTTTGAAATGTTTAGGGAAATTTACATGTGTGTAGGGTAAATTCCAGTAAATGTAAGACATAAATATGATAAATTTTGAAATGTGTAGGATAAAAATATTTATTAATAAGAGATAACATAATTGTAACATCCGTTGTAAAACGGGTTCAAAAACCCGCTCCGTTTAAAATTCAAAAAAATTACTAAATGTTTCGTTGCGTATTTATTAGTGTTAGTTATTAATAAATAGCATAATAATAATAATAATAATAAAATAAGAATAATAATAATAAATAACAATAAACACATTTATAATGTTGTGTAATAATCTAATAAAAAAATAAATAAATAATGATGATGAACAAAAGGGAGAAACCGGATTCGAACTCGGGTCTCTCATAAGTCCACACGCACCAAACACCACTAAACTGCACACACTTTTGTGAATAAAACTGAAACCAGTTAAATTAATACTAAACCAAACGACAACCTGCAAACCCATCGATCAGAACAGAAACCGCCATTTTTTTCCAATCAAACATGAGTAACGTTTTTTTTTCCCGTTTCTACGTTAACATCCATAACCGTCGTGAATCATCAAGTTAAAACGGATTTCGGTTGCAACTTATGAGTATAACTGATGATCAGTTATAATTCAAAATCAAGATCCAATTTTTAATTCAAAACGTTTTTTCAAATCATTGACCATAATTTTTGTCTTTAAACCGAAGATTTGAAACTGTTTATGGACACTATATATATCAAATCATCATTTCGTCCAAATTCACTCCAAACTTACAAGTTAAACACCTCTGATCAACGTTCGAATCGAATTCACCATCGTCGGATATCGCCGGAATCCTTCAACGGTATCGTTTCTTTCAAATTCACTTAATTCCTAAAGTTTTATGTTTATTATACGTTTAAGTCAGTTAACGGATTACCCAAGCAATCAGTCGACTTTCATTTATGGGTTTAAGGGTGAAGAAGATGAAGCTGAGATAAGGGTTTTATATAATTAAAATCGAGTTATATACGGGTTAGACACCCAGCCCAACTGGTTGGGCTGGGTGCAAAATAACACACAGGTCGCAGGTTCGAGTCATGTCTTTCTCACCGGTTCGTTCATTTAAACCCTTTTTTAAACAAATTAATTTCTGGTATCCTCTAAGAAGTGTATAAGATTAATAAAAATCAGAATACTTTCGGGTTAGACACGTAGCTCAGTTGGAAGAGCTGCGTGCACGCAACCGTGAGGTTACGGGTTCGAGTCTCATCACACGCATCCAGAAATCATACTTGAACCGGTCAGGTTCTGACAGGCCTGACAAGGCCCAAAAATTTTATTATTTTTTTTTATTTTTCTTTCTTATTATTAATTAATTATCTTATTTAATTAAGAGTAAATTGCATAAAACATCCTTTATGTTTCCTCAAACTTGCAGCTTCCAGCCTTAATGTTTAAAAGTTGCTAAAAACAGCCTTTAAGTTTATTTTTGTTGCGGGTTCAATCCTTTATAGCTAACCACGTTATTTTCTTCAGTTAAGTTCCCTCACATGCATAACATGTGAGGGTATATTCGTCATTTTGGTTGATCTTCCACCCACTTCAATTATAAAAAAAGAATATTTAAGTTTTAACCTAGTTTAAACAAAGTTTGGTAAAACGTACGCGACTACAGAGGAGCACGATTACCGTTTGATAGTGTTTAAGTCTAACTTGCGGCGTCCTAAGCGTCACCAGTTGCTGGATCCGACTATTGAACACGGTGTTACGAAGTTCTCTGATTTGACGGCATCGCAGTTCCGTGAGAAGTATCTAGGTTGAAGAGTCGTTTGTCGTTTCCGTCTGATGCGAATAAGGCGCCGATTCTTCCAACTGATGATAATCCTGAAGAGTTTGATTGGCATGATCAAAATCTTTGTTAATCTTTACAGCTTAGTGGGCTAGCTTAACAAGATTCATATCTTAATTCGGGTTCGCCGGAATCCGGCGAAGTCGCCGGAGAAGAAGACCGGAAAAGAGGGTGTTTGATTTTTAAAAGTTTGGTTTTATTGCACATTAGTCTCTGCGGTTAGTATTTTTTTAAAGTAGGTTAAACCTTAAATATTCTTTTTTCTTATAATTGACGTGGGTGGAAGATCAACCAAAATGACGAATATACCCTCACATGTTATGCATGTGAGGGAACTTAACTGAAGAATATAACGTGGTTAGCTGTAAAGGATTGAACCCGCAATAAAAATAAACTTAAAGGCTGTTTTTAGCAACTTTTAAACATTAAGGCTGGAACCTACAAGTTTGAGGAAACATAAAGGATGTTTTGTGCAATTTACTCTTTAATTAATCACATCTCCTATTCTAATAATCTCAATTATAATAAGATTAAAATTCCATTAAATATCATAAAAATAATCTAAACATCAAATAAAAAGTATTAAATTGAAATATTAACTTTTAATTATTTATCGAATTGTTACGTTATTATTTAGGTTAGTTTACTTCGTCGGCTACATCCTCAATTCGTGCGCATCTTTCGCCAATCAAGAAAACGCACCCACTGTGAGTGAATTCTTACAAATTCCCCTTTTTATTCATGTTTTGGGGCGTATCATGTGTCGTTTATACATTTCATTTATTCAAACACTTGTGCTATTACCATTATATGATCTAACGTGTGATGTAAATGTTAATTGTTGCATTGCGTGTTTACATTTTTGTCAAGTTGCGTGCAAATCATTCATTAGGCCCATCAGTTCCTCGTGGGAGACGAGTTGAGCATCAGGTGCCTCATTAGATCGGCTCCGTTTGATTGAGCCCTGATCTCATTGTTCATCATTTGATGTGTGTGTGTGTGCATTAATTGATATTATGTGTTTTGTGATTAAATTTACACATACGTATACTCATATGTGGTTATGCACATTTTTATAATCAATATAACAAATTTGTTCAAATGTTTTTATAAGATTCACTCGCCAACTTTTGTTGACCCAAAAACCATTTGTTTACACATGATACAGGTGAACAGGTTGAAGCAAGGAACACATAGGAATTTTGCCTTAGAAGAAAAATAAAGAGTTCATGAATGTTTGAGTTTAGAACATGTTGTGCTTGTATGTTTGATGAAATTTCTCATTTAAATGGAAATAATAAATATGAAACTTTACAGTAAATATCATGAGCTTTGATGATAACCCAATTATGCCCCGATTTTAACCCAATTTTACAATTAATGACCGTTATCTTTTTTTTTCTCACATTAACTTTCTTCTAATGAACTTCCTCTAATATAAATATTTTTAATGATAATATTATATATATATATATATATATATATATATATATATATTTGATGAGGTATCTATTGATCATGAGTATGAGTAGTGGTTTGGCAAATCACATGCTCTTTTCGGATACGCAACGTTTACGTCATCTTAACCAAACCACTTGATGAAAAGATATAATGGTAAGTATGTGGTTTGGAATTGAAAAATAAAAAATTGATCGGTTAAAGCCAAAGCCCAACCAATCTTTCTCATAATCTAGCTCGTGGCCACAACAACGAGGGAAGCCCAAAATGTGACAACTTCTAGGAGGGGGTGTTCGCCTCATGGTTTGCAAACCACATCACCATCACGTATGGTCTAACTTGGGTTGTTAACACTGTGCGGCCATCCCTCTTATGTAGAAAAATTTAATAAACTTAATGTATAGCAGAACAGCTTATTCTTTAATTTTTTTAACCTTAATGAAAAATATGTGTATACCCTCTAATTAAATTACGTCAATAGAATAATATAAATATATAATTATATCCTCTAGTTAAAAATGAAGTAGTATTCTAAGTAATGGTGTATGATTAATTTTGTTGAAATAGCATAAGCCAAATGATTAAAGTATGTGACTCAACTAAAACATTAAAGGTTAAAACCTGTTAAATGCATATAGGTTGTAGTGTATTTAATCTTATAAAATCTAGGAATTAATCTTATAAACTATAGGAATTACTTATTTCACACAAATTGGTGTCTCTATAGATTTGTATTTGGTTAATTCACACAAATTGTCATCTCAAAAAAGAAGCTTGATAATAAGATCAAAAGGTACAATAAATATTGTAAATTAAAAAAATAATTAAAATTACATACAAGACAAAGATCCCATAAAGACATGAGCATTTGGATGACCAAATTCAACCACAAGGTCCACAATGGTTTCTTTGACTTTGACACCAACCAAAAGTCAACCATCCACAATCTAAGCATCTAACCATTCCCCAAAAAGCCAGAACCACCCATACAAAACCGAACCGGCGGACCCACATGGTTGAACCTCATACACGATGGTCCGAACCACACCCTCGCCCCGTGAACTAACCCCAAAACAGAAAATCTCAAAGAATCATGGTCAACAAAAGTCCAAACAGTGTCTCTCAGTTTTACACAAAGATTCACAAACAGACCAATGCAAGCCTGCAAAAACCGGACCATTACGCCAACCGGGTTCACCAAGATTCACCGTCCGCAAGTGCGAGTAGGAACTTAGGACCGTTTGTTTTATTTTTCAAGAAAGTATATCGCATCTCCAAAGGTTAACCACATGCGACTCGATCACACTACTACTGATCGAGTTGCAGCCTTGTAGATTTAATCCCACAAGGGTCTTTCCCAATATCTCAAACGAACGCATACTCTCGTTAGAGACCCTAGAACAACCCGATAATGAAAGAACCTGCAAGTTCATACGACCGCTACTCGACAAACAACAAACACCAGAATCCGTAACGCAACTCTTTGAAACATCAAGATCTTTGAGAAATAAGCAGTTTTCCGCGATTGCCGCCAAGCTTTCGTCGCCAAGTTTCCTGCATCCGTCAAGATTAAGACTTCCAGGGTTTCGCCATGGATCTTAACCAAAGCGATTACCACTTTATCGGTCAAATTTATGCAATCGGTAAGGTTGACTTTTGAAAGTCCAACTTTGCAGGCTTTGAGAAGTTCAAATAGACCCGTATCGTCTATCTTGTCGAGCCCGGTTAAGATCAAGATTATGCAAATGTGGGCATAACTTCCCGATCATCGCCAAATTAGTGTTTCCAAACCCAACGCAGTTCTTGATTGTTAACGATCGTAAAGATTGACTTTGAGAAAAGTCAACTGGTTCGTGGTCTAAATCTTTGATTCCCATACACTTTACAAGTGAAAACGATTTCAACTTCGAGTTTTGATTCGATAAAGTTCCCAAAATCCCGTGTTGTGTGATCCTATTACACTCTTCTAACTGCAAACTTTCAAGAAAACGAGCGCCTTTAGCGAACGAAACAAACCCTTTATCCGATACAAAACAACACTTTTTAAGCGCCATATGCTTCAACACTCCACACCCGTATCCGATGGCTTCGAGGCTTACATCCGTAACACCACAACACGAAATCACCATTAACGACGTTAAAGATTCAAGACCTTTCGCATTACCCATTGCCCAAAAGCCCTTTTGAGTCACATTTCGGAGACTCGTGAGAGCAAGATTGGTAATTGACTTCCCATAACACCCGATAACCGCAAGCGATGAGTCGGTTATGTTTAACGATTGCAGCTTAACCTTCGTAAGAACCGAAGATAACGATAATAGACTAGTGATCCCTCGGTCAGTAATAAGCGGGCAGTCTTTGATCGAGATAGATTGTAGATTCGGGCAGCGGGCAACGCTTTCAAGACTCCCGTTGCCTATGCTTTTACACAACTCGATCGTTAAAGAGCTTAAGTTCGGGCAGTTTTCCGTGATCGAACCCAAACCCGCATCGGTGATCAACGGGCATTGCGAAAGATCAAGACTTTCTAACACGTGGCATTCATTGGAGACAATTACTAACGACTCGTCTTTAATCAAAGGAACGTTCCATAACGAAAGAGCCTTTAAATACGGGCAGCTAGTTGCGATTGAGAGGAACCCAACACGTGTAACTTTAGTACTCCCCCTGACCGAAAGCTTGCCCAATCCACCTCGGGCAGACGTCCCAACAGCAATCGCAGCGAGTCTTGTATCGCTTGCTTTCTTTCCTTCTAACGACCTCGTGAGACACCCGTCGTTGTCTTGTTCTTCGACAGTTAAAGACTGGTCGTTGACTTTGACTTTGGCTTTGACTTTGTTTGACTTGAGTTCTGAGGTTCGGATGTTGCTTATGATCGTAAGCCAATGCTTTGAGACACACGCGGATATGCTTCTTGTTTGGGGACCCGATAAACGAATAAAGATCTCGTAAAGACATTCGTCAGGGAGGATTTCGATTGATGGGTTGTTGTCTTTATTCGGAAAGAGGCTATACGGGTCTGTGATCCGGACCCGTTTGTATGGTCGGATGTACAGATCATGAGCAGACAACAAACGGGTCGGACCTTATGATGTGCATCATCACCTACAATTATAAAAAAAAAATGTATTATTAACAGACAATACAAAAATTCAATAAACACCCAGAAATCATAACTATCTTAATTGAAAAAACCCATCAAGATCTAACAAGAAAAGCTGAATTTTGACTTAGAAATTAATTAAAAAAAAAAACAAAAACCCTAATTTGAAAGTATAATAATCAAGAAAGGTATGCAAAGTTGCAAACTTACCACTGTACTTAACCAATGTAGGCATCTTTGTAAGCTCTTGAAAAGAACCCAACAAAAAGATCAAATTTTTAACCAAATTCAGCAGCTTTTGATTCAAACCCTTTGAAGATTTATATGCATGTAAGCTAAAGATTTGTTATTTAGGCTGAAAGAAGGGTTTTAGGATCATATATATATACACATGGGTGTATGATATATAGATATATAGGGGATACATGTATGTATTGTATAGGTGAGGTTTAGTCATCAGATTCATTTAACCCACCGTAGCCAAAACCAGTCACCAAATTGGTTCGTTGCTTGTTGAATAAGTTCAATGAATCTTTTTTATGAAACCATGTTATTCTTGAAGCTTATGTGGTAATACCATTGGACCAACACTAGGAGCCCATGCTTTTAACTTTTTATAATGTCATGATTAGGATGAGGTATTATTGAAACTTGTAAGTTGGAAATTAATATATGGGTGGAAGGGGCATCTTCGGCGACCCCTTCGGTAAGCATGTTTACCGCGCGCTAAGGTGTCGCAAGTTCACTTTCGGTGATCGGTGAAGCATGTTTGCGGTGAATACTCACCGAATGGGGAAGAGGGGAGAGAAGGGAGAGAGAGGGGGTTAATAATGGGTCCACCTTCTTTTAACCAATCACAAATTTATGTGTTTACCGTATGTGTTTGAGCACCCCTAGTGTTTGAGTGCAAAATAGAAAGTGAAGGAGGATTGATATGGTATGATATTATTAGTTAAAAAAAGTTTACCACTCTCCATTTAAGAAGTGCTCTTCCACTCTAAGGATGAAAAAGAATAGAATAAAAAAAGGTTTGGTTGCCAATTTGTGTATACTAAATTAAATCAAGCACAAGGAAAGGGAAACACTTCATGCTTTGTTAGTTTTATGTTTTTTTTTTTCAAAAACTATAGGAACACACACAACAAAATTGAAGGTTATGTTGGGTGTTTAATGAATTGGTTGTCGTATTTTTCGGGTTAACGGAGTCATTTTCGTAAACTGGGTACACAAGTACACAATTTGAATTCGAGTAAAATTGCGCAAAAACAAAAAAGAACTTAAATTGTAGGAACACTACTTGAGATTAGAGAATATAGGGGTTTAAAGGGGTAAGACAACATAAAGAAATTCGTAAAAAGCTATATATATCACTCGGGTTTGGATGTTTGGATATTTAAAAACATATTTAAGTATTACATAAAAACTAAGTTATATTGTTATGTTGGTGAAAAAGTAAAAAGTAATTTATCATTTCCAAAAAGTATCATAATGATATATTTTTTTGTAAGGATATTTTGATTTGGCTATACAATAAAAAGCATCAATATTTTTCTAAATTAGTTGAGTGACACTTTAATATATATGTGTATAATAGTTCTTAAGTTCAAATCTTATTATAAAACAAATAAATTCAATAAAAAAGTTTGAAGAGTATTTTATGTGCGAATGGAACGAATAAGTATAATAATTATATTTGAATTACAATAGTTATTGTTACGCCAATTGAGCAATGTTAATAATTAATTAGCATGTTAATAATTACTCTAGTTTATTTCGTTACACTACAATAGAATAAACTAAGCAACCATTATTGAATTAAATTAAAATTGTAACGCAACAATAATTACTTTAGATCAAATATAACTATCTATTATTTAAACTATTCACACGCTAATCTCTATTTGTATTAGATCTCACCGTTTCATCGGTGTGTGTATGAAATGTCTCTAAGTTCACCATGACTCGAGCCCTTTGTTTTTCACTTGTATTGATCTCCTGGGTATGCTTTTTCTATCTTTTTTTCTCATATCATGATTTTATACGTGTCAAACTTTATAAACTATGCTACTATAACTATAAATAAGTGACTTTTTTTCTTAAAATTTAAATATATGGAGAAAAAAAACTATGATTCTATTCACACTTCACACTAAGATCACCCATAGTGGGATTTTTTGGTCTTTTTTCCTAAAAATGCCCAAACACGCTCATTGACCGCCCCCAGGGCGTTTTTCTTCAAAAATTGGGTTTGAGCGTGCCAAATTAAACGACGGATCACGATTTTTTTGGCCAATCATGCCACTACACCCATTTGTTCATTAATTTTAAGTAAAAACAAAAACAAAAAAAATAATAACTGGGTAATCATACGATATGGCGTTATACCACAACACTCATTTAGAAAAAATTCATATAATGCTCCATTGCTGACTGGACCGCCATATAACACTAAACACCCAAGGATGGAGGCATTATGTTCCCATCCCACTACACAAAGTCCAAAAAAAGGGTTTGTTTGATCGAATTATTATTTTTATATTAGAAAAAAAAAAGTCAACTTGTCAAATTGGATATAAACTTTAGGCCGCAAATATTTGTTCATACAACTTAAAAAGACAACAGAAACACGTAATACATGTGAATTGTGAGAGGACTCCGTGTTGGGCATTTGGTTAAATTAGATGTACAATGAATTTGAGAAGTTTATTTCAAAATAAAAATATATTGCGTTTGTTAATAAATATGACCAAAGACATTGGATCAGACCCTCCTTTAAATATAAACTCAATTTGGACACTCTCTTTACAATTAGGATCATGCCCTTTTTTTTTAACTTAAACTTAATTTGTACACTCTCATCATCATATTTTAGGAGTACGGACGCCTTCAATATTATTATTTTAATAATAATAATAAATACTTATACGGTTGCTTTAAATAATTATCATTCCTATATCATATAAGTCAAATAGATATAAAGATAAGAGTTAAATACCAAAACGGTCCCTGAGTTTGCTCATTTTTGACACTTTAGTCCAAAATCTAAAATTTTTAAATCTGGGTCTCTATGGTTTGCATTTTGTTGTCATTTTAGTCCAAATTTAAAATTTAGTCAGATTCTCAACTTAAATCTTAATATTTTGTCTTTATCCTCAGGGGTATTTTGGTCATATTAGATTTATTATAATTAATTAATTATATATATATAATATATATATAATATATATATAATATCCTAAAACACACCCCAATAACCACCACTCTGTTCTCTCTCTCTCTCTCTGAACTACCGCCACCACACCACCACCACCCCCACCACCGCATCATCCCCACTACCACCATCCCACTGCCGCCGACGAAGAGAGAGACGAGTAGAGAGAAAGAGACTTACGAAGATAGAGATATGAGGACAGAGAGAGCGGTGGGAGAAGGGGGAGCAGAGAAATTAGGGTTTGGATTAGGAGAGAGAGCGGTGGGAGAAGGGGGAGCAGACGAACAGAAAGGCGTTAGTAGCGGCGGTGGTCAAGTGCAGAGGAATTAGGGTTTGGATTAGGGTTTTCTTGTGAATTTGGGTCAAGGGTGGATGTTGGGGTGGTTTTGAAGAGAATGGTGGTTATTGGGTTTTGATCAAAATTTGATTTTGTTTGTGGGTGACTGTCGGCGGCAGTGGGATGGTGGTGGTGGGGATGATGCGGTGGTGGTGGTGGTGTGGTGGTGGTGGTGGTAGTTCAGAGAGTGAGATAGGGTGTTGTCTAGAAGTGGCGGCAGTTGGATGGTGGTGTCGGGTTTCAGTGGGATGGTGGTGTCGCGGCAGTGGGATGGTGATGGTGGGATGATGCGGTGGTGGGGGTGGTGGTGGTGTGATGGTGGTAGTTCAGACAGAGAGATGGGGTGTTGTCCAGAAGTGGCGGCAGTTGGATGGTGGTGTTAGGGTTTCAGTGGGATGGTAGTGTCGGCGGCAGTGGGATGGTGGTGGTGGGGATGATGCAGTGGTGGGGGTGGTGGTGGTGTGGTGGTGGTAATTCAGACAGAGAGACAGGGTGTTGTTTAGAGAGAGAGAGAGTTTGCAGATCTGTATTTTTTAATATGTATATATAGTGATGCTAATATGACCAAAATACCCCTAAGAATAAAGACAAAATATCATGATTTAAGTTGAGAATCTGACCAAATTTGAAATTTGGACTAAAATGGCAACAAAATGCAAACCACATGGACCCAGATTTAAGAAATTTGGATTTTGGACTAAAGTGGCAAAAAGTGAGCAAACCTCAGGGACCATTTTGGCATTTAACTCTAAAGATAATCATATGATCATAAATTGTGCTTCAATCAGCAAAAGATTCAAGTATGGTTTATCTAAGAATCTTATGGGTTTGTTGAATGAAATCATAACCTTTTGTAGTTGCTTGTCATACTCAAAGAATGTTTAGTAACTTTCGGCTTCTCGTACTCCTCTTTCTGATAGGGTTGTTGAGAGGGAAAACGAACTCTTTAAGAAAAGAGGTTAAATGAACAAATCAATACATCAATTAACTGTGGGAACTCTTTCAGAAAGAGGTGTAATGTTATGGTTAATGTTGTAAAAGTAGATCTTGAATGCTGAGTACTCAATACAAGGTATGGTGCCAAAGCAACTTTGTTCAACTCCGCATAATTATTCAAAATCGATTAAAGACAATTAACCTCGGCTAGAATTGGATTTAGTCGGTCAATATATATATATATAATTTCTATGTCTATAATATTAATAAATGAATATCAATATTTTAAATACTTTAGTATTTGAACATGCATCTTTTTTATTTATATTAATATTTACATATTTTGTTATAAATATTAGTAAAATTATCATCTTTGATATATATATATATATATAATTATAATTTCCCAAAATTTAATTTCTATACAATTTAACATGTCTGAGTACTTCACGAGTACTCTCCATCAAGTTCGAGTATTCGCAACACACAGTCGATCGACTTGAAATCGCCTAATGACTTCTGCAAGACTAGAACCACAGTTATAGCTATCATAACCTATGAAATAGAATATCTCCCGAATCATTACTTTAGCAAAAAAATGAAATAGAGAATCAAATGAGACATTTATATTAAGAGTAAAGAACACAATGATGCTTTTAATTTATCAAGGTTTTAGATTTGGTCCTTAACTTTTTAAAGTACACAAATAGTCCCTATGATTTACACTTTGTAACGTATTTAATCCCTAACTTTTTCCGACAGTACATGAATGGTCCCTGTAGCTTGCACTTTGTAACGCTTTTAGTCTCTAGCTTTTTTCGAAAGTACATGAATGGTCCCTACAGCTTGCACTTTGTAACGCATTTAGTCCCTAACTTGGAAATGCTAAAACTTTAGATTTGTTGATTGGGGACTAAGTGTGTTAAAAATTACAAACCACAAAGACAATCCATATATTTTTAGAAAGCTAGGGACTAAATCTTAAATTTTAGTAAACCACATAAACCATCCATATATTTTACTTTATATATTACAAAGTGGAGATAACATATAAGATATAAAAATACATAATGTCCTAATATGATTTAAATTTGTATTGGTTTATATCATGCGTCTTCAAGTCCATAGTTATCATACTAATAATTTATTTGTTATGTAATTTGCTATAACAACCCTTTAATTCTCATACCCTGACTCGCAGCGGAATAAAAAGTCGGGGCATGATTGGGATATCACCAAAGCTCATGATATTTACTATAAGTTTCATATTTATTAAATTGAAATTTAAAACTTCAAATATTCAACACAAAATTCATACAAACACAAACATAAACCAAAAGATTGTTCCAAACGTAATAACTTGTTTATTCTTCTAAGGCCATTCCTATGTATTTCTTTCCTCAGCTTGTTCACTTGTATCATGTGTAAAAACAGAAGATTTGGGTCAACAAAAAGTTGGCGAGTGAACCTTGATAAAACATTTAAATAGTTGAATTATATTGTTGTTAAATAAAAATTGTGCATCAATCATATGTGAGCAGATGTATATATATAATCAACCACAAACCACATTATATCCACAATGAAACACATGACATGATGAATGATGTATTTGAGATCAAGGCTCAATCAAACGGAGCCGATCTAATGAGGCACCTGATGCTCAACCTTTATCTAACGAGGAACTGATGGGCCTAATGAAATGATTGCACTGAAATGATAAAATGTAACAAATATAAACCACATAACAACTATACACATTTGATCACAAGATGATATTAGCACAAGTGTTTAAATAAAATAAAAGAAAATGTACGACACATGATACACCCCAAAACATGCGTATTCTTGATTGAAGATGAGAGCGCACGAGTTGAGATTTTGACCAATCAAAGAGTACTAACCTAAAATAATAACGCGATAATTCGATAAATAAATAATTTAATATTTAGGTTAAAAACATTTGTTTAAATTTTTAGGTTATTTTTGTGGGTTTTGTTGATATTTTAAACCCTTTGAGAAATATATATTTTAAATATTTAATTGATTTTTCATTTAATATAAAGCCATGGAATAGAATAATAAAAAATAATAATAAAAACATTGTCAGTTCTGACAACTGTCAGACCGGTTCGATGGAAGGTTTTAGCATGCGTGTGTTGAGACTCGAACCCGTGACATCTCGGTTGTGTGCACGCAGCTCTTCCAACTGAGCTACGTGTCTGACCCGAAGGAAACATGATTTTAATTATTCTTATACACATTTTAGGTTCATTCAAATTTGATTAAATTTAAAAAGGATTTTAAATGATCAAACCGGTGTGAGCCAAGGGACTCGAACCCGAGACCTTGGTTGTGTTTAAAGCTTGGTTTTTAATTATACTTATACGCTAATTATGTTGGTACAGAAATGGTTAATTTTAAAAAGGTTTTAAAGTGGTCAGGCCGGGTGTGTGATGGGATTCGAACCGGCGATCCTGGGTTCGGTTTGCACCCGGCCCAACCAGTTGGGCTGGGTGCTTAACCCGATTGTAATCCAAAATATAATATATATATATATATAATATATATATATATATATATATATATACGTACAGCACTTCATCTTCCTCATTCAAACATTTTTACCGAGAAACATTTACCCGTTCCAGTTTTCAAAACTCGACTAATCTTGATTGCTAGACCCACATGATATAAGAAAATGATATATATGAACTGAATTAAAACTAGAGACGGTTACCGGTTAGCAGGGATTCTCCGGCGAATTAAAACCGACGATAGCCGCGGTTTTCCGGTGGAACAGAGGGGGTGGTTTTGAGCAGAGAAAGCTTGCGGTTGAGAGGAAGAAGAGTTGAGCGAGTTTGAGTGTGGATTGGGGATCATTATTTATAGGCGAAACAGGGAGTGTTGATTTCGATTTGTTTTGGAAACAAAACTGATTGATTTCGTCTAATTAAGATGGATTGATTCCGATTTTTGGAAAGCTTCTACGCGGATTGCTAGCCGGATTCCAGAATATGGTCTAGACAGGCGAGATTGGCGGGTTCGCTGATTTGAACCCGCCGGCATTCATCCGAGTTCTGCATATAAAACTAATTTGTTTTCTAATCCTAACCAATAAGTGCGTGTGGCTTGGTGGTGTTTGCGGTGTGTGTTAACCCGGGAAACCCGGGTTCGATTCCCGGTTCACCCTTTTATGTCATTATTTTTTATTAGGTCTAATAAATCATTTATTAATTATTAATTATAAATATTAATTATTTAATTGATTATTTATTATATTATTTCATTAAAGTTATTTTAAACATTTATTATTTATATATGGAATATTTTAACAGTTTAAACAATAATAAAATAATCGAACGACATAAAAAAATTACACTTTGATTGATAATTTGGGACGGGTTTTCGAAACCCGATTTATACAAATGTTACATTATTTATTTCTTATGTAATTTGCTATAACAACCCTTTGAAATTATTTTCTAACAAATCTTCATTACCTTATACATTTAAAATTAAAAGAAAATTAGTTTTAGTTAACTGTTATGGAATAACTTAAGAGCTTTAATACATTTGGTACAATATTAGTTGATATATTTTCGTGCTGTTGTCTTTGTTAAAAAAAAAAAAAAAAAACCTAATTATTACGTTGAATCCATGCAAAAATGACTCATGTTCGTCTTGGTCTTATCAATCAAAATTTGTCATTAGTATACATGATACATCAATGACTTTTTCTAGACTAATCTAACAAAAATAGAAAACCACACAAGACAAAGGACACGACATAAACCATTCCATCATAATGATTGATGCACTTTTTTTCTTCAAATTTGTAAAAGTTAGGAATACAACAAACTTTATATAAACTATTATTATTATTATTATTATATTATTATTATTATTATTATTATTATTATTATTATTATTATTATTATTATTATTATTTTAGGAAAATAAATATTTTTCAACGCATCTCGCATTCAATTTTTACCATTAATATTCATATCAAGTAGCGTAAAAATACATAATTGGTTACTTCCGTTTTTCAACTTTTAGTGGATGGCAGTTATATAAGTTGTCGATAACAAAGTCTATATTTTTTGGGGCTAACTCACTTGGTGGAGACACGTGTTTTTTGGAGGAGGGGTCTTAGGTTCAAACTCTAACCCTGGACAAAAGAGTAAGTTAGAATTTGAATGTAAAAAAGAGTAGAACAAGTGAAAAAATAAAGTTATTATTGGTAATATTGTCGTTTCTATTATCATTGGTTTTATGAACAATATCAAATTGTTTTCTTGCATCACCATTCAAACGCATCGTTCCACCTTCTAACCTTCGACATCACCACCACCGTTAGAAAACCAGCGTATAATTCTAAACATGTGAATCGAATTGAACATGTTTGAGTCATAGACTTATCACCGGTCTTGCATAATCAATATCGAATGCAATAGACAAAGTTAAAGTTGTTATCTATGTTTAATTTTTCTTTCTAACCAAAGTTAGAAATATATTCGAGCACAATAAAAGAAAACCCACAATAAAATTAAGAGTTAATTACTGTTTTCGTCCCTGTGGTTTGTCAAAAATCACTATTTCAGTCCGTTAGTTTAAAAATTGCAATTTCAGTCCCTGTGGTTTCACTTTCGTAACCATTTCAGTCCACCTCGCAACCATTTCAGTCTCTGTACTTACATAATAAATGGATTGAGTGTTATGAAAGTGAAACCACAGGGACTGAAATGGTTACGAAAGTGAAACCACAAGGACTGAAATCGCAAATTTTAAACTAATGGACTGAAATAGTGATTTTTGACAAACCATAGAGACGAAAACAGTAATTAACTCTAAAATTAAATATAATTGGTATTAATCATTAATGTGACCCTAAATATTATAAATTGGATTTTTCACTTCAAGTTTGCATCTTCCATTTTATTATTCTATTTAAATTTAACTTATGAGATTTAGCCTAACTTTACCTAATACACTATTATTATAATTATAACTAATATTAGGTTAAAGGGCCAATAGTTTAGCCATATCTGGCTCTTGATGGATTTATTATTAGGTGTTATAATTAAAATTAAATGCCAATTGTGACGAAGTGGTCACGGGTTCGTTACGCTAACAATTAAAAGTTGTTTTATGAAATTTACTCACAAGATGTATGTGGCATGCAAGTTTATAGAGGTGCAAAAAAAAAAACCATACCTGGAATCGGTTATTTTTCATATCCGGGTAATTTATACCTGAAACTGGAACCGACCCTACCCGTAGGGTATAGATAGGGCATGCATTTTGATCTCAATACCTGGAACCGGAACCAGAACGATCATACCCGATTAATACCCGAAACCGGACACGAACAAGAACAGGAACCGGAACCGATTATACCCAACTATACCGGTACACGATTCTAATATCTTTCTTTTAAATTTATGTTAGTGCGTTTATTTTAATTTTCTTACATTATACAATGCATATTGAATAATAATAATAGTAATAATAAATTTAAAAATAATAATAATAATAAAATAATAACAAACAAAAACTACAAGAAAACAGGGTAATAAAAACTCAATAGAGTTTAAAAAATACGAAAATATAGAACTAAAAAACTCGGAAATATGGTATAAAACTCGAAAATAAAGTATTTTAATATCCGGTTTCTTAAAAACCAGAACCGAACCCTACACGCAACCGAGCACATAGATACGGTTTTATGGTCAAATAACCAAAACCAAAACTGAACCAGTTATAGCAATAACCGGTTACAACCCTTAAAGCCAAAACCAATTCAATAACCAAAACCGATTACTAAAAATACCCGATTTGTGCACCTCTACAAGTTCATATCCTAAACATTATTTTAGATTATTTGTTGACAAGTGGATGTGGCCTGTGGGTGCTTTGTGTTGGACTTTTGGTTAGATTAAATGTACATTGTATTTGGTAATTTGGGTCCAATGATTATATTTAATAAATTATGACCTGACCAGGCCCATTGCCTTTAAATGTAAACTTAATTTAGACACTCTCTTTTGCAATTAAGATCAATGGATTTAAAAAAGTTTAGTCGAATTTTTTTCACCAAATGGCCGCTTTTATATATATTCTAATGAAAGTTGTTGTTGAGTAATCAAATACTTAAGATTTTGTAAAAGAAATCTAAATACATAAAACAAATTGGCCCGTTGACAGTGGCGGATCTAGAAAATATTCTAGGGGTAACGTTTTATAAAAAAAGGGCAATGAAATCGAAAAAACGTCAAAAAAAGTCAATTTTTTTTCAAAATTTACACTACCACCGGAGCGCCAAGGGGGAGGGGTAGCGGAGGCTACCCCTGCGTCTAAGGTATGTCCGGCCCTGCCCGTTGATTAATACACAAGTAAAAAACGAACTAGACCGAAACATAATAATCTTTATCCAAAATCCAGAAGTTTAGTTAATTTTTCTAGATTTTGAGATGTGTTTGTGATAGAGATGCTTGCAAGGCGGACCCAATTTCAGCTTGGGCTTTAAGTTAAACAAGTCAACTCGGGTTGACTTAAGAGTCTATTCTTAATGAACTAAAACTTGAGCTGAACAAGTCAGGTTCATGGTTCGACAAGCCAACTTGTTTAAATTGAGGTTAATATTATGATGGTGTCTGGTGGGCTCATGGGTCATATTTTGTGGACTTGTTTATAAGTGGAAATATGGAATTGGCTTATAGCTTATATACATAAAAATCACACCACCTTGGCGACTGTTGACCAGTGATATGTAGCAAATGTTAGAAGCCCGGGCACTTTGCAAAGATTGCAATAGATCAAGCTCAGCTAGTTTAAAAGCCGATTCAACTCAGATCAGCTCATTTATAGACTAGCCGATTTTCGGTGAACTGATTATGAGTGAGTCGGCTCAGTTCAGCTCGTGTTAATCATATACTAACTTGTTTTACAATTTATAAACATTTTTAAAATGTTTTCGAAATTGTTTCCGGATTAAAATATTCTATGCAATCATTCAACCTTTTCATCGTCTGTTATAAATCACCCAAAAAGGTAAAGAAGTAATGATTGAGCCTCCGGATGTATTGATTTACTTTATGCATTTCATTCATCTTGTTAGACCATGTGTAGTGGTGAATGAAACTAATGCTCCATCCTTGGGCTTGAAGCGACACGTGGGCGCCTAGTCAACAAAAGGGCATTTGTTAAAAAAATGTGTAGTGGTTAATGCCCCAACAATGATTACTCAATTATTATCTTTTTTAGAAAAATAAAACAAATTATGAGTTGGAAATTTATTATTGTCAAAGTTTGAAACTTTTGAACAATCCGGCATTTTAATCAAAATACCCAAAAAAATTGCAATAAAACGCCCCAGGAGGCTGTGCGCCGGCGTGTTTGAACGTGCAATGGGAAAAAAAGGCCCAATTTAATTCCCACTAAGGGTAGTCTTAGGTGTGAAGCTTCTTTTGGACCACATTTATGGTCACAACTTGCATGTCAACTTTGGGTTGTAAATTGTTGTTTTTGAACAACGAATAGTTGGTTTGTTTGTTACATATGGCTCAGTATAGTGTCTATCACCTATAAAAATGATATGGGTTTAAATCATTTTAATTGCAAATTTAAGTATTTAGATGTAAAAAAATGTTATTTAAAAAAAGAATAGTCAGTTTGTTGTAAATCCATTTAAAGACTCCTATACCATCATTATTTTATAAGTTTTAGGATGAACTAGAATAAGGTTTACAAAATATGGTTCCACAGCTTTACATGTGTTATTTTCCTTATTGCAGTTTGGTTGGTTTTTATCAAGAGTAAATTGCACAAAACATCCTTTATGTTTTCTCAAACATGCAGGTTCCAGCCTTAATGTTTAAAAGTTGCTAAAAACACGCGGATTCAATCCTTTACAGCTAACCACGTTATTTTCTTCAGTTAAGTTCCCTCACATGCATAACATGTGAGGGTATATTCGTCATTTTGGTTGATCTTCCACCCACGTCCAATTATAAGAAAAAAGAATATTTAAGGTTTAACCTATTTATATAAAACAATTAACTCTCTCACTCAAGACCCATCTCTCTCAAGACTCAATCTCATTCCTTCAATTTTCTGTCTCTCTACAATCAGGAACCACCACCGCCGCCATAGCATCCACTACCGTCACATAACCACCCATCTGCCACCACCACCACCTCTTCCCTCCCGAAATATCACCCAAAATTTTCACACCCAAATCCAACACCAAATTCCTTTAATAAATCCACAAAATACGAAACCAAATTCATTGCATCTCATTTCAACTGATTGTGAATCTGTAATCAAAATATTGATCTGCAATCGATGGGTGAAGAAGTGAGCAACGACGATGATGACGATCGAGTTTCAGTGTGGGAACAAGGGTTACCTACCGTCGATGATCTGATGCCATTGCACCATGCAACTGCCGTCTTCGAAACCCTAAATCAGATCTGCCTTGCCGTTCACAAATCCAGATCCAGATACCGACATGCTTGGTACGGTGGTGGTCGATTGGTGGTGGTGACAGATTTAGGTGGTTGGTTTGATTGGAGGTGACAGTTGGTGTGTGGAGTGTAGAGGTGGTGGCTTGGGATTATTGGTCGCCGGAGGTTGGTGGTAGTGGTGACCAGAGATCTGTGGCCAGGAAGAGGATAGAGAGAGTGTAAGTGTATTTATGGAAGATGCGGTTTTGGGTAGATTGGTGGTGGTGACAGATTTAGGTGGTTAGTTTGCTTGGTGTGACAGGTGGTGTGTGGAGTGTGGAGGTGGTGGCATGTGGGTGTTGGCTTGGGATTCTTTGTCGTCGGAGCTTGGTGATAGTGGTGGTGATCGGAGATCTGTGGCCGGAGAGAGAATAGATAGAGTGTAAGTGTATCTGTGTTTGTGTTTAGAGAGAGAGAGAGATGAAATGAGAGAGAGTTAAGAAAGAAAGGTTGATTTTTTATTGACGTGGGTGGAAGATCAACCAAAATGACGAATATACATGTTATGCATGTGAGGGAACTTAACTGAAGAAAATAACGTGGTTAGCTGTAAAGGATTGAACCCGCAACAAAAATAAACTTAAAGGTTATTTTTAGCAACTTTTAAACATTAAGGCTGGAACCTGCAAGTTTGAGGAAACATAAAGGATGTTTTGTTATTCTTTTATCAATTACCAATATCTACCTACTAAGTTTAGTCCTTTTTAGGAGAATTTGAATTTTTATTTAAAAGAGAAATAAAGATTTATTTTCTTTAATTTTTAACTTTTAGTTATTATAAAATAGAAAAAACAATTCAAAGACAACTAGTTATTACCAAACATATTGTGTATCAAATGTCCCTAAGTTTTGATATTATAATCTATAAACATTACCCGAAGTCGACCCAACCCCTAACCATGACTCGAGCTCATTGTTTTTCACTTGTATTGAACTATTGGGTATACTTTTTCTATAGTTTTCTCACAATGATTGTTTTTATACATATCAAACTATATAAAGAGTAGAGTGCAATTTTCTACCCTGTAGTTCGGTCTAGATTGCAATATGACACCCTATCTTTCAGTTTTTGCTAAATTAAACCTTACAACCGACCTTTAGTCAAAGGTTAAGTTGACTGTTAGTCTGAGAAGTAAATATGTAATTTCACAAAGTCAAGCTTATCACCCACACTTCAACATCTCCCTTATCTTCACATTTTCACACTCGAACACCTCCACTTTCCTAATTCATCACCTTCTTCCACACACAAACACAGCCGTTGGCCCGGAAAACTTTGTTAAACACCACACGCAAATCCAAATTCTCTCTATTTCTCCACCAATTCTTCCATTCACTTTGACTCTCTTTGTATTTTCACTCTCTTTATAATCTCTCTTTTCATCACTATCGTGTTTAAAGAGCTCTTATGTCCCCATGTTCATATTTTTTTGTATATAATTTTCAATGTAATATTTTTTCACAAAATACACGAATCTAAACAGAGATGAAACTGGGGCTTGTAATAGGAAAGAAATAAGCATAAGGGTATAATGTCATTTACTTAGTTAAAATAGGGGTATAATAGTTTTTTTAACTTTTCTTGACAGTCAACTTAACCTTTGACTAACGGTTGGTTGCAAAGTGTGATGAAATGTTCACCGCAGAGTTTTATTTGGCAAAAACTAAATGTAGGGTGTTTCATCTAACCAAATTATAGGGTGATAAATTGCAGTTTGCTATTTTATAAATTATGCTATTATAAATAAATATTGTAATGCATACTTTACATAGTGATTTTTTATTCAAATTTAACTATATGATAAAAAAAACTATGATTTATTTACACTAAAAAGGCTTTGTTTGATTTGAATAATTATTTTTATATAATTTAAAAAAATCAATTTGTCAAATCGGATCTAACATTTATAGATTTTTTCTTACAACTTATATAGACAACAGAAACACGTAATAAGTGTGAATTGTGAGAGCCTTCGTGTTGGACATTTGGTTAAATTAGATGTACAATGAATTTGGGAATTTTTATTATTATCAAAATAAACATATATAATATTTTTATTTAGAAATATGACCATAGACATTGGATCAGACCCTCCTTTAAATATAAACTTAATTTGGACAGTCTCTTTACATTTAGGATCATGCCCTTTTCTAAATTTAAACTTAAATTTGGACACTCTAATCATCATATTACGGAGTACGGACGCCTTCAATATTATTATTTTAATAATAAAAAAATATTTATACGTGCAGTGGCGGATCCAGCCCTGTTTTGTGGGTTCATATAAACCCACTCGGATTAAGAAAAAATGGGAAAAATAGTAAGAACCTTGTATGATTTGAAAAAAATAGTGAGAATCTACCAAACGAACCCACTGGAAAAAGTTTCTGGATCCGTCACTGTATACGCGTACTTTAAATAATTATCATTACTATAAAACCATTTGAAATTCTTTTCTAACAAATCTTTATTACCTTATACATTTAGAATTTCAAAAAATTAAATTGGAAAACTAATGCAATCAACTATTTTGCCAACATGTAATCTTATTATATCTATAACGAAATTGTTTTAGTTAACTTTTATGGAATATTTAGAGTTTTAATACATTTGTTATAATATCAATTAATACCTTGAAGCCATGCAAAAATGACTCATGTTGTCTTGGACTTATCCATCAAAATTTGTCCTACATAAATAGTATATATGATACATCAATAACTTTATATGTACTAATTTAACAAAAATAGAAAACCACACAATGTAAGGGGACACGACATAACCATTCCAATATAATGATTGATGCACTTTTTGTCTTCAAATATGTAAAAGTTATGAATATAACAAACTTTATATTAATTATTAATCTTATTACTATTCCTGCTATATTACTATTATTTTTTGAATATTGAATTCTTTTTAATGCCTCAGACATTTAAATTTCACCGAGTAAATTGTGATCTTGATCCCTATGGTTTAGAGTCCATTGATATATCTTACAAAATCTAAAACTATTGTAATTTCCATACCAAGGTTTCTATTTTATTGCAATTTCACTCCGCGATACTAACTTCATCCACCTTCTAGTTAAAACCTGATCACATGAGAGACATGTGATGAGCTAAATCACAATTAACCAACTGGAAAAAAAAATAAAATAAAAACAACTTTACGTCTTATACATCGTTTTTCCGGTGCGATCTTCACCGACCAAAATCTCCATTCTACTTCTTCAAACTTGGACGTAGTTCTCCAGCATAATTGGGTGTTTTGGAAGCACAATGAGCCGTTCAAACTCAGAGTTGTGTATGGAATGTGTTACACCTCTAAATGCCTATTAAAGTGTGTACGTTTAATGTTCAATTTGTACATTCAAGTATGTCAGCTAATACATCTATTGTACGTTAAAATGAAACATTAAAGTCTGTACATTTAATGCTCGTTTCAGGTGTGGAAAAACGAAAAATGTATGTAATGCAATAGTTCCTTTGCTCGTTAAACACACGTGAATACATGCAATTTCAGTTAAAGTTTGAATTTTAATTTTGTTGTTCTTTGTATTTAGGTCACAAAAAAATCTGTAGAACATATGTTAAAGGGGAGGTAATGTATGTGGATAGGTTGCTGGTGTAACAATCCTCAAATATATTCCCAACGACAACCTGTAATTAAAACCCCAAATGGGTGTTGAAACTTATAAAACTTAGCAGTTAAGAAAACTTGGAGGTGGATGAACCAACCCGCACAAAAGTTCCCTTGTTAAACTCAAAATTAAAAACCGAACCATCTGGGATCAAGACTCGAGCATACGCGATAAGAACCGGCACGAAAATCGAGAAAAAAACGCGCGAATGGACGAAAAAGGCGGTCAAGGACACGTGTCACCACGACCCGACATGTGTCAAACCTACCTAGGACACGTGGCAGAACTAGACTAGGCCGACCTCCCTGGCACCACGCGGGATGAGACAGGGTATCTCCCGCGACGCGCGGAGAGGTCCACCTGGCTTATATAAGTGCCAAGTCTGGGACAGATCCAGTTGCTCATTTTCGTCTTCTGAATCGATCCTTTGATCTCTCGTAATTTTGTTTCTGTGAATTCTCGTGTATGAAATCCTAATCACTAAAACGATACCCTGTCCGATCGATCTATGAACAAATCAACGGATGTTTAAGTGCTGCCTGAATAAGGCTAAACTTTGTCATCTACTTTGAGATTTTGATCTTGTGATTATCGTTAAAGTTGAGTTTTAGTCTGTGAAATAAGAGGTTAGAATAAAAAGGATTAAAACTATAAATTCATTAATAAAGTAGATGCTTAATTATCAGGAGATTCAGAACTATAAATCTATGGTTAAACAAGAAGCTTAGTATCATAAGGCTTAGAATCAGAGGTCTGTTAAATCAAGAGCTATAGACCTACAAGGTGAGTTCACTACTCTTTCACAAGCATGTGTCTCGGGGGACAAACGACTATTCCTTGGAGGAATACTTTTTAAAAATGTTGTAGTTTAATTTCGATTTTAGTTAATAAACTCAAACTCTATCACGAAAGTCCCTACTTACTACCGAAAATAGTTGCCTTGGAGGCAACGAAGTATTAGTTGACAGCGCTGTTAGGCTTGACAAATATCACACTGTACCTGGGAAGACGGGCGAGAACTAAGAACCTTAAACACATGATCAATGCTGATAGACATTGATGAGGGCACAACAAACATAACAGTAACTTCAGTATCGAGTTTATTATTGACATGTCTTTAAACTAAACATTTAACTGTTTTACGTTAAACAAAACTGTGAACTCGCCGGCTTTATCGCTGCACTTTTTCTGCATGCTTGCAGGTCGTTAGATACAAATTGCTTGGGAACTTCCAGTTGAGAAGCTAGTAGTGTCATGGGGCGTGTTACGCGTTACAAACATTTAATATTTTGCGTTTTAAAAAATATTGGTTTTGATTGTTTGAAACCCTTACGTTTGCTTCAGGTGAACACATACTATGTTTGAAACGTTTAATTTGAAATTCACTATTCATGTTGGACATGCTGACTTTGTTTTATATTATTTACTATTAATTCGACATGATTAGTGGCTAGATCCTGATACGTCACACGTCTTACGGTAAAACTCCGTAAATGGTAATTTGGGGGTGTGACAGATGATGGCACATTTTCTGTGCATAAATGGATCAGATGGTACTAGAGTTAGGATATCAAAAAGAACAATCCATTTGTTATCATTTTAGGGTTTCAGAAGGTGACACATATTTTGGTTTACAAGCTCATGTTAATGATGATGATGTTAGAAAGTTATTGCAATATGTTGGCGTCATAAGGCTTATTGAAATTTATATTCAAAATTATGCTACTCGGTTAAGTTCAAGTATGGTATTTGAAGATAATGTCGTAGATGATGCATATGTAACAAGTATGGTTGTTTATCAATCAAATACCCAATCAAGTAAAAGGTGAAAATATTACAGTAGAAGAACAAGTTTTAAGAGAGTTCGAGATGGATCAGTTATGAAATGAAGATGATAATACTATGGAAAATCAAAGGATTGATTTGGTTGAGTATGTTGAGGAAAGGGTTTTGAATGAAGATGTTGAGGAAAATGAAGTAGTCCTGAATACATTTATGATGATACTCAGGTAAGAGATGTTCTAGCTGAAATGACATTGTTTAAAAGAAATATGGACATGGTGCTACATGATGAATCTACAAGTAGTGTTAGTATAGGGCCTTTGTTTGAGTATGATCTTAATGGCTTTGATATCCTTGATGATTCAGATGATGAACTTCTATTGGATAGGGTTATTAGAGAAATGAGGACGAAGAACAAACAAATACGTGATACGTCTCTATAACTTTTTACGTAGGTCAAGTGTTTACAAGTACAAGTGATATCAGTCATTTGGTTAAAAAAATGGCTAGTGGGTGCTTTGTGTTGGACTTTTGGTTAGATAAATGTACAATGTATTTGGTAATTTGGGTCCAATAATAATATTTTATATAAATGGCCATGCCCATTGCCTTCAAATGTAAACTTAATTCGGACATTCTCTTTTGCAATTAGGATCCACTGGATTCATAATTTTTTAATCCACTTTTTTTCACCAAATGCCTGCTTTTATATTTGATTTTGTAAAAGTTGTTGATGATTTTCTAAAAAAACTAATTAAATACTTAAAACATTCATGTGAGTTATAATTTTCATGATTTAAGTAATATATAATATTGTGATACCGGTGGTCTATAATTTGAATGGGTATTTTCAAGATAAGATATATTTTATCATCTATTGCATAAAATATTTTGAATTTTGAGGTCAATAAATTGATGTCTCCATGGACACAATTGTCATATATGTCCTTTGAAGTTTGTTGTTATTCAAAAAAAAAAAACATTTAGTGAAATAAGGATAAATATTTGATTTTTGAGGTCAACTTCTTAACGTCATGTTATTAATTAATTTATTTTTGTTATATGCTTTTTGTAATTATATATGCTGTTTGTAAGTATATAATTTAGGAAATTTGATTAAGAAAGCTATTATTTCTAATAGGGTTAAAGTTATTATACAAATAAGTCTTAATATACAAAATATCTTTAATGTAAGAAATGAAGGGATTTTTTTAATTTTTTCCTATCTCATTAAGCATATATTTTAGTCCCGGAATAAAAAGAAATCATGATTTTACACTAGTAAAGTAATTATGTAATTTTGTAGCGTAATTATACTTACCCTAAAATAATTACCCTACTACTATAAAATTCGTTTTGTTTTTACATTTTATAATTAAACATCATTCTTAGCTAGTTGGGAAAAGAAATTCAAAATAATAAAAATAAAAAATTTCTCCTTCGCTTACGTCAAAGGTATTTTGTATCTTAATACCTGATTGTATTTGATTTTTGCGCATTTCTAATATATAGGACGTTAGATTTTATTAAGAAAGATATCATGTCTAATATATAGGATGTTTGAAACAGTAGACTTCACCTACTATACAACATATTATGGTTGAAAGATGTATTTTAGAGACATCTTAGACTTATGGTACCATCATTGTAAGCATAAAATTCTCACGTAAATCATATATTGACTTGTTTTATAAACATTATATTATATTGTTTTCGTATTAAACTCTTCTATGTATTCATTCAATTTTTTCATTGTGTGTTGTAAATCACCCAAGAAGGTGAAGAAGTAATAGTTGAGGCTGTCAATGAATTGATTTACTTTATACGCTTCATGCATCTTGTTAAGCATGGAGCTTCTTTTGGACCACATTTATGGTCAGTTGTCACAACTTGTACCTTGTTAATTGTTTTTGAAAGACGAATAGTTTTCTGTTACCCATGACATGGTGGTATGATGTTTGTCCCTAAAAGAGTAATATGAGTTTAAATCCTTTTAATTGAAAGTCTAGCCGTTTAGGTGGTATTTAGGTGTAAAAGTTATTATTTAAAAAAAGAATAGTAAGTTTGTTGTAAATAATAAATCCTTTTAAAGACTTCTACAACATCATTATTTTACAAATTGTAAAATGAATTAGAATAAGGTTTACAAAATATGATTGTTCACTTTATTTCATATCGGAGGGTTAAAAATAAAAAGAATATATCTTGTAAGAATAGAAAAATAAATTTAAGTCAATAAAAAACGTTTTATTTCATATGTGTATTTAACGTTATTCCAAAAGAATATGAGTAAATTATAATTAATTAATTTATTGAATTCATTTATAAAATTTCAATATTGTAGAAGAAAGTATATGATAAATTTTGATATATGTAAGGATAAGTTTTGATATATATAAAATAAATTGTTTTTTACTAATTAATTAGAGAAGTTATAAATTAGTTAGTGTTTTACCATTATGTTATGTATGATTTAATTTGTTTTTTTCTTTCTCACATTAACTTTCTTTCTATATATTACTAGGTTATAACCTCATATATTACACGGATTAAATATATATAATGTTATATATCATTAGTAAAGAAAAGAAATTATGTTTCTAAAAGAACATGCGATAAAACCATATATTAAATTTAAATATTTAAATCATACATTAAATTTAAACTAAATAATAATTATTTATAATTAAGTAAAAGAGATTAAACTAAATAATAATTACATGTAATTTAATAATTTAGTAGGAAAGTTAATTTAAAAAAAATATTAAACTAAATAATAATTATTTATAATTAAGTATAAGAGAATAGAAAAAAAAAACCAAAAAATAAATAATCTAATACGATGAGAAATGTACTTCAATAGTTTATTTGTACAGAGTTATCCTTTATTGCAATTTGGTTACTTTTTATCAATCACCAATTTCTACCTACTAAGTTTAGTCCTTTCCTTGATAGAATTGGAACTTTTATATAAAAGAAAAATCAAGATTTATTTTCTTTATTATTTTAATTTTAGTTATTTAAAAAATAGAAAAAAACAATCATAGATAACAAGTTAATTTATTTGAAGAAAAAACATGTCTATAATAAACATCAAAAGCCATGAAGATTTCACCACAATAAACACTTATTTACACATTACATTTAAACCAATAACCATAAAGATCATATCAAGTAGACAAATTCAAGTCTACATCTTTTTTTAACTTCCATTTTCTTGAACTTGAGTTGCTATAGAATTCAAGAAGCTTATGTACAGGAAGCGAAAAAAGATTGATGATCAAGTAGCAGCTTAAACATAAACCCGATACACGAATATGCACGATAAACATTCTTGGAAATGCTATTTACGCGAAGTGATTTGAGATCTTCAGAGAATTCAACATGTTTGTAGCGTAAAATGTTGTTTTACTCGTACAATCCTTCTTGCTCCCATATGTTTACCAAGAATCCAACCATTTCCTGACGAACGATTTGCCACAATTTATTGCAAGAACGGAAAGTTGAAAATAGGGGTGGTGATTACTACCCATATACTTATGAACAGATCGAATTTGGTTATATTTTTCCACATATGGGTGCTTTTTAATAATAAAATCAAACCTATATAGAGGGAAATTTATAGTAGTATGGCAGGTAAACAGGCAACAAGCTGCTCCCAACCCTCTTTTTTACTAACAATATCAAACAAACTTTTTTTTGTTTTAAGTCAACCCAACCTGACCCGTACAAATAATTATCCATTTGAGCCGTTACCCAACATCGGCGCTTGTTTTAAATTGCGTGATGCGCTCCGATGCGTTTAGTCCAAAAATCTGATGCGTGATGCGGGTGCATCACGTATGTGATGCGTTCTTTATAAAAAAATATTTAAAAATTATTTATATATAAAAACATACTTAAAGTAAAACAAATAACGTAATTAGAAGATAAGAGTTGTGCTTTTTGGTTCAAATCAAGCATACTAAGATGTTAATTATGGAAAAAACCGAACACAATTCATAAAATCTGGAAAAAAGCATAAGAAACAATGTTGCGAGCATCAGAGCGCATTATGCGAAATGCGCGCAATATTTTCGCATCACGTAAACGCATCGCATCAGCTGTTGCGATGCGCTCTCATTAGCGCATCAGGCGTATCACGCATTATGCGCGCCTTTTAAAACCAAGCTCGCGCGGCCTACTCAATATGCCACCTCTAGTAGAGAATCATAGAGAAATGGATAGGCAACTTACCGAGAGAGGGATTGAATGAGGAAATGCTTCAGCGGTACCAAGTAAGCTTTCGTATGTGGTGTCCCTATAACAACACGATAGATTAAACACAATGGCATTACCATAATATACTTACATTTTGTATGTAACAACAATCTCACCTTTTTCCAATGTATGTAACACTTTTTCCATTATATCCAAATTTAATAGCTATTTTTTTAAATATAATTGTTCCAAGAGAATGTCATATTTATAAACATTCAATAAAGAACGGTTTCCCTCCCTCCATTTTATATATCTCAAAACAATTAAAAAAACATAGTAAGTAAAGTAAGCAAATGGTAGAAATCTTGGAACCTTAAAATATGTTCTTGAGTTTTTGCACTAATCTTTGACTTTTTATGGTCAACCCATTGTAGCCTCGATTGATTCCATTGAAGCAGGCCTACTTTCAACAATGCCATACAAAACTAAGAACAGGAATGTCGTAAAAAAAGAACGATTAATGTCAACAAATTCAAAGCTTAGTTCCAAAAAAAATATACTTCTGTTGACTTTTCTGGTCAAACAGGCTCATTTTCCATTCACCGTACGTTTAAAACAGATGTGGCAATTTCAACCCATTTCTATGAAAACAGATCATTTGGGTTTAGAATTTGCTAATAAAAAAAGGGTCAAATAATAAAATGTAGCTCAGACGGTAACGGTTCAGTCTAACGTGTATTTAAATACTTACAAGAACCTAAATTATCTAAAAGAATATGATTATTTAAGGATTTGTGCCCAGCCAGACTTAGAGGTTCACAAAATAACCGGTTAAATAACCGAAACGTAACTGGTTAACTAATAACTGATTGAGGAGTAACCGGTTAGCGGTTTTTTTAACTGTAGGTTCACAACCGGTTAGGGATTTTTAGAAGGGAACGGTTTTTAATTGGTTTTTAACCGATTACTGGTTAACCGAAAAAACCAAAAAAAATAGAAAAAAAACGGTTAATTAACTGGGAAAAAGCGGTTATTAACCGAACCGGTTAAAGTGAATAAGCGAAAAAATGAGAAAAAAAAACATGTTATTAACCAAACCGGTTAAAGCACCAACCGCTTTTTTTTCTTTTTTTGAAAACCAATCACTAGTTCGGTTAATTGAACGGTTTCTCATAATAACCGATTTGTGCACCTCTAGCCAGACCTAGTTCAACCCACAAATATAAATTTCATGTGTAGAACCCAACCCATTACCCAACCTGCCTGACCCGCCCGTTTTGAAATAGCTTATAACATATCTTTTCGAAATATTATGAGTTGGATAAATGTAAAACTTGCCACGGTTTACGAACTCTGGCTGGATGTTGGTGCTGCTGCCACCGATAGACGATACGCTTTTTTGCGACTGAATTGCAGCGAGATCGACGTCGCATGTGGTTGTGCTCCAAAAATCATCTGAAAGACTAGATTTTGTCACCGCTCGGCCTTGAATTCTAAGGCCCTTTGATGGTTCATCAACAGCAATAACTGGCATAGATTTAGAACAGCAGCCAAAACAACCACTGCTCTGTTACAAACGAGTACTCTTAATAAAAGTACAGGAGATGATTTTGACCCAGTTTTAGTTGTATTTGTTTCAAATGAGTCAAATGGTGAAACCTAATGAATTAGATATTATGGAAGTGGGTCAAATGGGTCAACATTCACCTGAAGTGTGTTTACGAAATTATTTTATAACACATACACAGCATGCACACACACAAACACACTCGTGACAACCAAGCGCGAAAGTGCACCGCTTTCGTACAAGAGGCGCAAATAATTATATAACTTTTTATATATTTCCTAAAGGTTTCTATCATCATTTACCCAATGTTTAGACACATATAAGCTTTATATATGTTTTAATATTGAAATTACATACAGTACGACCTGAAAAGCATGCTGTACAACAATCTACTGCACAACAATGTTGGAAGTACATGAGGCGCGCGCCTCAGGGTCAACTTTTTGCCAAAATAATGTGCCTCGGGTGCGCTTCTTGTAAGATGTGTGCCTTGTGTAGGCTGAAGCGCTGGGGTGCGGCTTAGGGCGCCTCGCGCCTCAGTCACGCTTGTTTAAACCAAGTTCTCAAGTCGTTTGTGGTTCTAAAATGAACTTTCCCATACATACATATATATGTATATATACATAGAGGGTGGTTCCCCTGCATAGTAAAAAAATGGGGCGACACGTACGAAGTGGGTATGTAATGTGACCTTTTGTCACCGTTAGTTATGAAATTGCCACTGCCTTATCTTAGTCATTGATGTGCCCTGATCAAGATGTACACTTCTCACCAAAAAATCCACTTCTTATTTGATCTGACTTACACACACACAGATTATCTATGACAGAAGTTTGTAGTCCTATTTAGCACATTAATTACTTATAAGATTATAAAAATAAGAAAGATAAAAGAGTGTTTGTGGGTCAACGCGAGCAACTTAACTGACTCTAAAACATTAAGTATTTTGCCACCTCTAAACTCTAAAGTAAACCAGTGAAACAGACATCACTAATCATGTATACCCATATGTATCATGTGTCATTTGAACATTTGACCATAGTACTACCCAAATTATTTTCTTTAAACATTATATCTCATGCGAAAGTGAGTTGACCAATTTGTAATGCTAAATGGATGCTACTTTTATAGTTCATGAAGAGCAAATAAGTCGCAAAAAAAAATCCGACCCCAAAAGCATGACCAATGGGCACAAAAACGATTAGAATATGAGAAGAGACAATGTTTTCCTGGGTATACAGCTATGCACGGGTATGTAGACAAATGTACATACATATATGTGTATGTGTGTGCATGAATATAAACATTAAACACACATAGGAATGTGTTCTTTGCGGAACCAGTATAACGTTAAGAGCTACGGGAACCGTATAATACACTTGTACATTGCGCATAAGACATAGTTAAAGGAAGTGGATTCTAAGGCAATAGGTACAAATGCATTATGCGATTCTCGCGGTTCTCGCAGTTCTCAACGTATTGATAAAATATTAAAACCAAATTGTTGGTTAAAAGTTAAAACCTATATGCTCCCACATTATGCATAAACTTGAGGTTCCGTTTTACATATCATTATCGTCATCACCACTACCAGTGTGCACAAGAATTCCATCTCTAGTTGTAACATCTAGCTTCTCGTACCACCGTTATTATCCACTTTGCCCCAACAGGAACTTACGGATTTATATTTGGTTGCACTAGTGGACACTTCCCAAGTGGTCACCCATCTTGGTACTACTCCCACCTAAGCACGCTTAACTGTGGAACTTTCATATGCTCCACAGCTAATGTGTTGGAGAATTTTTAGAAAAAAGATGATCAGAGAGGCGTGTAATCAATCTCAGATCAAATTATTTCGGTGGTTCTACCGAAAAATTCAATCGGATACAACTCTGATTTTTGGAGAATGAACAACAGTGTACGTTTTTTGTGTGGAATTCGTATAAACCAATCTAACCAAAAGACACCCTCACGAATTTTGGAGATAACTCGCAGATAACTGCCACTTGGCAGTTATTGGCGGTTATTAGTGGTTGGATTTCAAAATTCGACTTTAATTAAATTGCCGCCTTAATTTTTATCTGCAAAATTGTGACGAATTTTTATAAAATAAATTTTCTAAGGCATTTTCCATAAAGCAATTTAATTAAAATAAAA
This sequence comes from Scalesia atractyloides, assembly GCA_947069175.1. NCBI lineage: Eukaryota > Viridiplantae > Streptophyta > Magnoliopsida > Asterales > Asteraceae > Scalesia > Scalesia atractyloides. The sequence goes on from CAMTDV010000023.1 coordinate 91,606,466, forward strand.
TTTTCCCAGCTGACCTGGCAGCTCGACCCGGGGACCCTGCTCCAGGGCGCTGCCCCCTTGGAATTATAACAACTCGAACAAGCGTGCACTCCCGCACCTCCTAACTTGTTCGATGTACATCATAATTCTCTATGGTCACCAAGTTAATCCTGATTACACTAAAATATCTAACATAATGCACTCAAAACGCATTGGTGATATAAGAGGCTCCTTATGAACCAAGAGTCTCCAAGGCCACGACCGATGTGGGATTTACTCGGGTGCTACAGTGGCTAATGTTACACTAATACAAAATCCAAACTTCCATATAAAATTTCAATATTTGAAACCCATTTCAAAAACATATCCAAACACATTTGGGGAAAAGAAATCGAGTACTTACCCCATGCAATCCATTGACTGATTAACCCAACAAGAGAAACAATTCCTTGAAATCATACTTCAAATGCTTAGCAAATCCAACCCGTATCGCACAATCCAAACACCCATCTTGCAAAATCAGTGAAGCTACGAGATTGTGTGAATTATTGAGCAAAATGTGACCTTGTATATACGTATATAGATGTGTATGTATACCTGTTGATATGCAGAGTGGGGAGATCGGTGATGATTTTGATGGAATTTAGGATTTGATGTGTTTGGGGGAAAGGAGATAAAGGAGCGACAGTCACAGCCTCAAGCCACTGCTTCTGGTTATTTATTTTTTGTTTTTAGTAAAATGTTATGTCATTTTCGGTTTTCTATTTTTGGGATATAATGCAAAAAAGAATTATTGGTTTTTAACTAAACTATTGAGATTTTACGCGGTTTGCAGCGAGTTTTCGGTCAATGTCGGTTCGGTTTGATTCGTTATGTTAGGCTCATTTTGTTATTGTACCATTATGTTACCGGCGTTCACTCACGACGGTGTATTCGAAATTTATAAGATGTTGTATTATATTGTTAAAATAATGAAAAGGTAAACATAGTTTTGATGACATGTACGTTTGTTTTTTTTTCACTTATACATTACTATACACAACTTTGTTTTGAGTAAAATAATTATCTAGACGTAGATGGAAATAAGCACGTTATAACGGTATACTTGAAATTTTATAGAGCATTGTATTTTAAAAACTATAAGCGATAAATTTAACTAGTATCAATGTCTAGCCAAGTACTTAACACAGTCGGTTTTTTCGATTTGAAGTGCTTTTTCCATAAAGCTAAACTAATTTGAACTCATGTAGTTCAAAACAATGAACCGAAAACGGAATTCAAACTCGGCTTGGATTTCATTTCGACTGAAAAAAAACAAAAAAAAAACATCATTTTTATCTAAGAGTAGGTCGTCCCATGTGAAGGGCAAAGTAGGCGTCAGCAAAGGGCCCATTTTTCTGGGTGTATTGATTTTTCTTATTTTTTTATCTGTGTACCTGAATTAAAGGGTTATAATGATTATTAGTTGCTTGGGTAACCAATAACAAGCCAGCCTAACTAGTTACGTTCGTACACATCCATAGAGGAGGTCTCAAGTTCAAACTAATATTTGGTAACTAAACCCTTGTTTTGTCGGCCATTAAATTATCAGCAAATAAACCATTTTTTGAAGTGGTTATGCAACGATGGTGACGAATGCGTGAAACATATCTTTTCAGTGGTAACTAAAATCTTGTTTTGTCGGCCATTATATTATCAATAACTAAACCCTGACGCAATTAGTCGATTTATTGAAGAGGAATATTGGGATTCAAGACTCAACGTGTGTGTTATGCAACGATGGTGACGAATGCATGGAACATATCTTTTGCTTGTATGTGATCGCCTCTATTCTTTGGTCTCGTATTAGTGCTTGGTGCAAAATCTCAAACCTTTTTGTTTTTTTTTGTTTAGGGACCTCTTGGAGATTCATGAACATGTCGGTTTAAAAGGTATTTGAAAAGAAACTATAAAAGGTTTATTTAAGGATTGGTTGGAGCATTTTAAGGGCGAGAAACGAAGTCAAGTTCAACAACAAGAATATAAAGATTGAGGAGATTATTTGTGAGGTTAAGTCGGTTAGATATATATGTTTCAAAAATAGATCTAAAAACAAAACCATCTCGTGGGATGATTGGTGCAAATATGTAATTTTCATGTTTGTGGTCGCTTGATTTGAGGTTGATTTGTTCTAATGAAGTATACTTAAAAAAAAGTTTGTTCAACTCATGAAGAAATTCTTATAATAGTAAAATTTTACATTTGGAAGCTATACTAATGCTATCGTGTTATTCCAAGATAATCAATATTCGGATATCACATGTTTTATCAGGAATACCAACTTGCAAGTTATATGGAGAGCAAGATGAGGATGCGTATCACTTATTTACGGGATGTTATGTATTGTCGGTACTATGGCACAAAGTAAGCACGTGGTGTAGATCTCAACAAATCTTCACATTTACAATGAAATAGTTATTGGAATATCACAAAAAAAGTGAATTTGGAAGAATCGAAACAACAATATATACAACTTATCGTTTTGGCAACATGTTGGGGGATTTGGAAAGCAAGGAATGAAAGTATATTCACCGGGAAAAGAGTTAATATAGATGTTATTTTCATGGAGATGCAAGCAACAACTTTCCTATAGATCAAAGGGAGAGCGAGGCGGAGTCAAATAGAGTGGAATAATTGGGTGCGGTTTAATGTAACACATTGATAGTCTGTATGGTTTTTTAGTTTGTCTGTGTTTGATGATGTTTAATTTTGTAAGTAATGGATGGTTGGACTTAGTAGTTTATTAAACATGTAGACTGATTCAAACATTTGGTGATGAATGAGACTGTTTTTTTGTTGTTAAACAAACAAATAAAATAAAATCCATGAGAAAATTATGTATTAGTTTATTTAATGTCATAATCAAAATTAAAATTATTTCGTATAAAAAAGGATAAATTCGAAAGTTATTGAATCATAACTAGAAATCTTCATTAAGTACTTAAAGAAAAGGATAAATTTTAAACGTACAAAACTTTCATTATAATAATAGTCAAACAATTCATTTAAATACTTCTACAAAAAGAGATGTAAGCTTATGAAGAATCGAAGACAATTATTTTGCTTATAAGAATCAACTTATTATTCTGGAAGTGAAGATCGAGTTGTATTCTCAACCACCAATGTATCAAATCTCAAGATTATTTGATAATAATCGTTCCTTAATATTTGTATAAACTATATATTAAGAATATACTAAATACATGATTCTTAATCTAGAAAACCACTTATTCTAATCTTTAGTTTTTTTAATAGCAAATGAATACCAAAATCTAAATTATTCTATCTCTATCAACATAATCTCGGTACAACTTGTTACAAAACCAAAGTTTAGTTGAATGGCTCATAGATGTTCCCTTTTCTTTACGATGACACTGCCCCTCTTAACTACGATGACACTGCCCTGCTATCAGCCCACCTATTCTCTCTCCTTTTCTCTTCTCTTCCCCCTTCTCACTCACACGAACATTAGAGTTCTCTCGTATACCATCCTTGATCCCTCTCTCTTCCTTCCACGTATGTAATGGGTTTGTTGCTGGCCAGGCTGCGTTAAAGGCGGAATCAGGCAAGGTCGCTAAACACGAGAAGGCTTGTTTAGAGAATCAACACGTGTTTATCCCATTCGCTTTTATACATTTGGGTCTCTAGCCCCAGAGGCTGTGGAATTTCTAAACATCGTCCAACAGGTTGTGAATAGTAATCTTTCAACCTTTAAGGGCCGTTTCGTCTTTAGTAGGATTGGTTTTGCAATTCAAAAGGGGTTGCGGCGCAGCTTGTTGCCCGTTTACCTGCCACTTGTTTGTAATTTGTTACTTTGGTATATAAGTAAAATTCTACGAAATCTACATCTACCTCAAAAATCTCCAGATGTTTAGAAGTCAGACAATACATCAAAGTGTATATATAAACTATTCATTCAATATATTTTTAAACATTATCTAACTTTTACAATAAAATCATTCGTGGGCGAAGGCCGAACCGAAGTTATTGTCAATTATTATAACATAGAGGATGGTTATGCCTTAAATGAAAACCCTAGGGGGGGGGGGGGGGGGTCAATAAATATTTATCACCCACTTTTCTTCTAGAAGGAAGAACATAACCGAAACTTCTTCATATATTCAAGCAGCCTCTAAATTGTACTCAAATGGACCGGAGCCCTTCAACGCAGTGACTCCACATAACCATCTCCGGTTTCTTGCTCTGCAAGTCATTGATTCAAGCACACAAGTATCGTTAGATTCTTCATTTCTCATACTCTCACTGTTGTTCATCATTTTACTCTTCGATTCATACCTTTTCTGGTTTATTTCTGGTCTATAAACGTAAATGCTAATGTTAGGGTTTATTGTTCTTTTAATATTTCTTGTTATTGTTGTGTTTCAGTGATTTCTTACTCTGCGAGTTATTGATTGAAGGATTGCTGTTCATTTCTCAAGTGTTTAGTGTTGTTCGTGCTTCTGCTCTTTGATTTATGGTTTTTTGGTTTATTACTGGTTTATGAATGTGAATGTTAATGTGAGGGTTTGTTGTTGTGCTGATATCACTTGTTTGTTGTGTTTCAACGGTTCCTTGCTCTGCAAGTCATTGTTTGAATGATTCAAGGTGTTGTTTGAGTTTTCATTTCTCAAATGTTTACCGTTGTTTGTGTTTTTGCTCTTTGATTTACAGTTTTTCTGGTTCATTACCGGTTTTTGAACGTGAATGATGATGTTAGGGTTTATTGTTCTGCAAGTCATGGATTGAAGGAGTCAAGGTATTGTTTGAGTGTTCATTTCTCGAATGTTTAGTGTTCTTCGTGCTTTTGCTATTTGATTTACGGTTTTTCTGGTTTATTACCTGGTTTGAATGTTAGGGCTTATTGTTGTTCTTCTGATATCACCAGTTACTGTTGCGTTTCAATGGTTTCTGGTACATGAATTCGATGTTTCTTCCAAGTCTTACTGTGTCTGTTGTGTACTGAATTGTGTATATGTGTTTGTTTTCGTGTTTTGTTTACTTGTTTAAAGTTTTTCATACAATGCGCTCTTCTAGAATGTGATTTTGTAGAAATCTAGAACAAGAAAGTTATATAGAACTTGAATTTACCTGTTTCATTTTTATTATTTATCCTTTGGGTGGCTAAATCTAAATCGATGTGATTAGCTAACGAGAAACATAATTAAAACATATCGACATTTACATTATGATGTTGTTTTGTAGTATCATTGCTTGCATCTTAAAGTGTCACATTGTAAATAATTTATCCTTTGGATGGCCAAATAATCTAAATCAATGTGATTAGCTATCGATAAACATGATTAAAACATGAAAATACATTTACATTGTGCCATTGTGATGTCAAATTTTGCTATTATCATTGCATCTTAAAGCGTGCACTTTCTGTCACTGTTTATTTCATCACTTATAAATACAAAAATTCCTCTTCTGCAGGCTTTGAAATTGGTCACGCAACAGAGAACTTGAAGCTTGTACAACAAAATGACTTGGTTTAGAGCTGGATCCAGTGTAGCAAAACTTGCGATAAGGAGAACATTATCGCAAGGCGTCTCAAACGCAGCAAGAACACGTGTTCTTCCTTCAGGAAACCGACACTTTCACACAACAATTTCAAAGTCAAAAGCACAATCTGCACCCGTCCCACGCGCGGTCCCACTCTCACGTTTAACCGACAGTTTCCTAGACGGGACTAGTAGTGTCTACTTAGAAGAGCTTCAAAGAGCATGGGAAGCTGACCCAAACAGTGTCGACGAGTCATGGGACAATTTCTTTAGAAACTTCGTGGGCCAGGCTGCCACGACACCTGGCATATCGGGCCAAACGATACAAGAAAGCATGCGGTTGCTATTGCTTGTGAGAGCTTACCAAGTTTACGGTCACATGAAAGCAAACTTGGATCCTTTAGGTCTAGAACGAGGGAAATTCCCGATGATTTAGATCCCGCGTTGTATGGTTTCACTGAAGCTGATTTAGACCGCGAATTTTTCCTCGGGGTATGGAGAATGTCCGGTTTTCTATCCGAAAACCGGCCTGTGCAAACGCTAAGAGCAATTTTAACCAGACTTGAACAAGCGTATTGTGGAAGCATTGGGTTCGAATACATGCACATTGCTGACCGTGAACAGTGTAATTGGTTACGAGATCGAATCGAGACACCGATTCCAATGGCGTATAACGTCAAAGAAAAGAGGTCATTCTCGATAGACTCATTTGGAGTACTCAGTTTGAAAACTTCTTAGCGACGAAGTGGACCGCTGCAAAACGGTTTGGGCTCGAAGGCGGTGAGACGTTAATCCCGGGAATGAAAGAGATGTTTGACCGGTCAGCTGACCTCGGGGTCGAAAGCATTGTGATCGGAATGTCTCACAGAGGAAGATTAAATGTTTTAGGTAATGTTGTTCGGAAACCGCTACGACAAATTTTTAACGAATTTAGCGGCGGCATTAGGCCGGCGGAAGGGCTTTATACTGGAACTGGTGATGTAAAATATCATCTTGGGACTTCTTATGACCGGCCGACACGTGGCGGAAAGAGAATTCATTTGTCGTTAGTTGCAAACCCGAGTCATTTAGAAGCCGTGGACCCCGTTGTGGTCGGTAAAAACTAGGGCTAAACAATATTATTCAAACGATGTTGATAGAACAAAAAACATGGGTATTTTAATTCATGGAGACGGAAGCTTTGCGGGTCAAGGTGTCGTTTACGAGACGTTGCATCTTAGCGCGCTTCCGAATTACACAACGGGCGGGACCATTCATATCGTTGTGAATAACCAAGTTGCTTTTACTACCGATCCGAAATCGGGAAGATCTTCACAATTTTGTACTGACGTCGCTAAAGCTTTGAATGCTCCTATTTTTCATGTTAATGGTGATGACGTGGAAGCAGTTGTTCATGCGTGTGAGCTGGCTGCTGAGTGGCGCCAGACGTTCCATACTGAGTTGTGGTCGATGTTGTCTGTTATCGTCGATTTGGGCATAACGAAATCGATGAACCATCCTTTACACAGCCTAAAATGTACAAGGTAGCTCTCTTGTTTGATGATTCATGGGTGTTTGCAGTCGTGTTTTGGTACAAATTTTGAAATCTGTTTAACAACCTATTCTAGTTTTGATTATTCATTATCACATTCACTTCAAAACACACATCTAGGGGTTGAATCTCTGACACGACCCAAAAACACGGAACGGGCCTAACACGAAATTCGCGGGTTTGGGTTTAGTCTAAAAGGTTCGGGTCAGTTTCAGGTTGAACCCGCGAACCGTTAAGCTAAATGGGTCCGGTTCGGGTCAACCTAGTCGGGTTGGCGGGTTAACCCGTTTAACCCATTTATATTATATTATATTTTTTTACAATATGTTTTATGTCATTAATTCAATTGGGTGTGTTTATGCCGTAATTATAACTTAAAAAGAGAAGCTGACATAAGATTTCATAATTTAAATGTAATTGTAGTATATACATCTGTGTTTTTTCACTTTTTGTAGTAAGTTAAATTTTAGTATATTAATTTGCAAAAAAAAAAAAAATTCGGGTTGAACGGGTCATGTTCGGGTTCATATGTATGCCACGATCTTCAGGTTTGGGTCGTGTTTGGGTTCATCTAAAATTCTCGGGTTTGGGTCAGGCTGATCCGCGAGCACTACCTGTTTAGCACCCCTACACACATCCAAACAACACTATAGTTTTTGTTTTTTACAACTGCTTTACGTATAGTTTCTAATGCTTATGAGTGGTACTTTTTTTCCTATAGGTTATACGAAACCACCCTTCAGCGCTCGAAATTTACCAAAAGAAGCTTCTAGAAACCGGTCAAGTGACGAAAGAAGATATTGATAAGATTCATAATAAGGTTACATCGATCTTGAATGAAGAGTTTCTTGCCAGCAAGGATTATATCCCTCAAAAAGGGGACTGGCTTTCTGCTTTCTGGTCTGGATTCAAATCCCCTGAACAGCTTTCACGGATTCGCAACACTGGGTAAGTTTAAGCTTTGTATATGCCGTTTACAGTGACCCTACCATTGTTTTGACGATAGGTCAAAACTGGACGAGCTACGTTAGATTGACCCGAACACACTTTGGTGTCTTAAATATGACTGGCACTGCAAAAACATACAATACTAAAATATTTTTTGGCACAAAGCGACTTAGAAGGTTGTATTCTGGGCGACTATCAACCCGTTCTGTTTTCTTTTAACTTGTTTTTTTATATTTGGCCAATTTCGACCTGTTTGAGATAAACCATAACAAAAATCGACACGTACAAAATAAATTGGTTGCATTTGCCATGACTACTAAGAAGTTTAAGCTGTTTTGCAGGTTGGGTAACGGGTCAAAAAGGGTCAGTCTGCGTCTGATTCAATATTAAACACTTTTTGTCCAATCTTTTTTAATCACAAATAGTGGCTTAACTACAGTTGCTAAAACCAAGTTTTCACGACCGGACCAGAATTCAAACCGGTCTCGTTACTGGTCTACCGATGGGGCCGGTCAAACTGGATCTAAGAACCAGACAATGTCATAAATATTATAAATATAAATGTAAAATATAGAAAAATGCAACCAGTATTTTTATTTTCCTTCTTCTAGATCACCAACACATACTCTATTTAAATTGAACAAATTATTTATTCAAATTGCTAGATTCCCTAATATTTACGTTGTCACCAGTTTAATATTAAAAAAAACTATGGTGCTGCAACATTAATATCATTTTTAACAAAAAAAACTACACGGCGAATTTTGACACATCTAGTTTAACTGTCTTTTTTTGTTTTGGATTTTACCTGTTTGAGATAAGAACATACACATATCAACCATACATAAAGAAATGGGCCGAAATTGCTACATCTGAGCTTACTCTTTTTGCAGTGTCAAACCCGAGATATTGAAGAACGTCGGGAAAGCAATTGCAACCCTTCCGGAAAACTTTAAGCCTCACAGAGCAGTTAAAAAGATATTTGCAGATAGGTTAAAAATGATCGAAACTGGGGAGGGTGTTGACTGGGCTGTTGGTGAAGCTCTTGCGTTTGCAACACTATTGGTGGAAGGCAATCATGTGAGGTTAAGTGGTCAAGATGTTGAAAGAGGTACTTTCAGTCATCGGCATTCTGTAGTCCATGATCAAGAAACGGGAGAGCGCTATTGCCCGTTGGACCATGTTGTTATGAACCAGAATGAAGAAATGTTCACCGTAAGCAACAGGTTAGTTGCTATGATGGCTTTAATTTAGGTTTGTTACGTAAAAAGTCATTTTGTTTTCACTATACCCTTTAACCTGATCATGTTTATCTACAATTTCCTAGAAGGTCAAAGGTGGCAAGATGGCCAGGTTGGATAGCGGGATAAAAAGGGTTGGGTGAAAATGTCATAATTACTACAGGTCGAAACGGGCCTGGTGAGCTATGCAGTTAATATCGGTGATATATCGGTTCCCATGTAATTATCAGTGTCAAGTATCGGTCAGAATATTGGTACCGATATTATCAGCGATATCGCCTGATGTTTCACCAATATATCACCGTTTTCCTGATATTGGTACCTTTCTTCTTAGTTCTACCTTTCGTCTTTCTTCTTATTGCTGCTATTAGTGTTTTAAGTTATAATTGTTGGTTGTTAGTGTTAAATGTTGGTGTTTTAACTCTTAATAAGTTCCTAGTTACTACAAATTTTTAGTGTTTTGCTAGTTGCAAAAGGTTAATTTGTTAATGGTAGGAGAGTATACTGAATTGTTAGTGTTAAATTGCTATATATATAAATTCTGCATGATATTAAAATTGCCGATATCCCACCGCGATAACCTATATCTCAAATATCGGTCCTTGACTGATATCCGATATTTTACCGTATTAACTGCGTAGTTGAATTCTGACATCTGTTGATGTTCAATACAGTTCTCTTTCAGAGTTTGGCGTTCTTGGATTTGAATTGGGTTATTCAATGGAAAACCCGAATTCACTAGTGATATGGGAAGCCCAATTTGGTGATTTTGCTAATGGAGCTCAGGTGATATTTGATCAGTTTTTGAGCAGTGGGGAGTCCAAATGGTTACGCCAAATAGGGTTAGTTGTGTTGTTACCTCATGGTTATGATGGTCAGGGACCCGAACATTCTAGTGCACGACTCGAACGCTTCCTTCAGGTATATATTACTCCTTTTCAAAGTTTATTGTCTTGTTAGTGAGACTATAAGTCATTTTGATCATTTAAACAAATTAACAAACTACGATAACTCTATATAAGAATCTAATCGCCTCTTTAAACAAACTTTATATAAGAATGTCCGTTTTAGTCATTTTATCTAGAGTAAGCTACACGGATGGTCCCGGCGGTTTACCATAATTTTCGATTTGATCCCTAGCTTTCCAAAAGTACACAGATGGTCCTTGTGGTATGCACTTTGTAACGCATCTAGTCCCCAACTTTTCCCAAACTACATGGATGGTCCCTATGGTTTGCACTTTGTAGCGTATTTAGTCCCTAACTTGGACATGCTAAAACCTTTAGATTTGTCGGCTGTGGGGACTAAATGTGTTACAAAGTGCAAACCACATGGACCATCGATGTACTCTTAGAAAGCTAGGGACCAAATCCAAAATGGTAAACGCAGGGACCATCCATGTACTTTACTCTTCTATCTACAAGTTCACCGAATAATCTGATTTTGTTGAACACTGTGATAATTGGAATTTCAAACAACAAAAGCACATCCAAACACTATCTTCTACACCACATTTTGATTACGGCTTGATATCTGATTGTAATTAGTCAATATCACATAATCAACATACTCCGATAACTTGAGTTCTTACAACATAACTAAACGTTGTGTTGAATATTATTGCAGATGAGTGATGACAATCCATTCGTTATACCTGAAATGGAACCAACACTATGCAATCAGATTCAAAAATGCAATTGGCAGGTTGTCAACGTTACAACTCCAGCAAACTATTTCCATGTTCTTCGTAGGCAGGTGAGCTGTTGTTGTTGTAATTGTTATTTCCATGTTCTTAGTAGGTAGGTTCATCAAAAGTAAGAGAGAGCAATTTTAACCTGTAGTTCTTACATCACTCTGTCTTTAACATGTTTTATTGTCATATTACAGATTCATAGGGAATTCCGTAAGCCACTTATTGTAATGGCTCCGAAGAACTTGCTTCGTCACAAAGATTGCAAGTCAAATTTATCCGAGTTTGACGATGTTCAAGGTCATCCTGGTTTTGACAAACAAGGAACCAGGTTCAAGCGCCTGATTAAGGACCAGAGTGGACACTCGGATCTCGAAGAGGGCATTAGACGTCTAGTTCTATGCTCCGGAAAGGTTTGTAATTAAACAATTGAAAACGAAATATTTAATATTTTCTAATATATCTTATACAGGATCATCAATAATTAGGCTCGTAAATGAACCGAACGTTCATGAACTTTTCGTGAACTTGTCCGGCTGGAAGTTCGTTTATTTAATAAATGAACGATGTTTGATTAAATGAACGAACATGAACACATGTGTTCTTCATTTATCTTCATTTATGTTCGTTTATTTACGTTCATCTATGTTTGTTCATTTTAGTTTTAGCAAATATACAAGTAGTTATTTTCATATAAATATAAAAATAAAAAAGGGTTTCCCAACTACTAATTTAAACATATCTTATTAGTAACTGAGTTTTCTAGTAATAAAAAAGGGCCCGCAATTGAACTTATCGTAATATATCACGTATTTGTTAATTATATAAAAAACTATTCATTGTTAGTATGTATGAGCCCTAATTTAGATGTGTTTACGGATGAACTGTAATGTATTACACTTGTTCGTTTGTGTTCATTAATGTTAAATTATGTTGGTTTGTATTTCTTCAGCTGTGATCATTTTCATTTATGTTTGTTTATGTTTATTCAAGTGTCCATTTAGGTTTTAAACGAACGAACATGAACATGTCCGTTTTCTTAATGAACGAACACGGACAAAAAAATGTGTTCGATTATGTTTTCGTGTTTGGTTTAAGTTAAATGAACAAACACGAACATGCTTTTGTTCATGTTCGTTTACAGGCCTTTCAATAATGTAGTAAAAAACTTGATTTGCAGGTTTATTATGAACTTGATGAAAAGAGGAAGTCAACTGAAAGCAAAGACGTAGCAATCTGTCGTGTGGAGCAGCTTTGCCCGTTCCCTTACGACCTCATCCAGCGTGAACTAAAGCGTTATCCAAGTAAGAATTTTTAATTATTAAGATGTTAATAAACATACATAATCTGCAGTCTGCATATAATTTGTTGTATTATTATAGTTTAAAACCAAACGCTAAGACGGGCAAAATGAGTGGGTCGGGCAGGCTGGCTGGCTGGCTCACAAACACGTTAGATCGATTTTTTTTCAAGTTTATAAAAACTTGTGGAAAAGGCTGTACAGGATTTTCATGACTTACCTTTTAATGTATCCGGTAATCTAAAACTGAAACTGTTTGGTTGCTGATGTGGCACCGGTTTTACCCATGCGGATTTAATAAAACTAATTCTAGAGTAAAATGCCATTTTCGTCCCGGAGGTTTGGCTAGTTTTGTGACTTTCGTCCAAAGGTTTGTTATTCGGCATCTGGATCCAAAAGGTTTGAAATCTTGCCATTTTCATCCGGCTCGTTAACTCCATCCAATCTTCTCTGTTAAGTCTGGGTATTTCCGTCTTTTTTTGTTAACTTAAAGGGCGATTCGGTCCTTTTCAGGGGTATTTGGTCTTTTTACATAAAGTGAAAAAGACTTAATTGCCCTTTCAAGTTAGCAAAAAACCCAAAATACATCTGACTTAACGGAATGGGGTCAACGAGCCGGATGAAAATGGCAAGATTTCAACCCTTTTGGATCCAGATGCGGAAAAACAAACTTTGGACGAAAGTCGCAAAACTAGCCAAACCTCAGGGACGAAAATGGCATCTTATGTAGTTTATGGTTTTGAGTGGTAACCAATCACACCTAATTCCCTCCGTTTGTGGTTGATGGTGGGATCTTAAATTTGATTATCAAAAAAAAAGTTTGACGTGGCTCAGATGCAGTGACATGTTTGCCACATCAACACAATATTTCATGTTTTATAACATTATGATTCAAGTTATCCTCCATATGTTTTGATGCCACGATACTTTTTCAGATGCTGAGGTTGTTTGGTGTCAAGAAGAGCCGATGAACATGGGGGCATACAATTACATTGCCCCTCGCCTTGCAACCGCCATGAAAGCACTGGACAGGGGTACTTTAGACAATATCAAATACGTAGGCCGTGGTCCATCTGCCGCTACTGCAACCGGTTTCTACACGGTTCACGTGAAAGAGCAGGCGGAACTCGTTGAGAAAGCCATAACCTCTGACTCCATCACCAATCCGACACTCGCCTAAAACACAACAGTAAGGTAATTTTTTTTCGTGATTCTCGTCAAATGTACACATGTTGTGGGATCGATTTTGAATTATAGATTTTTAAATGAGACGGTGTTATAAACACACCCCCGTCGGCTTGTTGAGGGGGTGCAATAATCACATTGAACGAGTGCCCGCTTTTCATGCTCGTAAAGAGAATTGATCTTAGTCGAACATGTGCGTTAAACGTGCATTTTGTTCTCTATGCCTATGTGTTTAATTGTTGATGTTACATTGTCGCTAAGAAGCAACGTTTAAAATCCAATAGTTAATGTATTCCACCTTTCTGCACTAAATAAAAGCATTGATCCCCAATTTGCGAGACTTTATTTTAGGGGGTGTTTGGACGTATTATAATACAGAATATGATTAATTAGATATATATGTTTTTCAAATAGGCGTTGGTGAAAAAATATTTACCAAATTGAGTGTTCTAAAAAGTATTTACTAAAATGGGTGAAATTGGTGGGACTCCCCGTGTTAGCCAATGTTTCTGGGGCGTCTTGTTTTTCCAACTGCCTGCTTGTTTTTCTTGTGCATCGTTTCTGGTTGATTTCAGTGGTTGTTGTAGAGGCTGTGGTAACGACGACGTTTTGTTCCGCCGACGGCCTTTTCTCCGTTAGGTGACAACGATGACATTTTGTTCAGCCGACGACCTTTTCTCCGTTAAGTAACAACGATGATGTTTTGTTCAGCCAACCACCTTTTCTGCGTGTTAGGTAATAGCATTCGTTAACAGGTATTTGTGTACACGTCTTATAAAATAAATTGTGTTAGTGAAGTTATGGTGTCGTGTTTGTGTATAACGTTTCGTGTCTTCGTGTCTTATCGTGTCGTGTCTACACGATATGCGGGCCCTAGTGGTTGTTGTAGAGGCTGTGGTAACAATGACGTTTTGTTCCGCCGACGGCCTTTTCTCCGTTAGGTGACAACGATGACATTTTTTGTTCACGCCGACGACCTTTTCTCCGTTAAGTAACAACGATGACGTTTTGTTCAGCCAACCACCTTTTCTGCGTGTTAGGTAATAGCGTTCGTTAACAGGTGTTTTTGTGTACACGTCTTATAAAATAAATTGTGTTAGTGAAGTTATGGTGTAGTGTTTGTGTATAACGTTTCGTGTCTTCGTGCCTTATCGTGTCGTGTCTACACGATATACGGGCCCTAATTTTGAGGGTAACCCAAAGAGTAACTTTTGACTCCCCTGCAACATTCAACCCCTCTCAAAAGGGTATTAAGTTACCAAATAGTTGGCTTCCAAAAACTTAAAACTTGTAGCGATTGTCAATGTTACTGTATATGGTTAAATTCTAAATATCTCCTCCATTCAAGATACTCTTTGGGGATGATGGTTGTATTCTTCCGGATCATCAACTATTGAACGATAGACGATACAGAAATAGACATTAATTGATAGAGAGACTTCACCTTTTTGCAAATTCTTTTTGGTGGAACTGCAAACCTGAATCATTGTTGAAGAACGACCCCCCTGTAATAGGGAGTGAGAATTAGCTACCGAGAAACTTTTTGGGTCGATTTGTACATACAGATCGTTTCTTGCCCCATTATGTTTTGCCGGAATTCCACCAGAGGCAATGATCGGTGATTGTCGTAAGAGAACAACAAAGGCAGTCTGTGGTGGGTGAATGTGGATTGGTTTTTTAATGTTTTTAGTTGTTTATAAAAGATTAGAATTAAAAAAGACCAATTTTGGTAGATTTTCTTAGGTATACGTTGTAAGAATTGCTAGGCGTTAGTTGGTCGTTGGGGTATCTGTCACACTCTCAAATTCCACATGCGGGATTTTACCACGAGACGTGTGACCGACCAGGATCTAGAGTGTGACCGACCAGGATCTAGCCACTAATCATGTTGAACCATCCATTTGAAATAATAAAAGTATCACTATCAACATGATTAGCGATAAGGTCTAAATTTATTCAAAGACAGTTTGTGTTGCAGCGGAAATCAAAGTTCAAAACCCAACAGGAAACTAAACCACAAGTTAAATAAATGTTCAAAACAATAAGTTTAAACGAACCACCCACTCAAGCTGATTGCAATGCCCGTCCATAGCTGTACCTATTTACCTGCAAAGCATGCAACTACGTGTCAACAATAAAGTTGGCGAATTCACAAAATTTGAGTTTAGTAAAAGTAAAGTTCACAACGTTTTTAATTTAAGTACGACTCGGGTAGCTACCCTCATCATATGACTAAACTGTGTACCGAATGCTGACGTTTCATTTTTGCCCTCAATAATGTCTATCAACGTTAAAGCAAGAGTGAAGGTTAGAAGTTCACGCCCGGCCTCCAGCACGGTGTGAGGTTTGTCAAACCTAATAGCGCTATCAACTAATATCCCGCGTATGCCCACCCGGCAATCTAATCGGTAAAATGTAGGGGCTTTCATGATAGAGTTTTCGTTCAGTTTAAGTGTACTATCCACCTCCAGTTGATAGCATGTTTCAGTGGTCCACACAAGGGACGCGCACGTAGCCCAAACCAGGCATACCGTAAAAAGTGTTGTCCCAAACAAGGGACGCATGCTTTTAGAAAAGAGTTGTGAACTCACCTTAGTTTGCTCGGTATTCAACTTGAAAGGTTATGAGAAAGGTTAACTTTGTCCTGATATGTTTACCGTTTCAATTAGTTCAATTTATGAATTTCTACACGTAGTCTAACACATAATCACCGAATCACGTTGTACAAATTACACGTTTAAGTTAGAGTATGTGATCGCCTAATTCCATATAGTGCATTCATAGACACCCGTTAATGTTTTTAATAACATACCACACTTTTCATAAAATCATATTTAACACGCTCACAAATATTTTTAGCATAATGTAGTTTCACGTCAGTTTTAAGACAGTTTTCCAGAATTTATTTAAAATACTAAACGAACTCATAAAATTATGATATTTTAACACAACGTGCCTTCTAGTTCCCGAATACTTGTATATTTTTTTCATAACCCGAATCTTTACAAAAAATCACTAAAAATCATTCTCTACACCTAGGTCTGATCTACAACTTCCTGATGACAGTTTACGCTAAAAATCATTTAAAAATCCTCGTTTATTCTTTTTACGAATTCAGTTGGAGATTTTCATAACCTCCTGGAACTTCCTACAGTAAAAATTTGAGATTATAACTTAATTCCTACATTGAGTTATGACATTCGTAATGGGCTGCAAATTCTGCCAGAAAACGTAGCCTGAACCTTCGTTACAGAAAAATTCTAAAACATTCAATTTTCGTCAAAAAAAATGCAATTCCAGTGGGGTTTGAAAGAGTTTTCCTGAAAGTTCACCCTAGACTCCAGAAAAATCAGTTTTTGACAAAATTTGACCCGGTTACAGCCGCGTAAAGTCGGCTGTAACGTTCCGGACTGAAACTGTTTTGTTACCGAACCCCACTAACGATCAATTAATGAACCCAATAACCCATATACTTTATTCACAGCAGATTTGTATCATAAATAGATCATGTAATTACCAATTTAACACTAACCACCAAGTTAAACCCATAAACAACACCCGCGAGACATACCCGAACCCATGATTCATCACAATCCCAACAAGATAATTTCTAGCAATCTCACGTATGCGTCAAACTTCAAGAATCATTATCTAATCAGAAAACGCAGCCTAGATAACCTAATAAGAATCATATTTAAACTTTTATACTTATTGCAACATCCGTGTGTATCGGGTTTCGAAAACCCGCCCCATTTTATCAATCAATGAATATTCGTTTACATCGTTTAGTTATATATTTATTGCTTACAAGATTGTTTTTATAGGAAATAAATTTATGTTGAAAGTTTAAAGAAATAATATAAATCCTTTAATTTATAAAATAAATCAACTATTAATAATTATAATAAATTCAAAAAGATAAGTGAAGGAAAGACGGTTTTAAAATAAAAGGAAGGAACCGGGATCGAACCCGGGTTCCCCGGTTACACGCACGCAACAAACACCACTGTGATACACACACTAGATGTGTCAAAGTGGGATTATAATTACACTAATATTAAAACTGAGATGAACCTGCAATCGGCTGTAAGTCTCCTCGCCGGAGATTGCGGCAACTCACGCGTATTTCCAAAGGAATCAACAACTGTTCCGTCTATTTTTGGTAAACATCCGGCTGCGATTGAACTGGCAATCAATCAGAGCCAAACTACCTAAATCGAGCTCTCGGTTTCCCTATATAAATACCGAATACAACCCATCATCCAAAATGGCTCAATCTTACACTTCGTTCCTCTACTCAATAACTCCCCTCTGTTCGTCTGAATACAGCAAGAGCCGGAACCAAGTCACCGCCGGTTCATTCAATTCGATAGAACTTCTTGATATCTTGTTATATTATTATCTTAATTATCATCTTATTTAATCGTATAAGGGATTTGGGGAATAGTTTTTAGGCGGGTGGATCTTCTGGGTAAAAGAGTTTGAATGAAGAAGATAAAGTGAAGAGTGTGTTTATATATTTTACAATTTGGACAATCGGGTTAAGCACCCCGCCCAACTGGTTGGGCCGGGTGCAAACCAAACACACGGTCACCGGTTCGAAACCAAGCACTCTCACCGACCGGACCACTTAAAACCCTTTTTGAATCTGTCATTTCTAAAATAACATATTAAGTATATAAATATAATTAAACTTCAAGTATGAACGGGTTAGACACCCAGCCCAGTTGGTTGGGCTGGGTGCAGGTTACAGCCAAGGTCTCGGGTTCGAGACTCAAGGCAGGCGACCGGTTCAATCCAATAAAAACCTTTTTGAAATTAATTAAAATTGAATAGACCTAAAGTGTATATAATAAGAGTAACTAAAATCATGGATCTTACGGGTTAGACACGTAGCTCAGTTGGAAGAGCTGCGTGCACGCAACCGAGAGGTCACAGGTTCGAGTCTCACCACACGCATGCTAATACCCAATCGAACAGCCCTGACAACCCCTTGTCAGACTGGCAAGTTTTTAATATAATTTTATTTTTTATTTTATTTATCTATTTATTTATTTTATATTTAAAGAAAAACCAAAGAAAAATACTTAGAAATATATAATTTCAAGGGTTTTAAAATATCAATACAAATCACTAAAAATAACTTAAAACCTAAACAAGGGTTTTTAACCAAAATATTAGTTTATTTATTTATCGAGTTATCGCATTATTATTTTAGGTTAGTACTCTTCATCGGTTGAATTTCCAACTCGTGCGCTCTCATCCCCAATCAAGAATACGCACCACTGTGAGTGATCTCTACAAATTCCCCGTTTTAACCATGTTTTGGGGTGTATCATGTGCCGTAAAATTTCTTTTATTTTATTTGAACACTTGTGCTAATATCATTCTGTGATCAAATGTGTATAATTGTTACGTGGTTTACTTGTGGATACATTTCATCGTTTCAGTGCAATCATTTCATTAGGCCCATCAGTTCCTCGTGGGATACGGGTTGAGCATCAGATGCCTCATTAGATCGGCTCCGTTTGATTGAGCCTTGATCTCAAATACATCATTTATCATATCATGTGTTCATTCAATGTGGTTTGTGATTGGTTATATATATATATATATATATATATATATTATATATATATACACATCTGTTCACATATGATTCACGCACAATTTTATCTAAACAACAATATATTTCAATCATTTTAATGTTTTATCAAGGTTCACTCGCCAACTTTTGTTGACCCAAACTTTCTGTTTTACGCATGATACAGGTGAACAAGCGGAGGAAAGAAACACATAGGATGGCCTTAAAAGAATAAACAATTGATTTCGTTTGGAACAATGTTTGGTTTATTGTTTGTGTTTGTATGATATCTGTGTTGGATGTTTAAAGTTAATTTTGAACTTAATAAATATGAAACATATTAGTAAATATCATGAGCTTTGGTGATAACCCAATCATGCCCCAACTTTTATTCCGCTGCGGATTAGGGTGTGACAGATTGGTATCAGAGCTTGTGACTATAGGGATATAGGATAGGTTATTAGACCTTTAGAGCCTATACTAAAGTTGATTAGATTTTAATTGTTATGTGTTACATGCAAAATTCATGATGTTTATATATTTCATGTTTATTTTCACACACAATATTATGCAAGCACTCTCACAAATACCTGTTAATATGCAATGCTCATCATAGTTCATATCCTCATAACATATCATGTCTATGAAAGCACGCACCTCACGATTTCACAATTTCCATGATTTCTTTTCAAAGATTTTTGGCAATGTTTTCATATTTTTTCAAAACCACATCAAAGTGAGTTTTCATGACGGGCATGTAGTAACTGGAAGGGTACGAGTACCGGTAGTTGGAATGTCCTGTCTAGCCTTGGCATTCGTATAAATCCAAAATAAAGGACCAGTTTGCCTACCTGGAGGCCAAAGCATGCTATACCAAACGTCGTGTGAACTAACCCTACTTTGAGTTGTCATTGTGTTTACACCTGGACACCCTCCGACCTTACATCTCGCAATCATATTTTACGATTTTCATTCGGGTGATGCGAGTGTTAACCAGCCGACACCAATGTGAACCCTACCAAGCCCAATAGTCATGGGGGCCCACATGACTATACAGACTATGGTATGGGAGACATTTGGAGGCCCAACATGAGTAAGCCCAAGACGTCCTATGGATGTTTTATTTTCAGTTATTTATAAATGTGGTTTTTATTCTTCTTACGACACATGACACCTAGAAAACTCTCAAACTCATAATCTATCTACATATATTCCTGTAGATGTCTGCTAGACACTTATAAGGAGGTAGAAGGTCAGGAAGGTTAAGCGAACGCATGGCCACGCAAGTTGCTCAACAAATGGCCGCGGTACTTCCTGACATCGTACTACAAGTTCAACAAGCTCTCGCCGCAAACCCCATCAACCCTCCAAACCAAGAAGGCCAAAACGTCGCCAACCCTCCTCCCAAAACCACTAAATGCACCTACAAACACTTCAAGTCTTACGATCCCCTAAAATATGAAGGGACTGAAGGTGTCACCGCTCTCCTCCATTGGTTTGAGGAGATGAAAAACACCTTTCTCAATTGCGACTGTCCTGAGGATCGCATGGTACGTTACGCAACTGGAAGATTGTTTGGGGTAGCCCTTACCTGGTGGAACACGGAAAAAGGTAAGCGGGGTGTGGATGATGCCATTGCCTTATCATGGGAGGAATTGAGAGAATTAATGACAAGACGCTTCTGCCCTAGAAGTGAGATCAAAAAGCTCGAAGATGAATTCTATTCTCTAAAGCAAAAGGAAGGGGATCACGCCTCATACAACAAGAGGTTTCTTGAATTGAACCAGATGGTTCCCAACCTGTTCACCCCATTATACCGCTTAATCGAGCACTATATTCGAGGCCTTCCCTCGAAAATCCAAGATTCGGTTTTAAGCACTTCTCCCGCAACACTCGAAGCCGCAATGGAATTAGCTACGGAGCTTACTGAAAATCGCATTCGAAATGGCGATTTTAAAGATGAGAAGAAGAAAACAACTGTTGAAGCTCCAACTCCAATCCAATCTGGCTCATCCTCAAAGTTTGCTGGTAAGAGGAAGCGAAATGGCAAGAACTTCGCCGTCACCCAAACCAACCCTCCCATTACTGCCGTTCCAATCACCCAAGTTGCCCCTCCAGCCGCACCATTCAAAAGGCCATACACTTGCCCACACCCAAAGTGTAACCGTTGCCAATACCATCACCCTCCTGAGAATCCTTGCCAACATTGCACAAGTTGTGGCCGTGCAGGTCACACTATTCAAACCTGCCGTACACTTCAGCGATCAAACCGCAATCAACCTTCAACCCAAACCCAAAACCAAATGGTGGGCCAAGCCCAATAACCATTACTTCTACCACCTGCTCAACCCATGGCCCAACCTTACAACCAAACCCAACTACCCCATGATGCAACCCATAAGAGCCTGTTTTAACTGTGAGACCCAAACCACTTCAGAAATACTTGTCCACGTCTGGTAAACATCAACAATGCCCAAGCCCAAGCAAACCCGGTGAACCAAGCTAACCAAGCTCCTCCACCTGCTAGAAGAAGGGCTTTCCATATCAACGTAAACCAAGCAAGGGCTGACAACAGTGTGGTCCACGGTACGTTTCTCGTAAATGGTAGTTATGCATCCATATTATTCGATACTGGTGCGGATAAGAGCTTTGTATCTTTAGAATTCGAATCTATTCTCGACCTATCTCGTGTTAGCCTCGCTAAATCGTTCACGGTGGAAGTTGCTGACGGAGAACCCATTTCGTTAAATTCTATCATACGTAATTGCACTCTTACCCTAAATGATCACGACTTCTCGATTGACCTCATTCCTATGAAATTGGGAAGTTTCGATGTTATCATCGGTATGGACTGGCTTAGCCAGCATCACGCCAAAGTGGTGTGCCATGTAAATTCATTCGTATTCCTCTCGCTGACGGTCAGACACTACGTATCTTTGGAGAAACTCCTTCGAAAGGGCTCAAATTGATGTCCTGCCTTCAAGCCCGAAGTTATCTTCGCAAGAATTACGTCGCATTCCTAGCTCACATTGTTAAGAAGGAAGGCAATGAAAGGAAGCTCGAAGATATTCCAATTGTGAAAGAATTTCCGCAAGTTTTTCCCGACGATGTTTCAGGACTTCCTCCTGTGCGAGAAATCGAATTTCGAATCGATCTTGTGCCTGGCGCTACACTAGTCGCAAAATGTCCCTATAGGTTAGCCCCATCAGAAATGCAAGAGTTGGCCAGTGAGTTGCAAGAGCTGACTGACAAAGGATTCATACGTCCAAGCTCGTCGCCTTGGGGTGCACCTGTTCTTTTTGTGAAGAAGAAAGATGGAACGTTTCGCATGTGCATTAACTATAGAGAACTCAACAAGTTGACTGTCAAGAATCGCTATCCACTACCTCGTATTGATGACCTTCTAGATCAACTTCAAGGTGCCACTTCTTTTTCCAAAATCGACCTTCGTTCTGGTTACCATCAGCTTAGAGTGCGCGAAGATGATATTCCAAAAACTGCTTTTCGAACTCGTTATGGTTATTACGAGTTCATGGTTATGCCTTTCGGATTAACCAACGCTCCCGCCGTTTTCATGGACTTGATGAATAGGGTCTGCAAACCGTATCTCAACCGCTTTGTCATAGTCTTCATCGACGATATTCTTATCTACTCCAAGTCAAAATCCGATCACGAGCGACACCTTCGACTTATTCGTACACTCTTGAGGACTGAAAAGCTTTAAGCTAAGTTCTCAAAATGCGAATTCTGGTTAAGAGAGGTACAATTTCTTGGTCATATCGTTAATGATAAAGGGATTCATGTCGATCCTTCGAAAATCAAGGCAGTACAAGAATGGCAAGCGCCACGTACCCCTACCGAAGTTAGGTCATTTCTTGGCTTGGCTGGTTATTATCGACGCTTCATTGCCAATTTCTCTCATATCGCCGTTCCATTCACGGCCTTGACTCACAAGGGAAAACCCTTCATTTGGGGACCCAAGCAAGAAGAGGCCTTCCAAACTTTGATGCAAAAGCTTTGTGACGCACCTATCCTTACACTCCCTGAGGGTTGCAAAGACTTTGTGGTTTATTGCGACGCGTCAGGGCAAGGTTTAGGCTGTGTTCTGATGCAAAGGGGAAAAGTGATAGACTTTGCCTCTAGGCAACTCAAAGTACATGAGAAGAATTACACCACCAACGACCTGGAACTTGGAGCAGTTATGTTCGCTCTAAAGATATGGAGACACTATCTCTCTGGTACCAAGTGTGAAATATACACTGACCACAAGAGTCTCCAACATATCTTCAATCAAAAGGAGTTGAACATGAGGCAACAATGATGGGTCGAACTTCTCAACGATTACGACTGTGAGATTCGATATCATCCTGGCAAGGCAAACGTTGTGGCTGATGCACTCAGTCGAAAGGGTTATGCAAATTCCATTCATCTTCTGTGTTCGCAAATCATAACTGACATCAAAGATCGGATACGGGCAGCTCAACATATTTCCATAACGGAAAATAACGTACGCAATGAGCTGTCGTGTGGAGATGAACTCCAAATCGAAAACAAATCTGATGGTATCTTCTGCTATTTAAACCATATTTGGATACCCGATCGTGATAATCTTCGTGATTTCCTGATCAATGAGGCACACAAAACACGATACTCGGTACATCCAGGAGCCGACAAGATGTATCAAGACTTACGATACACCTACTGGTGGCCTGGCATGAAGAAGGATAACGTTGTTTTTGTAACATTTGCATAAATTGGGTCTCGAAAACCCGCACTGTTTATTTATCATGTGTTGACTAAATGTTTTTTTTCTCTCGTATATTTATTAGAGTCGCTTATTTAATTTGTCGCAAATAATGAATGTATTTCAAATACAAAACACAATTAATAAATAAAATATTAATTAAGATAACATAACCTTTAAATTAATAGTGCAAAAACTAAAAATAATGAAAATGAGGGAAACCGGAATCGAACCCGGGTCTCCCGCTTGCACACACACACGAAACACCACTACTCTGCACACACTTTAGTGACTTGATTTGTAAATAAATAACTTCTATAGCAGATTTAAGAGCAAAAACCTGCAAGTTCATCAATCAAATCCGTAACCGCTATTCCAATCATCATACTTTGCGACCTCTGTTGTTGTAACCGAATCTAAATTGCAAGTTTCACACGGAACCCGGATTTTATGAGGGTAACTGACTGGAATCAATGATTTCAATAATCATGGATTAAAAGAAAAACCGAAACATTCAATGTCTGACAAGAAAATCTATAAATACTAGCCTTGCCATCACAATCGAACTCGCTCACTACCTTCGAGTTGCTGCTCCTATTCTCTCTGATCAAACGTTCTGCTTCATCGGAAAGTTGTTCTGTTTTTGGCCGGAATTAATCACCGTAAAATATCCGATCAACACCGAGGTCAACCGGAGAAGTTTAACACTCTTTCAATTCGGTACGCTCATCTAACCCCTACTCTGTGTAATGTCTATTCTGTTATAAAGTTCAATCTAAACAATTCAGTTTAAGGGAAATCGTCAGCTGTTCAAATGTCTGGGTAAAATGAAGAAGATGAAGTTATGTAGGATATATGTATAATTAAACTTGGTCTTTTAAACGGGTTAGACACACAGTCCAGTGGTGGACTGTGTGCATTTCATACTATCGATACTGGGTTCGAATCCTACACACATGGCCGACTTTCTGAATTTAATCAACTGTTTTTACAAATAAACAAATTAACTTGCGGTAAGTGGTTAAGTATAATAAGAATTCTATTTTGAACAGGTTAGACACCCAGCACAACTGGTTGGGCTGGGTGCAAAGCAACCAGTAGCTCGCGGGTTCGAATCACACACCTTACATGGTTAGATTGATTTTAAAAGAAAAATCTTTTTAAGTAAATTAATTATGTATAATCCAAACAGTATATAAGTATAATAAAAATCATGAATCAAATGGGTTAAACACGTAGCTCAGTTGGAAGAGCTGCGTGCACGTGAAGAGAGGTCGCGAGTTCGAGCCCCACCACACGCAGTCAAATGGTCAACGAACCGGTCAGGTCATGTCAGACCTGACAATATTTTTTATATATTATTTTTATTTTATTTTAATTATTTATATCAATTATACATCATTTTAGTTTTAAATAACTAAAAAAAATAGAATTCCTAAGGATTAAATTCTCAATAAAAACACTATAAACAACCACAAATCTAACAAAAAGTATTAAAAAATACTAATCTGTTTATATCTATCGAATTATCGTATTATTATTTTAGGTTAGTATTTCATTCGTCGCTCAAAATCCTCAATTCGTGCGCATCTTTCACCAATCAAGAAAACGCACCCCCGGTGAGTGAATCTCTACAAATTCTCCGTTTTAATCACGTTTTGGGGTGTATCATGTGTCGTACTATTCCTTTATTTATCTAAACACTTGTGCTTATATCATTTTATGATCAAATGTGTATTGGTTGTTGTGTGATTTATATGTGGATTAAATTTATCATTTCAGTGCACTCATTTCATTAGGTCCATCGATTCCCCGTGGGATACGGGTTGAGCATCAGGTGCCTCATTAGATCGGCTCCGTTTGATTGAGCTTTGATCTCAAATACATCATCATTCATGTCATATATTCATTCAATGTGATTTGTGATTGTTTACATATATATATTTGCTCACATGTGATTTAATGCACGAATTTTCTTTAATAAATAAAACAAGCAATTATTTAAAATGTTCCATCCAGGTTCACTCGCCAACTTTTGTTGACCCAAAATCTCCCCTGTTTTACACATGATACAGGTGATCCAGTTGAGGAAAGAAACACATAGGATGGCCTAGAAGAATAAACAAGTTATTGCGTTGGAATAAACATTTAGATTTGTTTTTCTTTGTATTTGTATGAATTTTGTTTATTGGATATTTAAATTTGTAATTTGAATTTAATAAATATGAAACTTCTTAGTAAATATTATGAGCTTTGGTGATAACCCAATCATGCCCCGTCTTTTGTTCCGCTGCGGGTCGGGGTGTGACAGATTGGTATCAGAGCTTGTGACTATAGGGATATAGGATAGGTTATTAGACCCTTAGAGCCTATACTATAGTCAATTTAAATTTTGTTTGTTTATGTGTTACATGCAAAATTCATGATGTTTATATGTTTCATGTTTATTTTGACACCCAATATTATGCAAGCACTCTCACAAGTACATATTAATATGCAATGCTCATCATAGTTCATATCCTCATAACATGTCATACCTATGAAAGCACACATCTCACGATTTCCATGATTTTTGCAATGTTTTCGTATTTTTCAAATCACATCAAAGTGAGTTTTCACGACGGGCATGTAGTAACTGGAAGGGTACGAGTACCGGTAGTCGGAACATCCTGTCTAGGCTTGGCATTCGTATAAATCCAAAATAAAGGACCAGTTTTCCTACCTGGGGACTAACGATGAGAGTACGAAGGACCTATTAGGCCAAAGTATGCTATACCAAACGTCGTGTGAGCTAACCCCACTTTGAGCTGTCATTGTGTCCACACCTGGACACCCTCCGACCATACATCTCGCAATCATATTTTACGATTTTCATTTGGGTGGTGCGAGTGTTAACCCGCCGACACCAATGTGAATCCTACCAAGCCCAATAGTCATGGGGGCCCACATGACTACACCGGCAATGGTACGGGGAACACTTGGAGGCCCAAACATGAGCAAACCCAAGACATCCTATAGATGTAGTTGAATTATTTTCAGTTATGTTGTTTCCATTCTTTTTACTACACATGACACCTAGGAAATTCTTGAACTCATAATCTTCCTACATATGTTCCTGTAGATGTCGGCTAGGCAATTACGTGGAGGTAGAAGGACAGGAAAGTCAAACGAACGCTTGGCCACGCAAATTGCTAAACAAATGGCCGCAGTGCTCCCTGACATCGTGATACAAGTTCAACAAACCCTCACCGCTAATCCCATCAACCCTCCCAACCAAGAAGACCAAAGCGTCGCCAACCCTCCTCCCAAAACCCCCAAATGCACCTACAAACACTTCAAATCCCGCGATCCCCCAAAATATGAAGGGACTGAAGCTGTCACCGCTCTCCTTCACTGGTTTGAGGAGATGGAAAACACCTTTCTCAATTGCGACTGTCCCGAGGACCGTAAGGTACGTTACGCGACTGGGAGGTTGTTTGGGGTAGCCTTTACCTGGTGTAACACGGAAAAGGGTAAGCGAGGCATTGAAGATGCCAAGGCCTTAACATGGGAAGAGTTAAGGGAAATCATGACGAGACGCTTCTGTCCAAGAAGCGAAATCAAAAAGCTAGAAGACGAGTTTCACGTATTGAAACAAAAGGAAGGAGACCACACTTCATACAATAAGAGATTTCTCGAGTTGAACCAGATGATCCCCAATCTGTTCACCCCATTATACCGTCTAGTAGAACACTACATTCGAGGCCTCCCCTCGAAAATCCAAGATTCAGTTTTAAGCACTTCGCCTGCAACACTTGAAGTCGCAATGGAGTTAGCTACGGAACTCACTGAAAATCGCATTCGAAACGGCAAATTCAAGGATGAGAAGAAGAAAACACCCATTGAGACCCCAACTTCAAACCACCAAAGTTCATCCTCGAAGTTTGCCGGTAAGAGGAAGCGAAATGGCAAGAATTTTGCTGTCACCCAAACTAACCCTCCCATCACTGCTGCCCCGATCACCCAAGTTGCCCCTCCAGCCGCACCATTCAAAAGGCCATACACTGGCCCACACCCGAAGTGTAACCGTTGTCAATACCATCACCCTCCTGAAAACCCCTGCCAACATTGCACCAGTTGTGGTCGTGCGGGTCACACCATCCAAACCTGTCGTACCCTTCAGCGATTAAACCGCAGTCAACCTCCAACCCAAACCCAAAATCAAATGGTGGGCCAAGCCCAACAACCCTTACTTCTACCACCTGCACCACTCGCAGCCCAACCTTACTACCAACCCAACTACCCCATGATGCAACCCATGCGAGCCTGTTTCAATTGTGGAGATCCAAACCACTTCAGGAACACTTGCCCCCGCCTGGTGAACATCATCCATGCCCAAGCTCAAGCAAACCCGGTAAACCAAGCTAACCAAGCCCCTCCACCTGCTAGAGGAAGAGCTTTCAATATCAACGCCAACCAAGCCAGGGCTGACAACAATGTGGTCAACGGTACGTTTCTCATAAATGGTAGTTATGCATCCATATTATTCGATACTGTGTGGATAAGAGCTTTGTGTCCTTAGAATTCGAATCTATCCTCGACCAACCTCGTGTTAATCTCGTTGAATCTCTGACGGTGGAAGTTGCTGACGGAAAACCCACTTCATTAAAATCTATTATACGCGATTGTACTCTCACCCTGAACGATCACGATTTCCCAATTGACCTCATTCCTATGAAGTTGGGAAGTTTCGATGTTATAATCGGTATGGACTGGCTCAGCCAGCATCACGCTGAAGTGGTGTGCCACGAAAAATTCATTCGTATTCCTCTCGCTGACGGGGTCAGACACTGCGTATCTTTGGGGAAACCCCTTCGAAAGGACTCAAATTGACGTACTGCCTTCAAGCCCGAAGTTATCTTCGCAAGAATTACGTCACATTTCTAGCTCACGTCATCAAGAAGGGAGGCAAGGAGAGGAAGCTCGAAAATATTCCAATTGTGAAAGAATTCCCACAAGTTTTTCCCGACGACGTTTCAGGACTTCCTCCTGTGAGAGAAGTCGAATTTCGAATCGATCTTGTGCCTGGCGCTACACCGGTCGCAAAATTCCCTTATAGGTTAGCCCCATCTGAGATGCAAGAGTTGGCCAGTCAACTGCAAGAGTTGACTGACAAAGGATTCATACGTCCTAGCTCATCGCCTTGGGCTGCGCCTGTTCTTTTTGTGAAGAAGAAAGATGGAACGTTTCGCATGTACATTGATTATAGAGAACTCAACAAGTTGACGGTTAAGAATCGCTATCCACTGCCTCGTATTGATGACCTTCTAGATCAACTTCAAGGCGCCACTTGTTTTTCAAAAATCGACATTCGTTCTTGTTATCATCAGCTTAGAGTGCGCGAAGAAGATATCCTAAAAACCGCCTTCCGAACTCGTTATGGTCATTACGAGTTCATGGTTATGCCCTTCGGTTTAACCAACGCCCCCGCTGTCTTCATGGATTTAATGAATAGGGTATGCAAACCCTACCTCGACCGTTTCGTCATAGTCTTCATCGACGACATTCTTATCTACTCCAAGTCAAAATCCGATCATGAGCGACACCTTCGACTCATACTTACACTCTTAAGGACTGGAAAGCTTTACGCTAAATTCTCAAAATGCGAATTCTGGTTAGGAGAAGTACAATTCCTTGGTCATGTCGTCAATGACAAAGGAATTCATGTCGATCCTGCAAAAATCAAGGCAGTAAAGGAAAGGCAAACGTGGTAGCCGATGCACTCAGTCGAAAAGGATATGCGAACTCTATTCGTCTCCTATGTTCGCAAATCATAACCGTCATCAAAGATCGAATTCGGGCAGCTCAACATGTTTCGGTAACAGAAAATGACGTACGCGATGAGCTGTCATGTGGAGCTGAACTCAAAATTGAAACCAAATCCGACGGTATTCTATACTATTTAAACTGCATATGGATTCCTGATCGCGATAACCTTCGTGATTTCTTCAGGAATGAGGCACACAAAACACGATACTCTATACACCCAGGAGCCGATAAGATGTATCAAGACCTACGATACACCTACTGGTGGCATGGCATGAAAAAGGACATCGCTGTTTTTGTTTCCAAGTGCCTTACCTGTTCCAAAGTAAAAGCTGAACATCAAAGACCTTCAGGACTTCTAGTCCAACCCGAAATACCTGTATGGAAGTGGGAAAACATAACCATGGACTTCATTACCGGGTTACCTCGCACCTCCAGTGGGTATGACACCATATGGTTAATCATTGATCGTCTTACAAAATCATCTCACTTCATTCCGATTCGCGAGGACTTCAAGAACGAGAAGCTAGCTCGTATCTACATCAGCGAGATCGTAAGCCGTCATGGTGTACCGTTAAGCATCATTTCGGACCGTGATGGTCGTTTCACTTCACGAACATAGCGAGCCGTACAAACCGCTTTGGGTACACGGTTAGATCTCAGTACCGCCTTTCACCCTCAAACTTATGGTCAATCTGAACGTACCATCTAAACCCTTGAAGACATGCTTCGAGCATGTGTCATAGACTTCAAAGGGAACTGGGACGCTCACCTACCGTTAGTCGAGTTTCGTACAACAATAGCTATCATTCAAATATCGGCATGGCTCCTTTCGAAGCCTTATATGGTCGTAAGTGTCGATCTCCAGTATGTTGGCACGAAATTGGTGAAGCACAAATCACCGGACCTGAATTGATTCAATAAACAACCGACAAAATCTTTCAAATTCGAAACAATCTTCTAGCGGCTCAAAGTCAACAAAAGAGTTACGCTGATAAACGACGAAAGCCTTTGGAATTTGGCGTTGGTGATCAAGTACTTTTGAAGGTATCACCGTGGAAGGGAGTGGTTCGTTTTGGCCAAAAGGGCAAGCTAGCACCACGCTATGTAGGACATTTCAAAATACTCGAAAGAGTAGGTCCTGTAGCATACAAGCTTGACCTACCAGAAGAGCTCAACAGAATTCATCCCACGTTCCACGTATCAAACTTGAAAAAGTGCCTCGCGTACGAAAACCTCCATATTCCCCTAGAAGACATTCAAATCGATGAATCGATGCACTTCGTTGAAAGACCAGTAGAAATCATGGATTTCGGTGAGAAGCGCTTAAGGCGAAGTCGTATTCCAATCGTCAGGGTACGTTGGGAGTCAAAACGAGGACCTGAGTTTACTTGGGAACGGGAAGACTCAATGCACGAGAAATACCTGCATCTTTTTCCGGTTACAACTACTACTTAAATTTCGGGACGAAATTTCTGAAAGTAGGGGATACTGTAACATTTGCATAAATCGGGTCTCGAAAACCCGCACTGTTTATTTATCATGTGTTGACTAAATGTTTTTTTTCTCTCGTATATTTATTAGAGTCGCTTATTTAATTTGTCGCAAATAATGAATGTATTTCAAATACAAAAGACAATTAATAAATAAAATATTAATTAAGATAACATAACCTTTAAATTAATAGTGCAAAAACTAAAAATAATAAAAATGAGGGAAACCGGAATCGAACCCGGGTCTCCCGCTTGCACACACACACACACGAAACACCACTACTCTGCACACACTTTAGTGACTTGATTTGTAAATAAATAACTTTTATAGTAGATCTAAGAGCAAAAACCTGCAAGTTCATCAATCAAATCCGTAACCGCTATTCCAATCATCATACTTTGCGACCTCTGTTGTTGTAACCGAATCTAAATTGCAAGTATCACACGGAACCCGGATTTTATGAGGGTAACTGACTGGAATCAATGATTTCAATAATCATGGATTAAAAGAAAAACCGAAACATTCAATGTCTGACAAGAAAATCTATAAATACTAGCCTTGCCATCACAATCGAACTCGCTCACTACCTTCGAGTTGCTGCTCCTATTCTCTCTGATCAAACGTTCTGCTTCATCAGAAAGTTTTTCTGTTTTTTGGCCGGAATTAATCACCGGAAATATCCGATCAACACCGAGGTCAACCGGAGAAGTTTAACACTCTTTCAATTCGGTACGCTCATCTAACCCCTACTCTGTGTAATGTCTATTCTATTATAAAGTTCAATCTAAACAATTCAGTTTAAGGGAAATCGTCAGTTGTTCAAATGTCTGGGTAAAATGAAGAAGATGAAGTTATGTAGGATATATGTATAATTAAACTTGGTCTTTTAAACGGGTTAGACACACAGTTCAGTGGTGGACTGTGTGCATTTCATACTATCGATACCGGGTTCGAATCCTATCACATGGCCGACTTTCTGAATTTAATCAACTGTTTTTACAAATAAACAAATTAACTTGCGGTAAGTGGTTAAGTATAATAAGAATTCTATTTTGAACAGGATAGACACCCGGCCCAACTGGTTGGGCTGGGTGCAAAGCAACCAGTAGCTCGCGGGTTCGAATCACACACCTTGCATGGTTAGATTGATTTTAAAAGAACAATCTTTTTAAGTAAACTAATTATGTATAATCCAAACAGTATATAAGTATAACAAAAATCATGAATCAAATGGGTTAGACGCGTAGCTCAGTTGGAAGAGCTGCGTGCACGTGAAAGAGAGGTCGCGAGTTCGAACCCCACCACACGCAGTCAAATGGTCAACGAACCGGTCAGGTCATGTCAGACCTGACAATATTTTTTATATATTATTTTTATTTTATTTTAATTATTTATATCAATTATACATCATTTTAGTTTTAAATAACTAAAAAAATAGAATTCCTAAGGATTAAATTCTCAAGAAAAACACTATAAACAACCACAAATCTAACAAAAAGTATTAAAAAAATACTAGACTGTTTATATCTATCGAATTATCGTATTATTATTTTAGGTTAGTATTTCGTTGGTCGCTCAAAATCCTCAATTCGTGCGCATCTTTCACCAATCAAGAAAACGCACCCCCGGTGAGTGAATCTCTACAAATTCCCGGTTTTAATCACGTTTTGGGGTGTATCATGTGTCGTACTATTCCTTTATTTATCTAAACACTTGTGCTTATATCATTTTGTGATCAAATGTGTATTGGTTGTTGTGTGATTTATATGTGGATTAAATTTATCATTTCAGTGCACTCATTTCATTAGGCCCATCAGTTCCCCGTGGGATACGGGTTGAGCATCAGGTGCCTCATTAGATCGGCTCCGTTTGATTGAGACTTGATCTCAAATACATCATCATTCATGTCATATATTCATTCAATGTGATTTGTGATTGTTTACATATATATATTTGCTCATATGTGATTTATGCACGAATTTTCTTTAATAAATAAAACAAGCAATTATTTAAAATGTTCTATCCAGTTTCACTCGGCAACTTTTGTTGACCCAAAATCTCCCATGTTTTACACATGATACAGGTGATCCAGTTGAGGAAAGAAACACATAGGATGGCCTAGAAGAATAAACAAGTTATTGCGTTGGAATAAACATTTAGATTTGTTTTTCTTTGTATTTGTATGAATTTTGTTTATTGGATATTGTAATTTGTAATTTGAATTTAATAAATATGAAACTTCTTAGTAAATATCATGAGCTTTGGTGATAACCCAATCATGCCCCGTCTTTTGTTCCGCTGCGGGTCGGGGTGTGACAGTTTTTGTTTCCAACTGCCTTACATGTTCCAAAGTAAAAGCTGAACATCAAAGACCTTCAGGACTTCTAGTCTAACCCGAAATACTTGTGTGGAAGTGGGAAAATATAACCATGGATTTCATTACCGGGTTACCTCGCACCTCCAGTGGGTATGACACCATATGGGTAATCATCGATCGTCTTACAAAATCAGCTCACTTCATTCCGATTCACGAAGACTTCAAGAACGAGAAGTTAGCTCGTATCTACATCAGCGAGATCGTAAGTCGTCATGGTGTACCGTTAAGCATCATTTCAGACCGTGACGGTCGTTTTACTTCACGAACATGGCGAGCCGTACAAACCGCTTTGAGACACGTTTAGACCTCAGCACTGCTTTTCACCCTCAAACTGATGGTCAATCGGAGCGCACCATCCAAAACCTCGAAGACATGCTTCGAGCATGTGTCATAGACTTCAAAGGGAATTGGGACGCTCATCTACCGTTAGTCGAGTTTTCGTACAACAATAGCTATCATTCAAGTATCGGCATGGCTCCTTTCGAAGCTCTATATGGCCGTAAATGCCTATCTCCAGTATGTTGGCACGAAATTGGTGAAGCGCAAATTACCGGACCTGAATTGATTCAAGAAACAACCGACAAAATCCTTCAAATTCGAAATAATCTTCTAGCGGCTCAAAGTCGTCAAAAGAGTTATGCTGACAAACGACGAAAGCCCTTGGAGTTTGGCGTTGGTGATCAAGTAATTCTGAAAGTATCACCGTGGAAGGGAGTGGTTCGTTTTGGTCAAAAGGGCAAGCTAGCACCACGTTACGTAGGACCTTTTAAGATACTCGAAAGAGTAGGTCCTGTAGCATACAAGCTTGACCTACCAGAAGAACTCAACAGAATACATCCCACGTTCCACGTATCTAACTTGAAAAAGTGTCTCGCCGACGAAAATCTCCATATCCCTCTAGAAGACAATCAAGTAGATGAGTCAATACACTTCGTTGAAAAACCGGTGGAAATCATGGATTTCGGTGAGAAACGTTTAAGGCGAAGTCGTATTCCAATCGTTAGGGGGCGTTGGGAGTCAAAACGAGGGCCCGAGTTTACTTGGAAACGTGAAGACTCAATGCGTGAGAAATACCCGCATCTTCTCCTTGTTGCAACCACTACTTAAATTTCGGGACGAAATTTCTAAAAGTAAGGGATACTGTAACATCCGTGTGTATCGGGTTTCGAAAACCCGCCTCATTTTATCAATCAATGAATATTCGTTTACATCGTTTAGTTATATATTTATTGCTTACAAGATTGTTTTTATAGGAAATAAATTTATATTGAAAGTTTAAAGAAATAATATAAATCCTTTAATTTATAAAATAAATCAACTAATTAATCATTATAATAAATTCAAAAAGATAAGTGAAGGAAAGGCGGTTTTAAAATAAAAGGAAGGAACCGGGATCGAACCCGGGTTCCCCGCTTACACGCACGCAACAAACACCTCTGCGATACACACACTAGATGTGTCAAAGTGGGATTATAATTACACTAATATTAAAACTGAGATGAACCTGCAATCGGCTGTAAGTCTCCTCGCCGGAGATTGCGGCAACTCACACGTATTTCCAAAGGAATCAACAACTGTTCCGTCTATTTTTGGTAAACATCCGGCTGCGATTGAACTGGCAATCAATCAGAGCCAAACTACCTAAACCAAGCTCTCGATTCCCCTCTATAAATACCGAATACAACCCGTCATCCAAAATGGCTCAGTCTTACACTTCGTTCCTCTACTCAATAATTCCCCTCTGTTCGCCGGAATACAGCAAGAGCCGGAGCCAAATCACCGCTGGTTCAATCAAGTCGGTAGAACTTCTTGATATCTTGTTATATTATTATCTTAATTATCATCCTATTTAATCGTATAAGGGATTTGGGGAATAGTTTTTAGGCGGGTGGATCTTCTGGGTAAAAGAGTTTGAATGAAGAAGATAAAGTGAAGAGTGTGTTTATATATTTTACAATTTGGACAATCGGGTTAAGCACCCCGCCCAACTGGTTGGGTCGGGTGCAAACCAAACACACGGTCACCGGTTCGAACCCAAGCACTCTCACCGGCCGGACCACTTAAAACCCTTTTTGAAACTACCATTTCAAAAATAACATATTAAGTATATAAATATAATTAAACTTCAAGTATGAATGTGTTAGACACCCAGCCCAGTTGGTTAGGCTGGGTGCTGGTTACAACCAAGGTCTCGGGTTCGAGACTCAACGCAGGCGACCGGTTCAATCCAATAAAAACCTTTTTGAAATTAATTAAAATTGAATAGACCTAAAGTGTATATAAGAGTAATTAAAATCCAGAATCTTACGGGTTAGACACGTAGCTCAGTTGGAAGAGCTGCGTGCACGCAACCGAGAGGTCACGGGTTCGAGTCTCACCACACGCATGCTAATACCCAATCGAACAGGCCTGACAACCCCTTGTCAGACTGACAAGTTTTTAATATAATTTTATTTTTTATTTTATTTATTTATCTATTTATTTATTTTTATTTAAAGAAAAACTAAATAAAAGAAAATACTTAGAAATATATAATTTCAAGGGTTTTAAAATATCAATACAAATCACTAAAAATAACTTAAAAACCTAAACAAGGGTTTTTAACCAAAATATTAGTTTATTTATTTATCGAGTTATCGCATTATTATTTTAGGTTAGTATTCTTCATCGGTTGAATTTCCAACTCGTGCGCTCTCATCCCCAATCAAGAATACGCACCACTGTGAGTGAATCTCTACAAATTCCCCGTTTTAACCATGTTTTGGGGTGTATCATGTGCCATAAAATTTCTTTTATTTTATTTAAACACTTGTGCTAATATCATTCTGTGATCAAATGTGTATAATTGTTACGTGGTTTACTTGTGGATACATTTCATCGTTTCAGGGCAATCATTTCATTAGGTCCATCAGTTCCTCGTGGGATACGGGTTGAGCATCAGGTGCCTCACTAGATCGGCTCCGTTTGATTGAGCCTTGATCTCAAATACATCATTTATCATATCATGTGTTCATTCAATGTGGTTTGTGATTGGTTATATATATATATATATATATATATATATATATATATATATACACACATCTGTTCACATATTATTCACGCACAATTTTATCTAAACAACAATATATTTCAATTATTTTAATGTTTTATCAAGGTTCACTCACCAACTTTTGTTGACCCAAACTTTCTGTTTTACGCATGATACAGGTGAACAAGCGGAGGAAAGAAACACATAGGATGGCCTTAAAAGAATAAACAATTGATTTCGTTTGGAACAATGTTTGGTTTATTGTTTGTGTTTGTATGATATTTGTGTTGGATGTTTAAAGTTAATTTTGAACTTAATAAATATGAAACATATTAGTAAATATCATGAGCTTTGGTGATAACCCAATCATGCCCCAAATTTTATTCCGCTGCGGGTTGGGGTGTGACACTTATCACAAAACACAATTTATAACCCGTAACGAAAACCCTAGTGGCTTAACCGAACACACAACAACCCAAACATTATAAACACATGATCTCTAGCATCTGACACTTCATACAATCATCATATCATCATGTAAATCAAGCAATCGCAGCCAAGATATATAAAAAAAAATCAAGAATCAACTATAAAATTACCAAGTTATACTTGTGGTGAGGGTTGCTAGAGTTTGAAACCGAAAGTCATTGAGTTCCATTTCCTTGGGTTCTTCAACTTGCAGAGATATGAGTAGAATACTGAGAGGTTGATCGTATGATAGAGTGGGTTTTTGTGTAGATTAGGGTTGAAGTGTGAAGGAGATTGTTGAGAATATAAGAGTTCATGCAGCTTACGATTCTCATATTTAATGGTTAGAAATTGGGGCTAGTTTGGGATTCGTTGGGGGCTAGGCCCAACAAAACAAGAAAAAAGAAAAGAACAGAAAAGAACATGGCGTTGGTGGGCTTGAGGGAAAAAGAAAAGAAAACAAAACAAAAAGAAGATGGTTTGGGCTGGAATAAGTTGCGACGGTTTTTTTTCTATTATTCATATATATTTTTTAACCAACTAATATAAATTATATAATATTCAAACTATGGTTCGGGCCTCAATAAGTTTCGAGTTACACGAATGTGTTGGTTCGACAAGCGAGACATGTGTTTCGGTTCAAACGGTCCGAGTCGGTACAACACGATATGAATTTGATTTCAAACATTCGTTAACACACTATAATCTAGATAATATATAATTAATTCGTAAGAGCGAAACAAATGGTTTATTTATTTATTTATTTACCTCGAAGTTACGGGTTGTCACATCATCCCCAAGGTGAAAGAAATTTCGTCCCGAAATTTACAAACAGTCGCTGAAGAAGCTAGTGCGATTGAGCGTTTTCGTGGGGTGTTACATCATCCCCAAGTTGGTTTGGAATTTCGTCTCGAAATTCGGTATCAACTTCAGCTTTGGATGCATCATTTTTGAACAATTAAGGATATTTGTGCATCTTCTGATCTTCCCGTTCCCGGGTGAATTTTGGTCCACGCTTTGAGTTCCAACGAACCTGAACAATGGGAATTTTACTGCGTTTGAGCGTTTTGACCTCCCGATCCATGATTTCAAGTGGTGCTTCAATGAACCGAAGTTGGTCATCAATCTTGAGTTCTTTGAATGGGACCACAAGTGTCTTATCGAATAGACATTTCTTCAGATTCGATATATGAAAGACATTGTGCACACCACTGAGTTCTTCAGGTAAATCTAGTCTGTAAGCCACTGTGTCAATTCTTTCTATGATCTCGAATGGTCCAACATAGCGTGGATTGAGCTTGACTCGTTTCCCAAAACGAACAACGCTCTTCCAAGGTGAGACTTCAACAAAACCCAATCACCAACTCGGAATTCCAACGGTTTCCTACGCTTATCAGCGTAGCTTTTCTGGCAGTCACGAGCTGCCGCCATTCGGTTTCTACTCTGAACGATCTTCTCTGATGTTTCAAGCACGAGTTCAGGACCAGTGATTTGGCTGTCTCCAACTTCAACCCAACAAATAGGTGATCGGCATTTCCGTCCGTATAATGCTTCGAACGGTGCGGCATGTATGCTCGAGTGATAACTATTGTTGTAGAAGAATTCCACCAGGGGTAGGTGTCTTTCCCAACCTTTACCGAAATCGATAACACACACTCGCAGCATGTCCTCAAGTGTCTGGATTGTGCGTTCGGTCTGACCATCGATTTGTGGTTGATATGTCGTGCTCATGTCTAATCGCGAGCCGAATGATTTATGCATGGACTGCCATAGGTAGGATGCGAAACGAGGGTCACGATCAGAGATGATAGAGGTGGGCACGCCGTGCCGCGAGACTACTTCCTTCAAGTATAGTCTGGCAAGCGTGTCATATTTGTCGGTTTCTTTGATCGCGAAGAAGTGGGCAGATTTAGTTAGACGGTCCACGATCACCCAGATGGTGTCGTTTCCGCTTTGAGTTCTCGGTAGCCCGGTGACAAAATCCATGAAAATTTGCTCCCATTTCCATGTTGGTATTTAAAGAAGGAATCATTAACAAAATGCATTGGCAAGAGAAGTTTGTCGCGGGAGACAAATTGGTAAATGGGGCATCTTAACGATGAAACTATTGTACATTATATACAAACTCTATATTTATATACAACTCTATATTTTGAGAAAACATATATTTTGATACAAACTCTATATTTATAACAACGTTAATGCTTCAAGATATAATAATATGATTTTATATTTTATTAACCTTCTTAAAACAAGTTTAGGTGGATATGCATTCACAAATGTTAGAAATTATTGTTTAACTAGCAAAAAGAGCCGAGCGCGTTGCGACGCGGGCACATCGCAAACATCGAATGAATTAATCTAAATGTTATGTGATGCGTTAACCATATATAAGTTACTACCTAACTGTCATGAGGTTGGTTCATGACAATTGACTCAAGTGATGTGATTAATGACAGCAGATATTTATTTTGTTTTTCGTTCGTAAAGAGACATATGTGGTGATAAGACGTCTTTTCATTCTATGTAAGAGATGGAGGGTTCAAATTTTGTAAGACGTAAGTGTAACAGTTAGGGCTGCAAACGAACCAAATGTTCGGTGAACAAGTCGTGAACCGTTCGACGGGAAGTTCGTTTGTGTTCGTTCGTTTATTAAAAAAACTAACGCGAACAAGAAATTTCGTTCGTTTAGTTAAATGAACAAACATGAATAGAGGTCGTGTTCATTCATTTATGTTCGTGAACGTTCGATAACATGTTCGTTTGTGTTTGATAGTTTATTAGTGTTTTTAGTTTTTATATTTATTTAAACACTTCAAAATTCCTACAAATTAAATATCTAATAAGTGTCTGTGTATTATTTATCTGTTTATGAACGATTATTTGTGTTCGTTTGTTTCCATTTGTGTTCATGAATATTAGTTGTGCTCATTTGTGTTCAACGTTCGTTTTTGTTCGTTGCCTAAAATTAATAAACAAACACAAACGAACACGAACAAGTTCATTTCCTTAACAAACGAACACAAACATAAAATCTCATTCGATAAGTGTTCGTGAACGGTTCGCAAACACATACATTCCTTAACAAACGAACACGAACAAACTTTTGTTCATGTTCGTTTGTAGCCCTAGAAATAGTATATAGAAGTATATTTAGTTTGACGTCAAAAAAAGATATCTCTCCCGTTACCCGTTAATGATCACATCATTGGGTCATTTAACTAGTAGATAAAGTAATTAAAGGTATAAAAAAGGTTAGTAATCTTTTGCAAACAACATATTACTATATTAGTATCATTTATTTTCCTTATAAATTAAAATATTGCTAATAATTTATTTCATCTAAAATATAATTCGATATTATTTCATCAAAAATATAATTCGATATATTAACTTACACTCACCTAATCGAACTATCTTTTCCGGTTATCAAATTAACTTTTTTTGAAAAGTAAACTTTATTAAATACGTCTCTGACCCAAACAGACAAAAGACCAACAATACAAACGCTGATTATCAAATTAACTAAAAAATTTATAAACCAAAACCAGTTTGTTATAAATATCTTAAACGAAACCGTTGGTTATAGGTTTCGTTTTATCCTATGACTGAATCGAATAGACCTTGTTAAAACCTTTAAACAAAATTTATATTCATTTTAAGACAATAGCTATCAGTTATTTGTCTCATGTAATTAATATCTTCTTTAATCATGGGACATGTAAGACGACAATTTAATTTAATTTTTAATAGTAACCCTTTCTTAAACCAAATGTAACCCTTTTTTTACATCAAGTTGAGTCCTACTAACGGTCCTACTATTTATATCCAATTTTTATTTCTATTTGTATCAAGTGATGTGATACTAATAAATTAAAGTTTGTGTTTTTTTATAACTTTCGGTATATAATGTTTTATAAAAACGAATATGGTTTTGCGATGTGCTTAATTTTATCTGTGTATTGATATAAATTTTATAAAAAACGGACTCGTATCAAATATAACGTTTTATAAGTTGTTATAAAATTTTATATTCCATTTTATATAAAATTTATATCAAAACGTATAAAAAAATAAGAACATCACAAAACCGTATTTGTTTCTTAATAAAACAGTGTATATAAGAAGTTATAAAAGAAAAACATAATTTTTAATTTATTAATGTCACCGACTTTTACATTTAAGATATACTAGTTTTTGACCCTCGGTGGCGTCGAAACTTAAATTAACTCGAATTTATACCGTCAAAGTATTTGACTCGATTCGTTTCCCGAACAAAAGATTTTATGTGTTCAAAGTCTTATAATTGTTCGTCTATATACATATCTACTATTTGTGTCATCGTAACATGTTCATGTTAGAAATTGTTAGCCCTAACACAGCGTACATCACCACCATCGAGTATAATACCATGTACATCACCCCCATCAAGCACACCTTAACATCTCTCTTTATCTGCTTGAAAACGCACACAAAATCCACTTTATTAGAAATTGTTAGCCCTAACACAGCGTACATCACCTCCATCGAGTATAATACCATGTACATCACCCCCGTCGAGCACACCTTAACATCTCTCTTTATCTGCTCGAAAACGCACACGACAATCCACTTTATAATTTGATGTTTGAGAGGATGTTGTCACAAAAACACAATTTTCTAACTTTTCTTGATTTACCAATGTAGTTGGCATATATTACTATATTACAACATGAAATGTGCAATCAATACATCCTACAAATGCAAATTCAAGAAGATTTATTTTTAAATAAATAATATTACTTGACTCTAACTTTTATATTTGACACACTAAAAAATAACTTAATATCATTTTACAACATGAAAAAAAAAATGACGCACTCCTTCAAAACGCACAATACACCTAACCTCAACCAATATTAAAAAAACTTAGCTTTACAAACTTACTTTATTTCGATTGTAAAACACAACGGATAAACTAACTTTGTCCCAATTAAAGACAATATACTATAATGAAATCTCAGTCTCATGTACACATAAGTATATTTATTTGGATTGTAAAACGTATAAACTGATTTTGTCCCAATTAAAGATAATATATTGTAATGAAATCTCAGTCTGATCTACACATAAGTATGGTGAAATTACAATACATAAGATAAAGGATAAAAATGACAATAACAAACAAAAAGATTTAACTTGTATTAATGTAAAATTTAAATAAGAGGGAGTACGTTCAGTAAAAAATAGGTACATATTTAGCAGCACCCTTTCAAGACATCTTGTTGGTTTACTCTTGTTGGAGTGTTTGACCGAAACTTTGTAAAACCTATGCAAGCAAATAGAGAGATGATGATGATTTGTGGAGTTTGGTGCGCCTTAAATGGTACATCATTATTATCGGGGGCGGACCTGTCTTAGAGGAAAGGGTAGCCTCCGTTGCACTTTACCGCTTCGGTGGTAGTGTAAATTTTGGAAAAATTTGACTTTTTTGACCTTTTTTCGATTTCGTTACCCGTTTTTTATAAAACGTTATCTTTTTGAAGATTTTCTAGATCCGCCACTGATTATTATAAATGTCGCTTTTAAAACAAAAACAATGTACAACTTCTAGTGCATAAATCACACACTACTAAAGCACTATCATAGTATCATATGTGAATATGTGGAACATTTTTTGAAAATCAAGTTACCAAATTTTGTTGTTCATATTCATAAAAACAAATTCAGTACATTGTTAACTTAATCAGTTGTCTCCGAGACGTTCGGTTGAGAACTATGTATATCGATCACTTTGTCGAATAACTTATGGTCCCCGGTGATGGGAGGACCAATAGAACGAATAGAACTTAATCGAATGATATTACGTGTAGGAACAACCCAATGAGTTTGCTAAACGCGGTGCAGTTTTATAAAGTTCGTCATTTTGATTGTTATGAACGCTTGCTTGGATTCTTTTGGGAAGCATGTAGTCCATTGCAAAGAATTACCGAGTTTTAAATATCGACAATATTTAGTTCGAGATATGCTTCATGATGTCCTTAAGCGGGCAGGGATCTCGGCAAAAAAGGAAACTTCCAGTGAACTTCTTGACCGAATCTTTAGAAGGGAGATCGGGAAGGAGGAAACACGCGTGCATCGATTTGACAGGTGTGTCTCCCCTCGTTGGGCTAAGGGATCACGGGTTTGTGGGGACCAGACGATAACCAAAGCGGAGGCGGGCAAAGTAGCTAAGCACGAAAAAGCTTGTATCGGGAATCAACATGTTCGCCCGTTCGCTTTTGATATCTTTGGCGCTCTCGCCCTTGACGCGATGCGTTTCTCAAACGGGTTCAGCAGGTGGTAAGTAGTAACACCGCGCATGTTAAGGGGCAGAATTTTGTTTAGCAGAGTAGGGTTTGCTATTCAGAAGGGGTTAGCGGCGCAGCTTATTGCCTGTCTACCTGCTATTAGTCTGTAATTGTCTTTTCCTTTTGATTTTATATCTTTGGATTTCTTTTATAAAAACACGTAAAAGCTGTCTAATGTAAAAAAATAGTTGTTATAATGATTATGAGTGTTAAGTTGATGTTGATGTCATTATATATGATTGATTAGTTATCGTGTTATATATATAACAATGTTTGTATGTAAATGAAACTAATACTTATGTTAACTAACTTTATAATATGTTTGTAACTCGTAGTCATTATTCCCTTGTTTTCATAAAAGTTAACATTTTGCCATGCAACATATATATACACATTTATAATTAATAAGTACTTAAAATTAATTGAGCTACAATTTTTTTACACATTTATTTCATTTTTATCTTGCACTTATAAAGATTTGAACCTATAATCTCTCATATGTAAGGAGAGACACCATACCACTAGACCAGTAGGTCATGATTTTAATATATACGTTGATCATATTCATATATATTATCATATTATTGTCATTGCACGTAGCAACTAACAAATTTACGAAATAAATCACGCTACTTATATTTGATATTTTTAAAAATGTTATTAGTAAGTTATTTCGGGTTGATTACCGGCCGCTGCAATTTCATTTTCCTAGTAGAACTTCATGTTAACCGACCATACAAGCTTGAACATCGATTGGTGTTGTCGGTGAGTTTACTAGCTAATAGACCGGGGATAAATGTATTGGTCGATTTAAAATGAAACAAAAGAAACTTGTGAAAGCTAGTATACCGAGATAAACTAGCTTAGTTTTCAAAACATTGTGTTAGTTAAATAGGATAACAACTAGCTTAGTTTTCAAAACATTACTAGACATAAAACTATAAAGTGAGAAAGGTGGATAAAGAATAGATATACATATGTTCTATAATTTGGTAATATTAATCCAAAGAAAAGTTAAAAGCTATAATATCAAATTTATGACTACTAATTAATACTCTTAAACTTGCTTTTGGTGTGGGATGAATAGAAGTGCCTTAAGGTTATTTCATATTTGGGATGATAATAATATTTTAAACTAGTATATTTGAATATCCTTATAAAAGTAAGAATATTCTTATCGGTGAAACAGTAACTACAAACCGTATGGTTTAGGCTTAAGGATATGGTCTTGATAAAGTTGTTAATCTTTAATCTTTTGTCGTTCAGCGACCAAGCTTGTTATGAGAATGTATCTGTAAAACAAGATCACTCAAAAGCTCGTTACAAGGAGGAGAGATGGAGGGTTCTCCTTGTAACCAGCCTCCGGCGTGAGAATAAATATTCGTAAAAAGAGAGTAAATGTGTGTGTGTTAATTGTGAGACAGTAAGAGAGCTAATGCTTAAACCTTTGGAGGAGTCTGGTATTTATAGCCGGAGGAAAGAGGGAAGGATTGTGGGATGATGGGCCTTAGCACAGTTGTCGTTGTCGAAGAATATCCACCTGGTCCCCTCTAGCAAGACCGGTAGTGTCTGCTGAGGT
Organism: Scalesia atractyloides; assembly: GCA_947069175.1. Lineage (NCBI taxonomy): Eukaryota > Viridiplantae > Streptophyta > Magnoliopsida > Asterales > Asteraceae > Scalesia > Scalesia atractyloides. The sequence goes on from CAMTDV010000023.1 coordinate 91,651,291, forward strand.
GGCGGTGGCGGTGGCGGTGGCATGGCGCAACATGATTGGCTCCACGTCGTCGCTCAAGTGTACCTTTTGTTGGGCCTGTCACCATCCGTTAGTGGAGATTGTGTGACAACACCTAAAGATGACTGATTAGTGCCACGTATTCGTCCTTTCGTACTTGTTGTCCCTCACATGATTCCTACATCGTGGGAGGTGTAATTGCAGAATCTGCTGCAACCTGATTGGTTGCATGTTGCTTTTAACTGTACTGCCTATCGTTTATGTGAGCTCTCTTCCTGCACATGCGCATGTGTTCCTATTAAGTAAAAGCTCTAACATCGGCTGAGTGTTAATTAATTGTGGGTATGGTCGTGTACGCCCCATATGAGACCATACGCTTCAGTTGTATTGTCGTTTTATCAAATTATCAATGCTTATAACAAAATCACTGTGTGAATAGTGGAGCAAAGAAAACAACTATTATAAGGGTAAAGTACAATTTCAGTCCCTGAGGTTTAAAAACCCAATCGCAGATACAACACTCGTTTGAAAAAAGGGTCAATCAAGTCCCTGTGGTTGTCAATTGTAACCAGTCAAGTCCCTCACTCAAACGTTTGTTAGTTGAACGTTAACATTTTGGTTAAAAGACCAAAATGCCGTTTAGGGACTGAAATTGCAATACGAAATACTCATCTCTCCTTTATATTCTCTACGACTCACAACCCACCATCACAATCTCAACCACCACGAGCCGTTGCCGCCTGTTCACCGCCGGGAACCACCCGTTCATCCGCCACATGGACCGGCTATTTGGGCATGCTTTGATCTCGATTCCGGGTCAATCCGGGTCAGGTAGTATCCGGGTTGCCTGCATCAATTATCTTTATTAATTTTAACCTATGTCAATTTCGGATAAAATATTTAGAAAAATCATTTCTTGGTTTGTCATAATTGTAACTTTTGTATCTATTAATATTTAGCAAAATCACTTGCTGGTTATTTCGATCCATAATTGTAACTACCATATGTATTAGTTTTTCTATAATATACATTATTTCCATAGTTCCATGAGATTCATCATCTAAACAATGGAATGTGCTTATACTTGCAATAATATTGAAGATTATAATAACATTAACATTTAAAAATTGTTAGTAGCAGTCATACTCACAAACAACCATTGCCTAGTTTCTGAAAAAAAAAAAAGAATCATAGAAAACTTATAGTTTAATGTGTTAACTGTTAATTCATTGTCATAATTTGTTGACTGTTCAAAGCTTTTTATTGTCATTTCTTAACTGTTAATTCAAGTTAAAGTATCTACACATTTGTAAATATCTATTTGTTATTTGTTCATACTTTAAAGTGTTGTGTAGGTGTAGTCTGATTGCCAAATGATTTACATCTTCCTCATTTAGGATACTTTTTGTATATGTTGGATTATAGGAGAAGTTGGAAGGAGTGAATGGTTCAATTCGGGGTTTTGAGAGGGTTGAAATCTGCTATATTGGGTTATAGACGATGAAATGACGATATTGCCCTTTCATTTTTAAGTAAAAAGACAATCATACCCGGTCAACTAACAGTTGACTAACATAAATCGTAAGGAGAGACTTGATTAATTCCAATTGACAACCACATGGACTTAATTGACTGATTTTTTTCAAATGAGGGTTGTATGTGAGATTGGGTTTAAACCCAAATACAGAACTCGTATTTTACTCCTATTTTAATTTTATGTTTTCATATTTTAAAACATAAAAAATTGGGGCCTTTAGTGCATTTACGAATATTTTCCTTCAATTTGTTTATTTTTAACACAAATTTCACTAACTTACCACTAATTTTTAAGCTGCCAATAATATTATGCCATGTCACTAATTTTTGCCTCTTATTTTTTTTGGCAGAGTTTAATCGATTCGCTTTTAACAAGCTCTCATATTTTCTTTTGTTCATTTTTATCCGATATGTTATAGCAAAGTTGACCCAACATTTTTGGAAGTTCTAAGCAAACTCCATAGATGGAGCCCCTTTGAATTGGTATAAAAAAAACATCTGATCTACTTTCTTCCTTCCAAGTCTCAAATGCAAGCACAATATCGAAATTCAAAGTATTAATTAGTGATTTAGGGCAAACAATAATTGAGTGAATTAGAGTATATAGAGATTACTATAAAAAAGCCGTTAACTAACCTGCATTTTTCTTGCGACACCACCAATTTCACCTCTAATTTCTCCCCAATTGGTGACGCCATTGAGCGGAATGAGCATGCGCGACGTTCCAGTTAGCAAGAATGACGATGTCAGCCTAGATTAAATACTTGCATATTGCTTGGAGTAAGAATTAGGCCACTTTTATTTTAAATCGGTGCTTCAGTTAGGCCTTAAAATAGATATAGTTTTTATTTTGCTTATTTGGGCATAATACAATAATACACATATACTATATAAAGATTTTTTTATTAAAAGTTGAGGTCTCAATTTTTGTAGACCCTTGGCCATTGCCTATATTTGAAAGCCTCTACGTCTAGCCTTGGTTATACGGCAATGTCGGATGAAAACAAAATGAATAAATATGGCAGGATATCTAAACTAAATAATGACGCATTGCGTGCCAAAATTATGTCGGTGCCCATCATTTTATTAATACTTACGAACAAATTAGTTGTGACGGTTGATTAAAAGATTGACTATAAGAAGATGACATGTAAGATAATAAAATTAATCGGAGCGTGAATATAATAATAAAAAAATAGAATTAGTTACCTGTTTGTATATTTCATCTTATATAACGTCATGTTTAAATAATCTTTGAATTTTAAGTTTGTTAATGAGACACATATTAAATGCTTAACTGCTAACTAAACTCACTCTTCCAAAGTAAGAAAAGGAGATGAGAAAACCACACGCTTCACTTTGCTATTTTTTTTATATTATTTTTTTTTTTTTAATTTACAACTAATAGACAAATTTTTTCGTCAAATACGGGACCAGCTAGACACTGGAAGTCCCAAAAAACTACAGTATCGACATTATAGTTTAAATCTTTAAGAATCCTCCTTAATTCCTTCAACAATCTTCGGAAACGCCTCCCATTTATCTTCAAAAATCCTGTAAATCCATATCTTCCAAATTGTAGTAAACAAAATAGCTTCCAACATCCTCCTCCGGTCGCTATGGTTAAAATATTTATGGTTGATTCTAAAAGTTCAAAAAACCTATTGTGACTTGTTCAATGAGCATCTGAATGATGTGTGTGGCTAAACCGAATCACATAATTGGAGTTTATAGTTTGTGTTTAACTCACAAATATTTGTGTTATATTCCGATTCATGTATCTCATGTAATTTTTGAATGTGTATGTGTCAAGGTCGGGTTTATGTCAAATTTTTGGCCTTTCTCACGTAATTTTTGAATGTGTTTGTGTTTAACTCACCTATTTCAATGTAACCACCTAACTTATAACTTCTTTTAAAAAGAACAGGATTTTCCCACCGTATGTTGCGACGGAGGATCCGCATACGAACCAAACGTTAAAAGCAATATGAAACTATAAAAATATAAATGTGTAAGCAACTAAAAACGAAACAAAATGTAACAAATACAAGAAAAAAATGTGATATCATACCTATGATGTGGTGTTGCGACCCCACATACCGGAGATTACCAACTCGCAATAGCCACCACCGCTGCAACTCGCGATTATGGCTGACAGGGTTCGCTGAACAGGAAATTATGTTTTAACATTAACTATTATACCGGCAGGGCCGACTTGATTTTTAATAAATTTTAAATGTAAACATATTTGGTTTTTGTAAAAAAAAATAATAGTTTTTTATAGGTACCGGATCGTTGGTTTTCACACTAAATAATATCTTGTATTTAGTTTTCGTAAACAAGATAATGAAAAAATTATTATAGGAAAATAAAGCTTTTTGATTAAATGTGTATATTATTTATAGTGTAAGAAGTTAAAAAAATACAACAAAACGAAAAACCTACTTAAAGAAAAAAAATCAAACAAACAAACCTATTCTAGCTAGTTCAGTAAAATTCATGATCTTATTCAATATATGCATAAAAATCGATATCGTTAAAAGTGAATTTGATAAAGCCTAGTAGTAAAAAAATAAATTGTGACTAAAAACAAAAATATAAAAAAATATACTTATAATATTACGCGAATTAATCAACCCTACTCTAGCTAGTTCAGTAAAATTCATGAACTTATTCAATATATGCATAAAAATCGATATCGTTAAAAGTGAATTTGATAAAGCTTAGTGATAAAAAAATAAATTGTGACTCAAAACAAAAATAAAAATATAATTATAATATTACGCGAATTAATCAACGTTTCTTTAGTTTATTTATTCGTCCTTAAATCTCATAAAAGCTATGTTATTTAGTGAGAAGTTGGTTTACATAATAATAAGATTAATTTCATATATACTCTTATAAAATTAAAAAAAAATTGATATATCCAACCATAATTAGAAATATCATATATACTCTTAAAAAGTAGTTAAAATATCAAATCTACTCAATTTATTAAAAAATCTAACAAATGATCATTTTACCCTTATTTTTTAATTTCAAGTTTTCATATATACTCATATTTTACATTCATATTTTTATATGACACATTTTTTAGCTTAATTTTTTACCCCCTTTTTAACCAATAAACAATAGTATACTCCATGTATAACATTTAAGCTAAATAAATTATGCCACAAATAAGTAAATATAATCCTTGACATTAATGGTCATATATAAGGTTTCAAAATTTAAAAAAATTAAGGAAAAATTGTCATTTAGTAAATTATTTTTAATGAATTTAATGTATATGATATTTCAACTACTTTGTACGGGTATATATGATAGTTATAATTTTACATAAGTATATATAGTATTTTGCAAGTTTATAGAGGTATATATAAAATTAGCCCTTGATAATACTCATTTCCTAATATCCATCCATAATATTTTGAAATGACATAATTCACATCTTAGATTTAACAACTGACGTGGAATAACCTAAAAACTTTTCTTATCCATAATATAACAAAATTATTACATAACAAAGTTCCAATAAGGGGGAGAGAAACAAATATTTTATTTGTGTTATTGTTTATGTTGGTTTTGAGAGTGTTGTAATGTGTGTTTTTATGATAAAACAATTAATTAAATTGAAAATTCAATTAAACAGTGATAAGCAAATACATCAATCTAACACCACTGAATTTGAGAATGAATGTAGAGTGATTTCATTAATTCATTATAATTTAATACAATCACAAGGTACAACAATACCCCCCTTACTAGATGACACTTTTCACTTAGTTTTTATGCATTTTGCTTTAAGTGTTAACCATTGCAATAAACAAGCTAAACCATATATAGGAGGATTAAACTGCTGGTGACGTCAATATGAAAGCGACCTTTAATAGCTTCATTAAATGATGTAACTGTCATCGTTGTGAAATGGTGGAAGTTACACTGTTGCATTGAACTGCCTCTCTTTTTGTATGTTTAGTATGAACTACTAAATTTCACAGAACTGTTGGCTAAGGACCAACACCTATAGAAATCCAGAACTTCTGTCTTTGACTTGTTAACTTGGTCTTTTAGTCTCCAGGCTTTGACTTTGGGTGACATTGATTGTTGACCAACACTGACAATCAACACTTGTTCTTCTAAACTCTGATTTTTTGAAGCCAGTAGTTTAATGCATCTGTAGTTGGGGCATCTATTTTGAGAAGCTTGCAAGAGGAGAGAAATTGCTGGACTTGTAATAGTACCTTAACTTACTTCATCAGGCAGAGATGATAATTCCCTTAGGTTTCAACTTTCATCATTAACATATTTTATATAACCGAACAGTTCAAATTTACGCACCTCTGCTACGAAAAATAATTGAATTTTCATTTTCCACATGGAGATTAAAATTAAGAAAAATAGTTTGAATAAATTTAACTAAAGTGCTATTGCTTTGATGTAAATATATTATCACAAGATTGTTTTAAGGGTTTCACAGAAGTCCGCGAAACCTGTTTTTTAGATATGAGAAATATGCGTTGCTATAATTATAAGTTATAATTAATGCACCACATATAATATATAATATGCATATAAGCTCATAAGGTGTACCCTAACATCTTAGACATTAAAGATGACATGATATGTTAACGGGTCATACAAACCACTCTCTCTTAGTGTTAAGGGGCACCAAAGCTTCCGTTGTTAACGTGAAGCAAAAGAGCACGAATGTTGCTAACTACAATTTTAAAGCTTTAAACCACTGATATATATAATTAACACTTATTATTACAAATAATCATATTAATATTTAACCTATTTCTCACGGGTTTGGATTGTTAATTGGCAAAAGAAATAAAACAAGACATAAGGAACACATACGTGATTCCTTAGTTGTTATATTCTATGTCTTATTTTATTATTATCAATGTTTGTTTTCAATAAAGAAATTAATTAAATATTAATATTATTATTTAATCTTTCAATTAAATGTATAATATTGGAAAGAAGAAAATTAAATGTGTAATATTGGAAAGAAGAAAAAGAAAGTGGATAAGGTGGAGTTAAAGTAAGTTAAGCATTTACAAGAGAAAAAAATAAATGATACAAAGCAACTTTGTTTCATATATATTGCTTTAGAACTTTCTAGTTTGTAATAACTAATTTATTTATTTATTTACTATACATACAAAAATGATGTAGGGAATAATCCCATCCTTCGTTGGAAAAATTTACTATACATACAAAAAAGATATGGAAAATAGTGCCATTCTCGTTGTTCTAGAAAAAATATGATTTACTAATTAAAAATTAGACTTTGCTTCCGTTTAAAATTACGATTTTATCAATGTTTGAAATTATAGTTTTGTTATTGTTTTAGCTTTCGACATATTACGATTTTGCCCCCGCCTGGTACTCCTTCGTTGGTTCAGAAGAAAAAAATACGATTACCCTGGTTAAAAACTACGATTTTGCCCCTGTTGCCTGGCACTTCCCTCTTCGTTCAACCAAATTATGATTTTGCCCCGTTAAATTTACAGTTTTGCCACTGGTTTTGTTTTGTTTTTCTTCCAGCCAAATTACGATTTTGCATTCAGTTCAAATTTAAAGTTTTGCCATCGTTTTTTCCTACATTGAAGGGGAATAGTGACAAACAGTTGTCTGACACTTCCCCATTTGTCTAGTCATACGATTTTACCCCGTTAAAATTTACAATTTTACCATTGGTTTTGTTTTTTTCTCTCAGCCAAATTACGATTTTGCCCTTAGTTCAAATTTAGAGTTTTGTCATTGTATTGGTTTTTTTCTTGTCAAATTACGATTTTACCCCCAGTATAAAATTATAGTCATGTTTTAATTTTTTTCCTTTTACAAAACTATGGTAGTGTTTTGTGTTAAATCGGTGTATTTTTTTTTTTGCCAGGCAGCTGCCTAGCACATGCTTATTTGTCTTTAAAAAATACAATTTTGCCCCCAATTTAAATTTACAGCGTTTCCATCGTTTTAGTTTTTTTAGCCAAAGTATGATAGCATTTTATTTTAATTGGTTGATTCGATGTAATTTTTTTAGCTCATGTTATGAGTACAAATAACTGAAACAAAGACGTAAATATTATGAGAAAGAAATAGTCGGCTTATTACTCCGCAACGTTGGCAGGGCAAAACCTAGTTATAATATACAAATAATGTGTGAATGTATAATTAGAAATGAGATCAGGAAAAAAACGCCTAAAATTGTGAAAACGGTGAGAACGATTTTCAACCACAAGATTTTTATGAGTTGTGTCTAAGATTGATGCGGTGATTTTTTTGTAAATAATATGAATTTTAGAACTATCAGAAGGGGTAATATGGGAAGATTCAAACAAGGATGCACATGCTAATCACATGTCATTTCCCTGTCATATTTAAACGCCAATAACTTTTTCATACCTGATTATTTAAAAAAATTACATCATAAAATTCCGCGTTTTTTATCTTTCAAACGAGTATACTATTGATATATTTTTCGAAAAAATGAACTGGGTTTTTTATGGCGTTTTAATTTTGTTTTTTTTTTTGAGTAAATTGCACAAAACGTCCTTTAAGTTTCACCAATCTTGCTGGTTTCAGCCTTAATCTTTAAAAGTTGCCAAAACCAGCCTTTAAGATTAAATTAGTTACGGGTTTCATCCTTTATCACTAACCCAGTTATTAAATCATGTTAAATGGCATCACATGCAAGCCATGTGAGGGTAAAACCGTCTATTTCATACATAAAGGACGTTTTGTGCAATTTACTCATATTTTTTCATCCTCTTCATCTCCTCATCCTCGTCTCTACCATATTGAACAAACCGGAGAACAGATTGAAAATCGCCAGAGCAATCCGGAGAACAGATTGAAAATCGCCAGAGCCGGAGCAATCCGACCGTTGATTTCGTTAATCTCATCTTCAGATCTACAGCTTCAAGAGCACGGAGTAACCGCTATTTTGAATCTGTCTCTGTGCGATGAAAACAAAGAGGAATTAGCTTCGTCCGGAGTAAGCCGGCCGCTCGTTAAAGCGTTGAAGATCGGAACATCAACGGCGAAGGAAAACGCCGCGTGTGCGCTCTTACGTTTATCTCAAATCGACGAAAACAAATCGGTAATCGGACGGTCAGGAGCGATTCCGTTACTCGTGAACCTTCTGGAAACCGGAAGTATTCGCGGCAAAAAGGACGCGTCAACCGCGTTGTACTCGTTGTGTTCGGTGAAAGAGAATAAGATCCGAGCGGTTCAGGCAGGGATTATGAAGCCGTTGGTGGAGCTTATGGCGGATTTGGTGTCGAATATGGTGGATAAAGCGGCGTTTGTGGTGAGTATTTTGGTGTGTACGGCGGAGGCTAGGGCGGCGTTGGTGGAGGAAGGGGGGATTCCGGTGTTGGTGGAGATTGTAGAGGTAGGTTCGCAGCGGCAGAAGTAAATTGCACAAAGTAAAGCGGTTCAGGCAGGGATTATGAAGCCCTTGGTGGAGCTTATGGCGGATTTGGTGTCGAATATGGTGGATAAAGCGTCAGATTGAGAGATCCTGCGTATCTTAACTTTGTCTGTGTAAGATATCTATTTGAATAAATGAGTAAATTGCACAAAACGTCCTTTAAGTATGAAATAGACGGTTTTACCCTCACATGGCTTGCATGTGATGCCATTTAACATGATTTAATAACTGGGTTAGTGATAAAGGATGAAACCCGTAACTAATTTAATCTTAAAGGCTGGTTTTGGCAACTTTTAAAGATTAAGGCTGAAACCAGCAAGATTGGTGAAACTTAAAGGACGTTTTGTGCAATTTACTCTTTTTTTTTTGACATTTTGAACTTTGTTTTTTATGGCGTTTTAAACTTTGTTTTTTATGGCGTTTTAAACTGGGTTTCATGTTTTTTATGACGTTTTCAACTAGTTTTTATGGCGTTTTCTGAACTGTGTGTTTTTTTATGGTTTTTTTTCTTTTCTGAATTTGAGTGTTTTATGTTGTTTTCAACTGGGTATTTTATGACGTTTCATCTGAACTAGGTGTTTTGTGGCGTTTTATTTGAACACTCAGTTCATATCATTTTTTTTATTTCAAAAGTATAGCAATAGTATACTCGTTGAAAAGATAACAAAACACTCGATTTTATGGTGTAATTTTTCTAAAAAAATAATCACATATAAAAAAGTTACGGGAGTTTAAAAAAGATGGTAGAATGTGTGTCTGCATTGCATATGGATGGTCTTTGGCATGTGCATTGACTTTTTTACAACATTACCCCTTAGTGTAGGTTCGCAACATCGCCACATGTCAACACCAAAATCGTTCTCATCGTTTTTACACTTTTAGGCGTTTTCCTAAATCCAATGATCTTTGGCATGTGCATTAACTTTTTGACAATATTACCCCTTAATGTAGGTTAGCACCATCACCACATGTCAACACCAAAAATATTCTCATTGTTTTACACTTTTAGGCGGTTTCTAAATCCCACCTCAGTATAACTGTATTCCATCAAAGATACCATTGAATATTTTGGGTTTCAGCAATTTTTTTATTAACTTATCTGTTGACGTACAATTTTAAGGTTTATTTTATTGTGTTTCAATTGGGGGAGGTGGATCTTCCATAAATTATATTATAATACGATTTCCCAAATTGTCTCTTGAATTAGTATTTGGGTTGGGGTTGTTTATAAGATTTATCACGGGCGGATCTACCTTATTGGTAGGGGTACTCTTCACCTTTTAGCGCTTCGACGGTAGTGTAAATATTTAAAAATTTGACATTTTTTTATTTCAGTTACTCCTTTTCTATAAAACGTTACCCTTACGAAGATTTTCTGGATCCGCCACTAAAATTTACCGTTAACAAACATTATGATTGACGGTTTAAGAAAATAACCAAACACGTAAACTGATATATGCGGTATGACTAGTTTTTTTTTCGGATAAAACAAGTTGTAATCTCATGGCTTTGTCAATTCGTGGTTTTACTAGTAATATTATCATATCAAATCATCCACATTAAACTGGTTTGAATTCATACTTTGAAATTCGAATAATCTGATTTGGTTCACAACTAAAAAACGTGTTTTTATTACCACTCCTTGCACTCCCATAACTATTCTAGTTTACTTACTTTTTAATTAATATTTTATAACTAAACATTATTTGTTTATTTTTTTCATAAATTAATTATTTTCATTTTATGAAACCTTATTAATGCATTTAAAAATTTTCGGAAAAACAATAATAGTCAAATCGGCAATAATATATCAATAAACGATGGTTAAATGTTTATAAAAAAAGTTCAAAATTCAAAGCTTGTAATGCTCTAAATATAATATCATTGATACTTACTAATATATAAACTCTGTAATATTTCCTTATATTTTTAATAAATCTATTTTCTTTCAAATATAAATTCGAGTAAACTGCTAAAATGATACTTGAGTTTTGATCACTTTTGACACTTTAGTCCAAAACTCAAAACTTTTGAATCTGGATCTATAGGTTTCAATTTTGTTGTCATTTTCATCCACAATTAAAATCTAGTTAGATTTTTCAGTTAACATTCAGTTCTTTTTTTTTTTGCCTCCTTTTTAATGATGGGCAAAATGTCTTTTAACGTTTTATTATAACAAACTAAAAAAAACTAACAATTTTGCTCTTTTAATGGGAGCAAAAAGACAAAAAAAAATGTTAATTGAAAAATCTGATCAGATTTTGCTTTAGGATTAAAATGACAACAAAATTGAACCCATAGGAACCCAAATTCAAAAGGTTTGAGTTTTGTATTAAAGTGACAAAAGTAAGCAAACATAATATACTATTTTAACAGTTCACTCTATAAATTCTCTAATAGTTCTGATATTTTTAATAAATCTATTTTCTTTAAGAGGGTAAATTGACACACATTTACACAAATCTCATCAAGTAATAGAAAAAGGGTTAATTCATAAAGCTGGCTAATTTTTTCTTTATATATGGGAAGTAAAATCTCTACACACGTACTTATTTTTTAGGAGTATATTTCTTTTAATTCATGTTGTTTTTAGGATTTGAACCTAAAATCCCTCTCCCCTTTTCAAATCCAGATGTCTAAAAGCTCATTATTGAGTTTTCAAGACCGGGGCTTATAACCAAAAATTTGGATTTTTGAGCTTTCGGATGACATGTTTTAAGATAACACTTCTAGTAGATTAGTAATGGTATAAGGCATGATACTAAACCATTCCATGAGTTCAACTTGGAAATGGGTTGAGAATAGGTAAGTGCTGTGTTTTAAGTGGTGTGTTAAAGATGTTGAAACGGGTATGTGAACTGATCTAAGGAACGTAACGTTTGATAAGGACATTTAGTTACACGTGTCTTGATTTTATTAAAGGAAGTACGTATACGTTACGATGAAGGATAACGATGCTAAATAAATGAGCTTTTAAGAGTTGTGAAATTGATAAGAAAGAAAGTATGTTAGAGAAATTTTAAGTAATTGGTAATGATGAGAAATGGTAAAATTTTAAGTATAGGATTAGTTAATGTAATTGTATAGAAAGACATGGATGTGTGCTTATGTGAAAGGAGTTATATTTGTATTTCCAAATTCGATGCAAGTAAATTGCATGATACATGTGAAACTATTTGTACTTGTAGTTCAAAGACATGATATGTACATATAATATTTATGTAAAGTATGATGAAAGTAAGAGCTATATCCTAAGCTCTAAGAAATTGTTAGATCACATGAAACTAAGCTCTAAGAAATGGTTGGATCACATGAAACATATATGTTACATAACACCTTCGATAGAAAAAGAATGGTAAAAATGTATGCATAATATGGACCTTAGATAATGAAAATATAAGTATGATAAACCATATGCTTAGTAGTATTTATTTCTTAATGAGTAAAGTACAATTTTAGTTCTTGGGGTTTACACTTAATCACAGGTTTAACCTTTATTTGAAAAAACAATTCAACAGTTCAGTCGATGTGGTTGTCAATTGCTCGCAATCAAGTCCCTCCCACTAACTGACCATTTGTAATATTGTGAAAAGACAAAAATACCCTCACAACTTTGATTACCATTTCGGTCCCTGCAGATATGTTTCTTAAATTCCGTCCATATTCAAAAGTTTTCTTAATCTAGTAACAAACAACCTTTAGCCATTAATTAAACAACAATATCAAGGTACTAACACAACAAGAGATCAACACATATAACCAGAATCGAAATGCAGTTTATAAGTTGAACCGGGTTAGACTTTTTGGAGTTAGGTTGGGTTTGACTTTTTGCCCTTCAACCTGTTTGATCTTTAGAAGTTTAAATTGATTTTAGTTTTAGAACTTGAATTGGGTTTCACTTTCACAACACAAATTGACTTTTACTATCAAACTTGAACTGGCAAGTCTATCACTTATTTGACATTTTTATCTAGTCAAACAGTTCATGTTATCTCGACCAAGGTGTATGTGTATACTCCCTTTTCAAGTGATTAATAAATCCTACTATGCATAACAAAGTCTATCATCCATGTTCTTGGGTTTAGTAAATCCAATTGTACAAAACAAAGTCTATCATACTTGTTCAACTTATAAGTAAGTGCAATTGTGCATACAACTAAGAAAAGAACCAGCCAACATTTCATATTCAAAGGCTTATGTGCAATCAGAACATAATGTACCAATGTCAACTAAAATAATCAATTGTTCAACATGTCAAAGCTTGTGTTATCCAAACAATGTGCAACAAGTTCAACTGAAAGTACTAATTTAGATGCATTGACATCATCCTAATGCACAACATAGAAAGTACAACTGTTCTATGCATTCAAAACATAATATGCAACAGTCATACTTAAAGTGCATGTAATTTAATCAAAATGCTACTGACATGATCCTAATGCACAACATAGAAAACACAATTTAGCTCATCAAAGTCATTATCTTGTTTGACAACATAGAAAGCACAACTATTTATATGCATTCAAAACATAATATGCACAATCATACTCAAGGGCATGTAATCTAATCCAAATGCTACTAACATGATTCTAATGCAACCATAGAAAACACAGTTGATCTCATCAAAGTCATTACCTTGTTTGACAACCAAACACAGTTAAGCACATCAAATTCATTATTATTCACTTTATAAATCATACCCCTGTTTAATAACTTCAAACATAGAGTAATAAGCATCATTAACACTTTCATTTAACCATTAAACCCCACAATTAGCATCCACTTTATAAGTAAAACACATTTTAATAAGCATCAACAGTTTAATAAACAACATAATGAACATCACAAAACAAGAGTAGATCCCGATCATAAACTTCAAAAACCCAAAAATGATCAGGATCAGTCCAAAATTAACCATTTTAAAGTGTTATACTTATCCTAATACTTCGATATATTATGTACAGCCAACCAAGCACCCCCATCATCATGGTTGCCGGCTAAAACAGAGCTAGATCGTGAACACCCTTCCCGTCCTCAGCAGAACCCGGTATTGGATCCGGATTGTGCGCTGAGTCACCTGCACACGAATTCCAACTAGAATTCGATGAAAACAACCCACATTTTAGATTATATACATGGCACACATAAAGAAATCAACAATTTTAAGTAAAATTAACACAATGCCGTACCAATAACGTGGAGAGTTATCAAGATTATCGCGTACTGCCTTATGTTTTCAACGATCTGAGTTGTTATGTGTCGTTCACCAGAACCTTGCTGTTCACCGGAGGTTTGTTGAGGAGAGAGGGATTGAATTTGTGCTTCTCTTGGAAGCTAGAGGGTTAAAAGGTGTGATAAGGGTCAGGTTTTGGTGAAATGACCAAACTGCCTTCACACTGTTAAATAACTTAACGGTCAACTGACAGATACTGGTGGGAGGGATTTGATTGCAAGCAATTGATAACTACAGGGACTAGACTATTGAAGTTTTTCAAATGAGGGTTGAACCTGTGATTGGGTGTAAATCCCAGGGACTAAACCTGTACTTTACTCTTTCTTAATTTATACATATCGCGAATGTTGGAAGAGATTATCACGTGATTTAAAAAGTTCTGTTTTGACCGAAATTGCATTGTTGATCTGTAGTCGAACCATGACTAGTCGTGCTTGGTAAATTTTGGACACTTTTTTTTGTAAATGGTTGGTTAAACTTACAATTAAAAAGTAATGACGAGTTACATCCCTCATATGTATGGCGATGATTTAACATTAGTTTATGAATTCAAAATTACAAGTTTTATCTTCTAAGGGTGTTAGGAAATTCTAAAGGGCAAAATAAGTCAAAAGAACAAGAAACTAAAGTCCAAAGGAAATGTCAAAAATCGAGAAAAATTAATGTCCAATATATAACGTGAAGAATTGTTGCGTGGAGTGGCGGTTGAGTGTTCTGATCAAAGTGAGAGAGATCCAAAAGCATGGGTATTCATATAGATGCCAAGATTTGAGCTTGCAAAGGTTTTGTTTACTAGTTCATAGAATCTTTGACTTCATGGCTTGTAGTGGTTCAATATACTTTACTTAGTAAATTGTAATATATATATATATATATACCATTCATTTATTTTTTAGATGAAAAATATAGGATTATAATTTAACGTTTAATTGTTTATTAATTTATTATTATTTATCAATCCATTATCAGTTACATGTTGCTATAATTATGGTAATTAAATTTTCTTTTAATTTATTCCAAGATTCTAGTCCTTCTTACTGAAACAATATTTTTGAAAATCAGTTAAAAATCAATCCATACCAACTTAATGTGATCGACATATTTTTTTTTAGTATTTCCTTCGTTCTAAAACAGTTCCGTAATCGTACACAAGTGTATAAATTGATTTTTCATAAATATTGTTGTTTAATGTGTTCCACGTGTTTTACACATATGTATAGTGCATGTATGTTTTGGGTAGACACGTAGCTTTTATGTTAATAGTTGATACACATGTGTGCAATTGTTTGGTTTTAATTAATTTCATAATTATATATGAATCTACTTGTGTGTATGCATAGTATACTATGTGTTGTTAAAATGCACATATGTAACCATTTCTAAATATGATACAAAGATGTATAAAAGCTTGTACACATGTGTATAAACTGATAATTTGCAAAACTGTACACATGTGTATAAACTAACATCCGTATATCTTGTATAAACTGATACTAACGATACTGTACACATGTGTATAAACTAACAGTTGTGTATCTTTTATAAACGGAAACTAGCGAGATTTTGAGGATTTTTTTTATTATCTTGTTTAAACTATGCAATTTACAAATGACAAAAATACCTCATGTCATTTATTTTAAAGGGAAATTATAACATTATAATTATAATCTTGTCATTCATAAAAAAACTCTAAATCTTGTAAATGAATTGTCAGGATTTGTTCACTTGGTTTACAAATAAATTAGTATTTACTCTAGAACCCCACCCTATACATATATGGGATGGGTCATGAGAAAAATAGTTTAAATGGACAAACCAAAAAACTAAAACCTAAAAAACATACCAATTTTTTTAATCTTTTAATAAAAAGTCGCTACATTTAATATGTAAAAAAACTTTTTTTTTCAAAAAAAAAAGTTGTATTGCACATGTGTATTAATACGAAAAAGCCTAAACCATCAAAACCCACTCCTCGCCGACAACCCCCCCCCCCACAAAAAAAAAACCCTCAATTGCTCAAATGGACACTGATTATTGAACAACAGACAATTGGTACCGACCTTCAATTCTATATTAAAATGAGCTCTATTTAGATCTTGGATCAAACATTGTTAATGTGTACCTCTATTTATTTTATTAATATATATATTAAAAAATAAACCGAGCCGAACCAAACTAAACATTATTAATGTGTGCCTTTATTTATTTTGCTCATGCTCGGTTCATTTTCAAACTAAACCGATTCAAACCAAACGCCTTTTTCAACCGAGTTGAATCGAACGAGCAGATTCCAAACATTTTTCAATCAAGCATCAAAGTAGTTCTAAGCATCAAACAATTTGAATAGCCTTAATAACTTTATCTATTATTTGGAACACGTTCTACCAAAAAAAAACTTTATTTTTGGCACACTTTTGTTCAAACATTATTATCATATTATTGCTCACGCCATATTTATTTCAAAATCTTGTAAACTATGTGATTATTAAATAATTTCTAGTTTTATTTCACAACATAAACTCAATTTGAGTGTGCATAATTCCCTATGCAATTATCATACACAAGAGCACAAACTAGCATTGAAGTCACCTAATACAATGTTTGTTATAACTAATGAACTAAAAGTACATTAATATCAATTAATCAAAAAAACAAAAAGGCAATGTCATTAACAAGTTTGTTGTCATTGTCATGTAGTGACATTATATATTGATCTATCTTATTTCCCAGTGAGAATGGAACTCAAAAAGGGTTGTCCCTTTGAGGGGAAAAGTTAAAGAAAAATGAATGGTGGGTCATCTTTGGGCAACATATTGAAGCCTCAACTTCCCTATACAATCAAATAAAATCATTGGTAGGGTATTGGTGTCCTTTTATTTTGAATGACTCAACTTAATACAAAAACAAAATAATACTACAATACATCCATGTTTAGAAAATATGATGCGTGAATACATTTGATGCATCTTTTTTACATTCATGTACAGTGAGAGTTTAAATGAGAATTTTTTTTTAAAAATAAAAAAAATAATTTTTAAACCAATAGAAATTCTTCATTTACTTTATTTAATGTGTGTATTTAATGTTATGAAAAATGATAGGTAAATCTATAATTGTCATTAATTAGCTAATTAATTAAACTTATAACTCATTTTTTTCATATACTCCTTTAAAATAAAATAATTTATGGTGTAGGACCAATTTTCGACATGTGTAGGTAAATTTTAGTATGTGTAAGATAAATTTTGAAATGTGTATGGTAAATTTACATGTGTGTAGAGGTAAATTCCGGTAAATGTAAGACATATGTAGGATAAATTTTGAAATGTTTAGGATAAAATGTTTTTGCTTTATTAATGAGAAATAACATAATTAATGAGAGGAGTTATAAACTATTTAATGTTTTATTATTATGTTTTTTTTTTCTTCTCACATTAAATTTCTTCTTAAATGAACATTCCCTTCATGTATAACTATGTATATATATGTATTAAATTTTATAAACTCTTAGGCGTATATTAAAAATAAAATAAATACTAAAAGGTAAATCAGATGTTTACATTTAAGAAGTATTTCTAATGATTCTTGAATACAAACTAAATACACAAATTAATTTCACTTGCTTTTTATTTATATATTCAATTATTTACATCAACAATATCATAGAAACTAATTCTCTTAATTAATTCAAAGTTCCGATATCAACAAAAGTACACTTTATAATACACACAATATCTTTGTGTCCCTTTTGAATCTGTACACTAAAGTAAAACACCATAAACACATCTACAAGTTTCTGAAAGACAACAAATGCACTTTCTATGAAAGATAAGGTATCAAACCTGTAAACTTCAAAACCACAAGGACTAAACTTGTAAGAAAACAAGAAATCACTAACAAGCAAGCGATGACCATTACGCTCTCTGAGGATCACAGTGTATAAAGCAACTCTATTTTCAGGCATGTGAATTTTCCTTTTGCACCCCTCATCTTTACATATTGACGAATTAGTCTTCAACTTTTGTAAATTCTTGTTTTTGAATCTTTTTCTAAACTCATCTCCATTTCCTCTTGGCTCCATCACATCTTCTGCAAAACGAACCTTCTTTTTCTTCTTCACCCTCTTCTTCCCATCTACACCAAATTATTAAAAAAAAAGTCAAATAAAAAACGTCAACGGAATTGAAAGTTTGACCAAAAAAAACAAACCCAATTTCAAGAAACAAAGATTTAAAGAAATACAATCCTCTTCTCCCTCATCTACACCAAATTACAAAAAAAAAGTCAAAATTGAAGGAAAAAAAGTCACAAATGAAGAAAGTTTGACCATATAAAGTCAAACACAATTTCAAGAAAAAGATTTAAAGAAATACATGTATACAACCCTCTTCTTCCCATCTACACCAAATCAAAAAGTCAAATTGAAAAAAAGTCAAAATTGAAGGGAAAAAAGTCACAAATGAAGAAGGTTTGACCAAATAAAGTCAAACACAATTTCAAGAAAAAAAGATTTAAAGAAATACATGTATACAACCCTCTTCTTCCCATCTACGCCAAATCACAAAAAAGTCAAAATTGAAGAAAAAAAGTCAACGGGATATAAAACTTGACCAAAAAAAGTCAAACAGATTTCAAGAAAAATATACAAACCTATAGAGATACAAGGTCTTGGGTGGTGGGTGGTGGTGAATTTTCCGGCGACGGCTACGGCGGCCGATGTGGTGGCGGTGGGTGGTTTGTGATGGCGGAAGGCGAGGAGGATGACGGTGCCGGAGACGGCGACCATGGCGGTGGCTAAAACTATACTATTTGAAGCAAATATTGATGATGACATGATGAAATTGTGTAGAATTGTTGGTGAATTTTGGAGAATTATGAATCGGAGAAATGGGTGTGATAATTTGATTAAAGAAAGAGAGAAAAAACGGGTGTTGATTAAAGAATTCCGATGGAAGTTTGAAGTTTTGAAGTGTTGAAGAAGTTGGTAGGGGGAGTTTTTAAATAAAAAGGGGGAAAATATTGCCGATTAAATAATAAATAATAACCAAATAAAGCATCAATTAAAGATTTAAAGGATATAATATTCTTTTCTTTCTTTGCATTAAAATGAATTTATTTAATAAATGTTGTATTTATATTTAGTGTGTATTTGGTCACCTATAAGACTAAATGCAAGTTAGCGTGACTAAAATAGTGGTATTATGGGGTTGGATTTCACTATTTAATCATTTTTAAATATTGTAAATCGCGTATCTAACTCTAAACACGAATTTGTTACTCGGTCTTCTATATGTCTGGTTTATGGATTTTATTACCGTTATCGTGGTTGTTGTTTATACTTTAGTGATTGAAATTTACTCGTTAGATTTTCATCACCAAAAATGGACCTCAAGTTCGTCTCATAAACGAACTTGATGCATTGGTTGTTTAAGTACAATTCCATCAATTATAACTAACAAGTTTAAATATTACTTATACTTTTTGATATTGTATGGTATATAAATAGATTAGAGATTTAATGTGAAATCCGTTTTGAGTAATCTTGTAAAACTCATTTAATATTGCACACGTATACAAACACGTATTTCTTTTTTTTTTTCTATAAATAATATCAAGAATGCCATATGTATTTCAGTTCTCTCCAAATTAAACTTTTTTTATAATTCTAAACTAAACCTTACTTACATTCTTTTATGAATTATAATTAATTAATTAATATATGTTAGTAGCAAAACTGAATGAATAGTGGCATGTAGATGTTAGTAGGAAAACAGAATGAATAGTGGCAGGTAGGTGATTTCGGTGCTATTTGTATGGTTTATCTCATCATCTCATATGAGGGTTTAGATTTTTGAACATCAAATCCATGGTGGGTTCTTTATCTCTTTCTTGCTTTTTTCTCCGGCGATTGAAGTTGAGCATCGTTTAATGCTTGAGCATCGATTACTATATTGTAAATTATATATATATATATATATATATATATACATATATAGGGGATGGTTATCTTGAGAACGCTAAATGTTACGAGAACCGTAAGAACGAATAAGAAAACCAATCAAAACCTTTTTTTTAATACAATCATTATTTTAATTAAAATACAACATCAAAAAAAGAAATTAAAACATCAAATAATTCATTTCTCCTCTCAAAATCACTCTTATTAGTTTTTTTACACATGTGTAAATATAACAAATTTACACATGTGTAAAGGGCAAACTTACACATGTGTAAATTTTCTTTATTTCTGAATTCATGTAAATTTAAATGTGTAAATTAAATTTATAAAATTGTATTCAAATAATAATGACAAGTGTAAAAAGAAATTTTGGATTTCACTTGTTTTTGATCAAGTTCTAGTGTTTTTTTCATTCGTTCTCACGGTTCTCGCGATATTTAGCATTCTCATTTACCCTCCCCTATATATATATATATATATGTATATGTATATGTATGTATATGTATATATATGTATGTATATGTATACTTAAACTTTTCTTTTTTCCGGTTACCCCACTATTAAACATTATAGTTTTTAGCAACCTGTCAAATACTTATGAAAATACTCTTCTATTGTTGGTTATCTTAATCTCATATGTCACTGCAAAACATTTTAATATCCAGTCTTATATTTGCTGAGTTCATAGATTTCCTAATTGTTATAAAAAATAAGTCAAAAGGAAGTTTACTTGTTAGATTTTCATCACCGAAAATCAATCTCAAACTCTCGCCCAAAAACTAACGTAATATATCAATTATTTAAGTACAAATCTATAAATTATAACTAACAAGTCTAAAACAAAATTCATACACTTTTTGGTATTGTATGGTATATTAATAGATTTGAGATTTATACGGATAAATACGTGTGGTATCTATTTTGAGTAATCTTTTAAGAGTCATTAAATCGTGTATACGTATTCAGACCCTCACTTTGTCATAGTTAATATCATACATGCCTTAAATAAGTTTAATCTTTTAAGTCATGCTAAACAACGCTCTATTTACGTTCATTTATAAATTATAAGGTCATGAGGTATGGTTCCTCACCTACCCCATCATCCCTATTCTCTACCTAAGCTCCACATCAGCATCCTCTTCCCCCCTTCCCCCATTAGATGGTGTTCCCCTTCACCCCTCCCTCTTTCAACGATCATGTGCAATGGATAGGAGCTCGGAGGAGACGGGGTTATCCCACGAAGCCATCAATCCCTCTATCATATATGTACAAATAGAATAGCCTATTTATACAGAATGGTAAAGAGGCCATACTCTACAAATATATATAATATTCTTATATTTGTTTAGCAAATGGGTTGCGTTATGGGTGTTGATTACACTTTAGTGATGAAACATTACTAGCTAGATAATTATAATCGAAAACTGATCTTAAGCTTGTCCAAAAAACTAACTTGATATATCAATTGTCTTGAGTACAATTTAATCAGTTAGAACAAACAAGTCAGAAACATTAGTTATATATTTTTTGATATGTTAATAGATTCTAGATTTAATACAAATAAACACGTAGTTAGAGAATCTGTTTTGAGTAATCTTGTAAGAGTCATTTAATATTATACACATACTTAAACACGTAATTTTTTTTATAGCTACTATCAAACACACCTTAAATATATCAGTTTTTTTTTTCAAATTCAAACGTTTTAGTCCTAAACCTAACTTTTTTTAAATTCATTTATAAATTATAACTGATTATAATAGTGCCCATCAACTTTCTTCCTAGTGTCTTAGTATAAATATTCTTTTTATAAACTTAATTTTTTTGGGTGTCTTAGTATAAATATTCTTTTTATAAAGTTAAAATTTTTTTGGTAGATATCTAAAGCTTAATGATGACTATATTATAAACTATAATTAATATATATTTACCAGTTTTCGAGGTGGTTGCTTACAATTTTATTGATTAAAATTTACTCGTTAGATTTGCATCATCGAAAGTTGATCTCAAGCTCGTCCCAAAAACTAACTTGATATATAAATTTTAGTACAATTCTATTAACAATAACTAACAAGTCAAAGATAAAATTTATACACTTTTTGAAATTGTATGGTATATTAATGGATTCGAGATTTAATACGGATAAACACGTGTGATATCTATTTTAGTAATCTGTAAGATATTTAATGTTCTACACGTAACGTATTCAGACACATATTTTTTTTTATAATTGATATGATACATGCCTTAAATATTTCAATTCTTTTTGAAGTTATTCAAACTTTTTAGTCGTCGTAAACAAATTTATTTACATTCATTGATAAATCATAACTTTTTTTTATGAAGAGAAATGCAAATTTTGTTCCACTACATCAAGGTTAGAGCAAGGCTACATACATTAGAAAATTTATTGATAAATTATAACTGATTTTAATAATGGCCTTCAACTTTCGTAATGCTATCTTATTTTAAATATTATTTTCGTAAAATTAAATTCTTTCATTGGTGATATCATAAGTTCGATGACTATATCAGAAATTGAAAAAGAATATTGAGCAACGTTTTTACACTTTACTCATTCTATTAAACTAGATTTACCATCCGTCCGTAATGCGGCAGAGGTGTAAAATCGTGTCGAATAGCACCAGTGTCACACCACCGTCAGCGACAATCAATACTAAAGTTACGATGTGTTAATGCGAAGAAATTCGACTGCAACGTAAAACATAGAAAATAATAATTAAGTCGATTTAGGACTCCGCACGTTGTAACGAACCTGTCAAACAAAAAGACGAGAACATTGTACCACACACGTTGAGTCGTGTTAACTTGCAAAATCTAGTACGGAGCATAAAAGAAATGTAAAAACGTTGAACCACACACGCACGTTACGCCAATGTTAACTCGCAAAATTAAAACAAATCGTAAAATGAAAAATATGTGAATATGAAAAGTGTGGGGGGCCAAAGTTAAAAGTAAAAAAGTTGTAAGGTTAAATAGTAAAACTTTTAGGGTAAAATAAAAGGTCATATAGATATAGGTTAAAAATAAAAGGTCACAATCAGATCTCTCTTTTCACATGACTTCAACCCCCATGGGGAATTTTTAGAGACCGGATGATCAGAGATTTCGGTGGTTCTATTGAATAATCTAATCGGATACAACTCTGATTTTTTTGAGAAATTGGAACAACCGTATGCTTTTATGTAGAACTCGTATGAACCAATGTGACCAAAACCAGACTCACGAATTTTTGGAGAGCATTCCCCAATAACTGCCACTTGGCAGTTATGGCAGTTATAATTCAAATTTGAATTGAATTAAATTGCCGCCTTAGTTTTTATCTACAAAATTGTGACGATTTTTTATAAAAATTATTTTTCTAAGGCATTTTCTGTAAAGCAATTTAATTAAAATAACGGTGGTATTGTTGTGGCGGTTTGACGGGATTACTATGGTGGTCGTTTGCCGGAACTATTGTGGTGGTGACCAGAATCATTGAAGAAGCTGTTAGGTTTAGAGAGAGATAAATGGTAAAAGTGAATTGGATAGAATGATTATGTTATTAGTTTTTAGAATACTTAATAATAAATAATTAAATCTTTATTAATTTGGATTGGGAAAGACTGAAATACCCTTTTAGTTAACAAATATTTTAGATGGAGTTAGAGGCGGGGCGCAAATGAAAAAAAAAGGTAAACTATTGGAGGAAAATTGCAATTTTTAAATGATTGGAGCAAAACCGTTAAAACGATAAAACCATAAAGAAGAAAACGGAAGTTTACCCCTTTAATATTCTTTCTTATATTCATTGAGCTCATGGGTTTCTTCATTGATGTCCTTGCCCATGCTTAAACTCGTAGTAACTAAAATTTGGTCATAAGATTTTCATCACTGAAAAGTGTTCGGATCTTTAGCTCGGGTATAAAATTTAACTTGGTATATATCAAATGATTAAACTACAATTCAATCAATTATAAGTTTAGAAACTAAAAAAAGTTATTTACCAACGGTTTTCTCATTTTATTAAACATGTTATTTTCAACTTGATAACTACTTATCAAAATCCTTATTTATTATTAGTTTTCTTAATCTTAAATTTATTATTATTCATATAATCTTAAAGATAAAGGTTGTGGCTTTGTCACCAGCCAAATTTCAACACGTGTGTAACTAGGGTTCTTTTTCTCCTTTCTCTTCTTCAATATAATTTGTTACTCTGCCTTTTCTTGCTTCTGCTGCTTTATCTTCCAAGCATTAGTGTGTACTGTTTCGGTTGTTTTTATATTTATCTAATGTTTTGTTGCTTTTTTAAGCTTCACGTATTTGATGGTGGGGTGTCAGGAACAGTGGTAGATTCAGGATTTTTTTCCTATGAGTTTACTTTTTCTTGGTTATCGGATTCTCACAACTAAATGTTAGAAAATTCGAGTCAGGTCAGGGACAATGGCGACTGAACCTTTTAGGGGCCTAAAACGGACATTAAAATTGAGGCCCCTTTTAAAAAAACATTTTGCTTTCGATCTTAAATTGCGATTCCCAAATTATGAAAACCAGAAAAAAATGATTTGCATCAAAATCAGTTACAATCTAATGTGAAATTAGATCGCAATTATTCTCTAAATTGATATCTTCTACTTTCTAAGAAAAAAAAGTAATATGTCTATAGTTATTATATGTAAAGGGAAAGACATTTCAACAAGAACACATATACACAAAAAATAGAAAACAACTTATTTGGTGGAAAATAATCGACTTCGTTTGGTCTTCATATCCAAGTTCAATTAGTAGTTCATGAAGAATCTTTATTTTTGTTGTCATCAAACTGAAACAAACATAATATATGGTACTGCATCATCTGGTCTTCACAATTTATTTTTGAAGTGGGGGAGAAGGTTTTACAAAAAATAAAAAAAAAAGAACAAAAAAAAAACAGAGTGATACAAGAGTCGAACTCGAGATAGGAGGGTTTAAAACCTCGCGTTATTGTTCACCCATAATTTATTTATGGGTTACTGCTGCATTTTTTATATTGGTTTTCACTAAAAATTATAAACCGAATGGGTTCCTAGGAACCCGGTGTTTTAATCTAAATCCGCCCCTGGTCAAGAAGATACCCAACTTCACCATGTTTGGGTTAAATTAGTAAACTTTGATGTATTTAATTTGGATTTTGTTTTGAGAATAATTGTATTCTCAGATTACATGATTTTTAGGTTAGAAATTGCGTGTACCAACTCCACCACACGATTCAAAGTACAATTATAATTGTAGTTGCGTAGTAATTGAATAAGTTAGGGCTAATAAGATCATCTTTGCCTATTTTTCCATTAACTTTTCAGTTTGCTAATAGGGATAGGCAAATGGTACTGAGTACTGAACCGGTATCGGTATCGAATTTACCGAATTAGGTACATTTTCGTTACCGATTTGGTACCGACTTTTGACATTTCCGGATACCGGTATTTACCGGTTTTTCAAATACTAGTTTCGAACCATAGCGTACAGGGTACATTCAGTACTGGTACGGTTGGAACCGAGCTCATCCCTAATACCAAATGACAGGTTGATTTATAGCAATTGTTGATTACATATTTTAAAACAAGATGAGCATTGTTGATTTGTTAACGTTTACAAAAAGATATGGTATTCAATCTTCAAAACATGAGAGTTGGATCACCTCTGTTTTGTCTTTAAAATATCTTTTCCTAAATGTTCATATAGGATTAGTTAGCATGATTAATATAAGAAATAACATATTGCACCTTAACCTCAAACATTACAACAGTTTGGTGATAGGCAGGGGCAGCGTTTTACACAAAAAGCGCAACATTTTAACCCTAAAAGCGTAACATTTTGTAACACCCCAAAACTCGGATATTTTGATTCGCTAGTAAGTTATCTTATGTTATGTCATGACATGAAATAATAGGTAACTTAACTTAGTTAAAAAGGATTGTTAAGTAGAAGGAAGGAAGCAAAGTGTAGGGACCATTGATGACATTCCTTGGAAGTTTATAAATGGTCAATAAAAGAAAGTTGGGTCAAAATTTTGCACTTTTATGTGTGTGAAAAGTGTGTGCGTCGATGGATGCTAGAGAAGGGAAAAGGGTTCTCCCAAACACCAAACCCCATATTGGAGATGAAATTAGGATCCAAACTTATGCATGAATGAAGAATTATCATCATCTCAACCTAACACATGTGGTAAGTTTGTAATTGGAGATTTGATGATCTTGTATGAAGTGGGTTTATGTTTAATCCACAAAATTGTATGAAAATTAATCATAAATATGTGTTAGAATCACCATATAGAACATAAACTATACAAGATTTTTAGTAATTTGATGTTTAGGATAAAAACCACTTATAGTAGTAAGGATGGCGAGATGAATGAATTATCCATGTTCAATTCTTGCACAAATTTGATAATTATGTAGTATGTGATGTGTACTTGTTATATAGGTTGAGTATGGGATATAATTTATATGATGTTTACTTGTGTTGATGAATGAAAGTGACGAGTAAGAAAAAAAACATGAAATACTTGCCCATTATGCTTAGAAAGTAGTACGTACACCAAATATTTGATGAAATGTCTAAATGACAATAACATGTGAAATTATATGCAAGAAAATTGGTAAACATGTATAGAACGTGATAATAATGTATTTGATAGTAAACTAACATGAGAAGTGTGTTTTAGATATAGTTTATGTGCAGATTATGTTGAAATGATGTTGGGTTAGCTAAGTATGGGTTAAGGAGTTAGTTGTGAAAATATGAAAATGCTAGTGTGGATGGAATGGATTATGTATGTGTATATAATTAGGTGATCATGTAGTTGTATATGTCATACGATACAAGTATGAAATGCTATGATGTTAATACTATGGGCAACCATATTAAGATGATTACATGTT
Organism: Scalesia atractyloides; assembly: GCA_947069175.1. Taxonomy (NCBI): domain Eukaryota; kingdom Viridiplantae; phylum Streptophyta; class Magnoliopsida; order Asterales; family Asteraceae; genus Scalesia; species Scalesia atractyloides. Next base: position 91,678,383 of record CAMTDV010000023.1, read on the forward strand.
CATAAGTTGAAAGTGTATAAGTAGGACAGTTGACTTTCTGAAAGTCAACAATGTATGAATATCATGGAATGGCCTTTGGACACGATTGTTAGAATAGAAATTTGATGTGTTATGTACTAGATAATTGATGTGTTGTGTATGATAATAATTGAGTTGTGTGGATTTGGAATGAGGTGACTATTAGTATATGTCTTATATATGCGGCAATTGACTAACGAAAGTCAAGTAATGTATGTATGGAAAGAAAATGAATGTTTGTGTGTATGCTTACACATGCTAACCATGTATGAACGTAATGACATATAAGGACAGAAATCTTGTCAATCGACTAAAGTATGGATGGCTAACGGGTCGAGAGGAAGCAAGGAGGCAAGCACGAATACGAACGCTTAAGGTAAGTGATTTCCGTTTCATTTGTTGTGGTAATGGGTTTTTTCATGGGTTTCTTGGTTGTTTCATATAATCACATTGATTAAAGTTTACTTGTTAATTTTCATGCAAGAAATTGGTCTTAACATCATCCCAAAAGTTAACTTGAAATATCAAATATCTAACTATAATTCTGTCACTTATAACTAACAAGACTAAAATATTATTTATACGCTTTTTGATATTGTATAATATACTAATAGATTAAAAGTTTAATATGGATTAACACATGTGTTATCTGTTTTGACTAATCTTATAAGAGTCATTTAATACTGTACACGTATTTAAACTGCTTAATATTTTTTTTTATAAATAATATCATACATGCCCTAAAAATTTTCAGTTCTCTCCAAATTAAACAAATTTTAGTCATCCAAAACTAAACTCTACTTAAAGTCAATGATAAATTATTATATATATTTTTCGAAGGATCATAAATAGTAATTTTAAATTTAAATAATATATAACTTTTTAATATTTTATTATATCAATATATTATTTTTAATATTTACTTTTAATATATTTTCATTTTTTCTTATGTATTTTATAGTTTTCGAAGAACCATGAATAGTAATATAAAATTTAAAATAATAAATATTTTTTAATATTTTATTATATCAATATATTATTTTTAATATTAAGTTTTAACTGTTAACATATTCTCATTTTTTCTTATTTATTTTTACTTTTTGACGTATTTTTATTTTTCTTTTTCTAAAATCATATTTTCTTTATCATTTATTTTTATTTTTAATAATTCTTTTTTTTTCTAAATTATCTTTACTTTATCAATTAATTTAATATTTCTTTAAAAACTTATGTTCGTTAATTTTTTTTCTAAAAACTTAAGTACGTAGTTGTGCTTAATTTTTACCCTTGATCAATATAACTTTTATTAAAAAACGAATTTATATTTAAAAATCAAAGTATTTATTCGGTATCGTAAAATGATACGATAATAAACTGAACCGATTATAACGATTTGGCTTTCTAAACAACATGCTACATATTCAAATAACATTTGTTTTACATAACCAGTGTTTCGCCGCAACGCGCAACGAAAAAACCTAGTTATAATTATAATTGATTTTAATAATGGATATTAACTTTCATCACGCTATCTCTATTTAAAGTCGTTTTGTATTATATAGTCAGATGGCTACAGTAGAACCTCAGAAATAATTATTTATCATTTTTCACGGTTTAACGTATTTTATTAACATATTATATATTGGTAACTTCAGTTAATACTTGTTAAAATACTCTCTTTATTATTAGTTTCCTTAACCTCATATGTTGCTTTAAAATGTATTTAATATCCAGATTTATATTTTTTGAGTTCAGGGGTTCCCTTATGCTTATCGGGCCCTGCTCGGTAGTTCTGTAACAGGTTTTTTTGAACGTTTTCTAGAATAAGGAGGAACCGCTATAATGATGACTACGTGCGTTTCATTCTCTTCGATCTTATCTTTGATTGCTTTTTATGAAGTCGCACCCTTACTTACAACCTTAGTGATTAAAGTTTACTAGTTAGACTTTTATCACCAAAAACTTGGTGTCAAGATCATCTCAGAAATTAACTTGAAACATCCATTATTAAAGAACAATTCTTTAGTTGAAACTAACAAGTCTAAATTATTATTTATACACTTTTTCATATTGTATCGTATATTAATAGATTCGAGATTTATTATGGATAAACACTTGTGACATCTGCTTTGAGTAATCTTGTAAGTGTCATTTAATACGTAAATATATTTTACAATTAATATAATACATGCCTTAAGTATTTCAATTCTTCCAAAGTTTATTTTTTAGTCACCTAAACTAACCTTTATTTACAGTCATTTATAAATTATAATTACTTTTAATAATGGCCTATAACTTTCTTCATATTATCTTAATTTTGATATTATTTTTTGTGAAGTTTAACAACTTAAAAAAACACCTTTGTTGTTGATATTTAAAGTCTGTAGCCTTTTTTTCAAACTTAAATAAAAGAGTAAATTGCACAAAACATCCTTTATGTTTCCTCAAACTTGCAGGTTTCAGCCTTAATTTTTAAAAGTTGCTAAAAACAGCCTTTAAGTTTATTTTTGTTGCGGGTTCAATCCTTTACAGCTAACCACGTTATTTTCTTCAGTTAAGTTCCCTCACATGCATAACATGTGAGGGTATATTCGTCATTTTGGTTGATCTTCCACCCACGTCAATTATAAGAAAAAAGAATATTTAAGGTTTAACCTATTTTAAAAAAATTCTAACCGCAAAGACTAATATGCAATAAAACCAAACTTTTAAAAACCAAACACCCTCTTTTCCGGTCTTCTTCTCCGGCGAACCCGAATTAAGATAGGAATCTTGTTAAGCTAGCCCACTAAGCTGTAAAGATTAACACAGATTTTGATCATGCCAATCAAACTCTTCAGGATTATCATCAGTTGGAAGAATCGGCGCCTTATTCGCATCAGACGGAAACGACAAACGACTCTTCAACCCTAGATACTTCTCACGGAACTGCGATGCCGTCAAATCAGAGAATTTCGTAACACCGTGTTCAGTAGTCGGATCCAGCAACTGGTGACGCTTAGGACGCCGCAAGTTAGACTTAAACACTATCAAACGGTAATCGTGCTCCTCTGTAGTCGCGTACGTTTTACCAAACTTTGTTTAAACTAGGTTAAAACTTAAATATTTTTTTTTATAATTGAAGTGGGTGGAAGATCAACCAAAATGACGAATATACCCTCACATGTTATGCATGTGAGGGAACTTAACTGGAGAAAATAACGTGGTTAGCTGTAAAGGATTGAACCCGCAACAAAAATAAACTTAAAGGATGTTTTTAGCAACTTTTAAACATTAAGGCTGGAACCTGCAAGTTTGAGAAAACATAAAGGATGTTTTGTGCAATTTACTCTAAATAAAATTATATATCTTGATGTAATAATTAAATTTTAAACATGATACACATGTAGATTTGGGTTGAATCGCTCATTCATGAGAGGAAGTGGGCCAAGATCCAAATTAAACACAAAGCCCAAAGGAGTTTTCCAATATTTTGCCTCTAAATTGATGCCCAAATTAAAACCCAATTACCCAGGATTCATATATTTTTTTAATAGGTGTCAACAACGGCTATACATATAAAAAAGGCTTATAATTGTTACTAAGGTGGTCTTTGTTTTTTTTTTAAATATTTGCACAGTCTCTTTTATCTGTGAGACATGCGCAAACATCTTCAGACTGTTTGTTTTTCAGAAAACGTTTCAATAAAAAAACATATGTGCGAGCTCTTCTTAGTGCAGACTTGGCCCAATCACTTTTAAGATATTCTAAAGTCTGAACAGGGTTAAACACCACCACCGTCCACCATCACCATCACTACTCACTGTCCACGTCCACCATCCACGTCCACCACCCACCATCACCGTCAAGGCCCCTAAAATGCGTTGGTGGTTTGAGGGTGAGTGTTCCTTATGCTCTCATGTTAAAAAAATGTTAGATTTTCCCAAAGTTGTCATGTGGCCGTTTACATATACATACAACTGTTACAAACGAGATACTTCTTAAGATATAACCCTAAATACAAATACAATTGTTATAACCAATTATTTCATGTGATGCGTTTTAAGCATCCAAGTGGGAATATTTTAATTCTAAAACCATCAATTTCAACCAAATATAACTAAATCCAACCACCTTTGCAAGCATTTAGGTATAAATTAGGGGTGTGAAATTCGGATACGACCCGAAAACACGACACGAACCGAACACGAAGTTTGCGGGTTTAGGTTTAGTCTAGATGGGTTCGGGTCAGTTTAGGTTGAACCCGCGAACCCGTTTAGATTAACGGGTCAAGTTCAGGTCAACCCGATCAGGTTGATGGGTTAACCCGTTTAACACATTTATATTATATTCTATTTTTTACAACTTATCTTTTTACAACATGTTAGAAGATTATACATGAGAAAATAATTTTTAATAAGAGTTTTCTTGTTCTCCCTTTTTATATACTATGAATGTCAAGAAGATTCCATTATCTTCCGGAATCTTGGTATAGCATATACACCAAAAGATCCGAATAGTCAATCCCAAATGGTCAAAAGATATATTCTTATTGTATACAAAGTTTTTGTACGTCAAAAGAGATATTTTTATTATATTATTATTTTAATCTGTAAGTTATAAACAAACATGGTTCCTATTCAAGATTTAAAGCAATCAACATGGTTCCTATTTTTGTCATTTTAATTTTAACTAGAGATCATAGTGTAAGCAAACATAACAAGATTTGTAAACATATATATGATTCAATACGCATGCATCTAATGGAATATATCAAAACATATTCTCATGTATTTTAAAAAGTATATTTCTGTAATTACTTTCTCCCCAAGTCAAAGGATTATATGGTGTATATATAGTTAATGAATTAATGAGAAAGACAAGGGATTGAACCATACAATTCTACATGGTATCAGGCCTTTCATAATCCCCTCCCTCCCTCTCATATTGTCGTCATCTTCCTCACCACCTCGTTGAATTTATTTTTTTCCCTCCCTAATTCGATATGTCCTCATCCTCGGCCCACACCCTGCTCAAAAGAACTCGGCTCAATCATACACGACAGGATACTCACCCACAGACATTGCACAGGCTCTTTACAACTTGGCTCTCATCACAATGACCAGTCATGGACCATGGGCACGGGTGCTTCAGGTACAATGTCTCCCCAATCTGATAAGTTCCTCTCTATTTTTAATTCTGGCATTATTCATAATATAATTGTTGGTGATGGCAAAACCATCCCGGTCTTAGGACAAGGTGACATCACCCTAACCCCACCCTTTAAACTTAAAAACGTCCTTTATGCACCAAACTTTGTCAAAAAACCTTATTTTCGTTCGTCGGTTTACTACTGACAATCAATTAACTGTTAAATTTGACCCATATGGTTTTACAGTGAAAGATCTCAAGACCAAGATACATATTCTACGGTGCAATAGCTCGGGGGCCTTTACACTCTTAGCCCATCCAACATCACCAATCTCTCACCGGCTTCCACTTTTGCCGCCATCTCTCAAGACACTTGGCACCAACGACTCGGTCACCCTGGTCCAGTCATTTTGCAATCTTTAAAAACTTTGAATAATAATAAATGTGGTAGATTACAAAATAAAGTTTGTTCTTCTTGTATTTTGGGAAACATTCACGTCTCCCATTTCCTACTTCTTATACCCGTACCTTAATACCATTTAATCTTGTTCATAGTGATTTTTGGACGTCTCCCATTATTAGTAATAGGGGTCATCGTTATTATGTGTTGTTTTTAGACGACCCACACCAATTTTTTATGGACCTACCCAATAACCCACAAATCTAATGTTTACTCCATGTTTACAAAATTTACAACATTCATTCAAACCCAATTTGGTCGAAAAATCAAGCAATTACAATGTGACAATGGTCGTGAATATGCTAATAATCGATTTCACCAATTTTGTGACCAAAATGGTATGCACTTCCGTTTTTCATGTCCTTACACCTCATCCCAAAATGGTAAAGCGGAACGTAAAATCCGCACCATCAACAACCTTATGCGAACCCTACTTGCCCACTCATTCATGCCAAACATTTATTGGCCTCATGAACTTATCTACTTAACATTATTCCCACTAAACTGCATAATTTTCAAACCCCCACTCAACGTCTCTACCACTGTCTTCCCTCATACGAGCACCTTCGGGTGTTCGGGTGCCTATGTTACCCCCTCATACCCAACACCACCATCCATAAACTAGAGTTTCGCTCCACACCATGTGTGTTCCTCGGCTATCCACCAAACCATCGTGGGTACAAATGTCTTGACCTTCAAACAAATAAAATCATTATCAACGGACACGCCCTCTTTGACGAAACAATATTTCCATTCTCCGATAAACCTAAACCAAACCTTAACACCTACACCTTTTTAGATGACTCCTTAAGCCTATATTCTCACATCTCCAATCAACAGACCACCACACCTACATCCCACGCTACACATCAACCGATCCATCCCAACCCCAACTCGAACTCTCCAACAGCCCATTTCGCGCCCAGTCCACACTCGCCTGATAACTCAAACCCAAAGTCGCCCCTCTCTTCCCCTACCGCGGCCTAACAACCTCACTATTCTTCAGATCCCGGCCCAACCACACCCATGGTACCATCCCCACAACCGGCCCAACATCACACACCGCCTCCCCACAGCCCAATCCCATAGCCACCACCTCTACCTACCCGGACCATTCATACTCGAGCCATGTCTGGCATCACCAAACCTAAACAGATTTTTAACCTTTCCGCCGAAACCATTTCTCTCATCCCTAAAAATCCCAAAATTGCCTTGTCTAACCCGGATTGGTGTAATGCTATGACTAATGAGTTTAATGCCTTAACTAAAAACAAGACTTGGGAACTTGTCCCGAGACAACCTCACATGCATGTTCTACATAGCATGTGGCTATTTCGTCATAAATACAGATCTGATGGCACATTGGAAAGGTACAAGGCATAGTTGGTGTGCGATGGGCGCAATCAGGAAATTGGTGTGGACTGCGGGGAAACATTTAGTCCGGTGGTTAAACCGGCCACCATCCGGACCGTTTTATCTTTGGCATTATCACTATCATGGCCAGTTCATCAGTTGGATGTCACTAATGCCTTTCTACACGGGCACCTTACTGAAATAGTCTATATGTACCAACCTACGGGGTTCCGTCACGGGGATTTTCCGGATCATGTTTGCTGCCTCAAAAAGTCACTTTATGGCCTCAAACATGCACCACGGGCATGGTACCAGAGGTTCACAGACTTTGTTACTTCAATTGGTTTTATTTAAAGACGTTGCAACAACTCTCTCTTCACAGATCACCACGGGGGTGACATTGCTTACCTACTCATTTACGTGGATGATATAATTCTCACTACATCTTCTGACAGGCTTCGATTACAACTTATGTCCAGCCTTGCGGCTGAATTTGCTATGAAAGATCTTGGGCCTCTTAGCTACTTTCTAGGGATCACTGTATCCCGCACAGGTGACTCCATGTTTCTGTCACAACGTTCTTATGCACTGGACATCGTTACTCGCGCTGGTATGAAATCTTGCAAACCAGTAGCTACACCAATTGACACCAAGCCCAAGCTCAGCACCACCTCTAGTGCTCCATTTGACAACCCCACTCTTTATCGCAGTTTGGCAGGTGCACTTCAGTACCTTACGTTCACCCGACCCGACATTAGTTATGCCGTTCAACAGATCTATATTCATATGCATGACCCAAAGATAGATGACTAGAACGCATTGAAACGCATCATACGTTACATACAGGGCACATCAACATATGGTCTAACGTTATCCGCATGTCCCGATTATTCTCTTCGAGCCTATACTGATGCCGACTGGGTCGGATGTCCAGACACTCGTCGATCTACCTCTGGATATTGTGTGTACATGGGTTCGAATTTACTTTCTTGGTGTTCCAAACGTCAGTCCACTATATCACGGTCCAGTGCTGATGTCGAGTATCTAGCGGTCGCTAATGTTGTAGCAGAAATTTGCTGGATTCGAAACCTTCTTCTTGAACTACGCCACCCTCTGAAAATGGCCACCCTTGTTTACTGTGACAACATCAGCGCCATTTATCTCTCCGGGAATCCAGTTCAGCATCAACGCACCAAATCCATCGAACTAGACATTCGTGTTGTGTGTGAGCACGTTCAGTGTGGTACTATCCGAATTATGCACACTCCAACTCGCTTCCAGGTGGCGGATATCTTCACCAAAGGTTTACCACGGATTCTTTTCGAAAACTTCAGATCCAGTCTCAACATTCGGCCACCTCTTGCTTCGACTGCGGGGGTGTAATGGAATACACCAAAACATATTCCTATGTATTTTAGGAAGTATATTTCTGTAATTACTTTCTCCCCAAGTCAAGGGATTATATGATGTATATATAATTAATGAATTAATGAGAAAGGCAAGGGATTGATCCATACAATTCTCCAGCATCATCAAAACATTCCATTATATTATAATCTCTGAAAGATTGTAAGAGGGGATGAGAGAAGGAGATGATGTACATGGACTGTTTTATAAGTCTGAAGTAGGATTTGCAAAAACACACACACACACACATCTGAAGCCTAAAATATTTGGAACGAGGTTCAGGTATTATCTCTAGTTTGAAATATAAATTACGTTGAATACCCCCGATATACCCTATACGAGTATTTGTTTTATTATCCCTAGAGTAGAGACACCGGTGACCTTGGATCGGAGATGGTCATATATAGCATATCCATAGAAAGATACGAATTATATAGGCAAACTAAAACTGTCAAAAAGATATATTCTATGGTAGCCAAAAATTTCCTTTGTAAGTAGAAAAGAGAGATTCTTATTATCTCATTTTCCATTAATAAACATACATGTATCAATCATTGAATATATTTCACCTTTATCAGTTGAGAACAAAGGGTTTGTAACAAAAAGTGTTTCTCTATGAATGGATGTGGGTTTTAGTGTTATTCTATACATTAGTATACATTAGTGCAAGTTTAAAAGTAGATTTAAAGAAAGTGTGAGTTAGACCTTGTAAAAAGTATGTATTGATTATATTATGGCTTCAACAAAAACTTAACTTAAGTCAAGCTTATATTTACTTAAGTTGAGATCATGTAAATAAAAAAACAAATAAATATATCTAATAAAATCTTACTCAGAGAAGATAATGGTAAAATGTAATGAATGCAAACCTTTACTCAATCTCAAATAATATAGAGACTGTTTCTACTAAGATCTCCAGCTTTAAAAACTTTTATTTTATAATATAGTCAAGTTTCGCTAAAAAAAACTTTAGTGCCCTCTGTTGTATAAGTTGAGAAAGTTCCTATCATTTGAGAGAACACAAAGTATAAATGTATCTCTCTACAAGTAAGCATCGCACTTTCATGTGATAGTTTGAAAAGATAAAAACAGTAAAATTAAATAGGACAAATACCATAAAAACCTAATATATTTTTACACCTACTTAATCAACATATTTTCTGTTTTGTCATATGAAAGTCTCTAAACAATTTTTTTTAACATTAAAGTCCATTTAAATGTTAAATTTGAACAATTATGACAAAAACCTTTTCAAAACTTGGTACATGAAGTTATGTTTCAACCTAAGATATGTTTGAAAATTCATAGGTCAATGCTACGGAACCGAAAACAGTTAAAAATGAGAATTGAACAAAAAACGATTAAACCCGAACCAAATAAAATGAGTTTAGTTTATATGTAACCCAATAAACTGAGTAACCAAAGTAAACCCTACTTTATATTTAATCGAATAAATCCAATTATCTGAATTCGTTGTATACGGTTGAAACCCGAAAATCAAACAATGTTGTCTGTGATTCAGTTTCAAAGTACTTAAATTCCGTCTAGTTTGGTTCGATTTTTGTTTAACCCAAAAAATGTCAAACTGAATAAAGGGAACCAAATAATCAAATAAACCAAAAGAACCGACGGACGCCTTTAACGGTTCCAAATTGTTTAAATTATTTTTGTCATAATTTTGTTCAAACATGTGAACTGACTTTAATGTTCAAAAAGTTGTTAAGTGACTTTTGTGAAAAGAAAAAGAACAGATAATATGTTGATTTTTAATGATATTTCACCAATTAAATATGTTGCATGCTTTTAATAACAACTTAATAGGTTAAAAATTTTAATTTTCTTAATTACTTATTACTCATGCAAGAGACTCCAGTTCTTACATTGCTCTTTCCTGTTGCTACTAAACCTGAAAATGGGCAATGAGGTTTTTTCAATGCTTGTAAATAGAGTTATCAATTCATGATGATAATCTTATTATTTTCTTTTGTATTATTGTGTGTGTTTTTTAATCACAATATTATCTATCTTTAATTGTGATAATTGAAGGAATAAACCAAAGATATTCTCATACAACCAAAAGAATATCCCCCTTTCGTCCCTCCGCATATGCTTCCCCTCTTGATGATATCAATTACACCCACCACTTTCCCCTTCATAACCTCCAACTTCACTCACACACCATTTCATCAAACCCCAAATTATTCATACCCATCTCATCAAATTCTCCAGAAAAAAAAAACCTTCAAGAAATTCAAGAAAAGATTCATACCCATTTCATCAAATCACCAAAAAACTTAAAGAAATCAGAAAAAGTTCCTACTTTCTTCAAGAAATCAAGAAAAGATTCATACCCATCTCATCAAATACCCAAAAAGTTCAAGAAATCAAGACAAGATTCGTACTTTCGTTAAGAAAATCAAGAAAAGATTCATACCCATCTCTTCAAATCCTCAAAAAACTTCAAGAAATCAACAAAGTGTCATACTTTCTTCAAGAAATCAAGAAAATATTCATACCCACCTCATCAATTCCCCAAAAAACTTCAAGAAATTAAGAAAAGATTCATACCCATCTCTTCAAATCCTCAAAAAACTTCAAGAAATCAACAAAGTTTCATACTTTCTTCAAGAAATCAAGAAAAATTTCATACCCACCTCATCAATTCCCCAAAAAACTTCAAGAAATCAAGAAAAGATTCATACCCATCTCATCAAACCACCAAAAAGCTTCAAGAAATCAAGAAAGTTTCAAACTTTCTTCAAGAAAAGATTCATACCCAGTTGAAAAAGGCATGAAATTTGGCAAGAGTTTGAGCAACCAGATCGAACAAACCTTGCCGGAGTGGAGAGATAAGTTTATTTCATACAAAGAACTCAAGAAACGGTTGAAACTAATCAACCCACACGCAAAATCCGGTGATGTTAGTAACAGGGAGGCTAAAAGACCAAGATTGACCGGCGCCAGCGCCGGCGCCGGAGATTGGACGGTGGTTGACGGCGGAGGAATGTCTAAAGAGGAGGTTGATTTTGTTGAGTTGTTGGAGAAAGAGATTGAGAAGTTTAACTTGTTCTTTGTTGAGAAAGAAGAAGAGTATATAATCAAATTGAAGGTAAATTTCTTGATTTTAGTTTTTGGTAATTTTGGTTAAAATGTAGTTGTTGCATCTTTTAACTGCTTTGCATTTTGGTGTTGTACTTTTGGATAAAGTGTACATGTTTTGATGCATTGGGTACAATATGGTTATGCATGATCTTAGAAAGTGATGTGAGATGAGAATCTTCATTTTGTGAGGATGTAAGGGTAGATTCTTTTTAGTGGATGTCCCTTGCTTATAAAGATTCTTTCCTTCTTGTACCACAAGAAATATTCCATGCAACTTTTACCTTAATTGGTATAGGAAGAAGTTTGTGACACTAGAATATTGGTTGGAGTGATCATATAAAAATTAGTTGCTTTTAATAAATAGTTTTAAGTTGTTTATTCTAAGTTATTTATTTAAAAAAAAAGTAAATATATTGTAGTGCTATTTGGGATATTTAATTGAGGTTTTATTGCAATAAAAAGAGCCCAAAATTGGTTTAGGGTTGTGATTTTTACAATTGTTAGGAAATGTCCATGAATTCGCACATGACGAATGGGATATCCGAGTTATTTGTCCCTTGTAACAGATCACTACATGTTTGCGTGTACTCCACACGTTAATGTGTCTGGTGTCGTCTTAGTTATTGATACGTGTTTGTTTAAATGTTTTTTATATGATGTGTAACGAACATAATTTAAATTTCATGTACGTTCAACAAAATTTCGTTTTCAAGTTTTATCTGGCTCTAACTTTATAAAAAAATCTAGCGGGCATAACTACGAAAACGTGATTGTTAAAACTCGTTATTCAAAAAGCAATGGTCCTGGTTCTCTTGGAATATTTGGATGAGCTTGTAAATGTACTTAGGTATCTTGTTCCTTAGCTTTATAAAAGAACATAGTGGACATAAGTATGGGAATAGTATTTCTTTAAAAAGTTACCTAGTATTCATGTTACCTTTTGACCATTGGTCCTATGAAAAAAAGTGATTTGAAGGATTTGACCCTATTAAAGTGTGATTAACTTAATCTTTGTTAAAGTGTCACATGAGTCTTATGTGATATCTACTCATCAAGAGTTGTGAATTGTGAAGGAACTGCAAGACAACGTGGCAAAGGCGAAGGATTCGACCGAAGAGATGATTAAGATACGAAAAGAAATGGTCGATTTCCATGGAGAAATGGTTTTGTTAGAGAATTATAGCGCGCTTAACTACACTGGTAACAGACTAGTCATTGATAAACTCGAGTGAATTGAGGAACGCACGTTTTGGTTATTTGTTTTTTTTTTTGGTATTAACTATTTGATTATTTGGTTTAATCAAACAGGAATAGTAAAGATTTTAAAGAAATACGACAAGAGGACTGGAGCGGTTCTTCGTTTACCCTACATTCAAAAAGTCCTACAACAACCATTCTTCACCACAGACTTGGTTTACAAGCTCGTGAAGGAGTGCGAGGCGTTGCTAGACCGCCTCTTCCCTCTAACTGAATCAACGGATGAAGTTGGTGGCAATGCTGGTGCTGACGGCACCAGCACCCGCATGTTGGCCCCCAGCACATTCAAACAAACGCGGTGAGACAACCACAGGAGTTGTGGGGGCCAAGGAATTTGCTGAGCTCGAGTTCATGAAGAGCTTATATACAAAAAGCACCATTTCCGCCCTACAGGTTTTGAAAGAAATAAGAAGCCGAAGCTCCACGGTTAGCGTGTTTTCATTGCCGCCAATGCAAGTAAACATATTGGAGGAAACTTGGAACAAATTTCCTGTGCTTGAACAATTAGCAAAATAGGAAGGGGAATTGCATACTTTGACGTCATGATATTGTGTAATTTTTGGTTTTTATGGTTGTAACTTGTATTACATATTAACTATGATTGTAAAATACATAGATATGAAGCTTTAAGTATAAACCATACGAATATTCGTGGTTTACTTAAAATGCTACGCGTTTGATACGTATACGATATGGCTTTGTGGTCTCCTCTTTCGTTTGGTTGCTTGACTCTTATTTGATGCTTTTAGAATCGTTTTGGGACTCATTTTGCGGGTCCATTGCGTATGTTCATTCTACACTAAATGCCCAGGTTTTAACGTGATCCTCAGCTTGGTTATAAACAAGTTGTTGGGTTCGGTCTTTTTTTTAAACATAAGATAATATCAATATATGAATTTTTTTACTTTTAGTATATCTGTAATGTTACTCATTTACCATATAATTTATTTGAAAAGCATGTAACAAAACATTATATTGTGTTCTCCATTTGTATATTGTAACACATTGTACAATAAAAGAAAACAGGCCTTGTATGAGAAAACAAAACATAACATAACAAAATCATCCATAAGTTTTGGTATTTGTGTTAATTGCGTGTTTCGTCCTTAAGTTTTCAGATTCTTTTTGATATAGAAACTTGTATTCTCACAAGTTCTATAGTCGGACAATATGTTAATTACGGCTCATATAAGAGGGTACTATAGTCTTCTTTCCCTCTTTCACAGATAAAGTTAATGTTAGGATAAACCAATCTTCGTACCCTAGCTTTGTTGAGAAAGTTAAAGTTGATATGAGAGATTTTAGTTCAAATGTCATCATCGGTTACGAGTTCACGGGTTTCACTAACTCGAGTTCGAAAGAGAACAAAGGAGTTAAAAGTGTCAAACGATAATTCATTTGATAGGGCATGCATCAAATCTGCATAACATTATCATAGTTAGGAAAAGAAAGTTAAAGGAGTTAGGTAAGAAGAGACACCACCAACATGGCAACATCCAAACATTTGGTAATAAACATGAAGTAAAAGAATTTGTCTAAGAGTATAAAGTAAATGTTAAGAGATATGTACATGTTCTAAATGAGTTGGACTACTCGAAATTGAGTTACTAAAAGCTCGAAACGTGCAGAACTAAACCATGCTTGAACCCACGCTCGGAACTTACAATGTCCTAGTTTTAAGAAGAGACCGAGCTTTAGATACTGAGCTAATCCTAGTTTTGAGACGAGTATGTGCTTTAGATACCGAGCTAGACTAGACTCGGGAACATAAATGAGCTTTGTTATTCCTAGAGTAAACTGTCAAAATGGTCATTTAGGTTTGGTCATTTTTGTCCAAAACTCAAACCTTTAAAATCTGGGTCCTTGTGGTTTCAATTTTGTTGTATTTTCATCCAAAAGCAAAATCTAATCAGATTTTTCAGTTAACATCCAATTTTTTTTGTCTTTTTCTCACTTTTAATGAAAGCAAAATGGTCATATTTTTTTAATTTGTTATAATAAAACGTTAAAAACCACTTTGCCCTTCAAGAGGAAGAAGACAAAAAAAATCTGGGTGTTAACAAAAAAATTTGACCAGATTTTGATTTTGGTGAAAATGACAACAAAATTGAAACCACATGGACTCAGATTTAAAAGTTTGAATTTTGCACTAAAGTGGTAAAAGTGACCAAACCTCAGGGATCATTTTGACAGTTTGCTCTTATTTCTATAAACATATAAGTTTTTTATATAAAAATATATTATATTAAAACTAAGAAATCGCTATTCCAGAAAAAGAAAAATAAATAACAATGTAAAAATAAAACTAAAAAAAATCGCTAGAAGGAGGGCTTAACCTCCGACCTTGTGGTATTCAAGATTTGTTTGCTTTTTGTTAATCAGCCAGTTAATCCTTTAACTCATCACTAGTGTGATATGTGATATTGGTAGGGTAATCATGACAAATTTAATTTAGTAAATTGCACAAAACATCCTTTATGTTTCCTCAAATTGCAGGTTTCAGCCTTAATATTTAAAAGTTGCTAAAAACATCTTTAAGTTTATTTTTGTTGCAGGTTTCAATCCTTCACAGCTAACCACATTATTTTCTTCAGTTAAGTTCCCTCACATGCATAACATGTGAGGGTATATTCGTCATTTTGGTTGATCTTCCACCCACGTCAATTATAAGAAAAAAGAATATTTAAGGTTTAACCTATTTAAAAAAAATTCTAACCGCAGAGACTAATGTGCAATAAAACCAAACTTTTAAAAACAAACACCCTCTTTTCCGGTCTCTTCTCCGGCGACTTCGCCGGATTCCGGCGAACCCGAATTAAGATAGGAATCTTGTTAAGCTAGCCCACTAAGCTGTAAAGATTAACACAGATTTTGATCATGCCAATCAAACTCTTCAGGATTATCATCAGTTGGAAGAATCGGCGCCTTATTCGCATCAGACGGAAACGACAAACGACTCTTCAACCCTAGATACTTCTCACGGAACTGCGATGCCGTCAAATCAGAGAACTTCGTAACACCGTGTTCAGTAGTCGGATCCAGCAACTGGTTACGCTTAGGACGCCACAAGTTAGACTTAAACACTATCAAACGGTAATCGTGCTCCTCTGTAGTCGCGTACGTTTTACCAAACTTTGTTTAAACTAGGTTAAAACTTAAATATTTTTTTTATAATTGAAGTGGGTGGAAGATCAACCAAAATGACGAATATACCCTCACATGTTATGCATGTGAGGGAACTTAACTGAAGAAATAACGTGGTTAGCTGTAAAGGATTGAACCCGCAACAAAAATAAACTTAAAGGTTGTTTTTAGCAACTTTTAAAATTAAGGCTAGAACCTGCAAGTTTGAGGAAACATAAAGGATGTTTTGTGCAATTTACTCAATTTAATAATGAAATCGAACACGAGCTTTTTTTTATTTATGTTAAAGACATGTGATATAATTTAGACATACTTAACATTCGTGTAACTCATACATGACCTGTTTAAGACTTTTTAAACACTCACCGAATGTTTATAATGATCACAAAATGCACATACACTCATAACCTAGTTTCTACACAAGAGATCATGCTAATCGTTGTACAAACTTATCACTGTAAGATCTAGAGAGTCAGTTAGAAAGATTTAAAACCCGTTGGGATATCTATGGACCGCATATAATGTTTCCTTGATTTGTTCTCCATTTGATATTTATTAGTTATGGCTTTAAAATTTTCTACGAGATTATGAGATGGTTGTCGGATCTCATAATCGAACTTTGTGTTGACAAACACCAAAGCGCAACTTATGTCCTTTAATAGGATCTTTGATTTTGATTGAAGTGCTTAATTTTTGTATTTGTCATCACACAAATATTACCTTTGACTGATAGAGACATCGTTACTCGTTAGTGTATCGTACGCTCACGATTCATTTGGTTGATTTGAAGGGTAGTGTGATCTACACTTGGAATAGTCTTGTGAGCAGTGGCGGACCTAGAAAATTTTCGTAGGGGTAACGTTTTATAAAAAAAAGGGTAATGAAATCAAAAAAACGTCAAATTTTTCAAAATTTACACTACCACCGAGCGCCAAGGGTAGTGGAGGCTACCTTCTATTAAGGTAGTCCGCCCCTCTTGTGAGCTTTCCACATGTCATGCATATAATACTTATATTTTGCACTTACATTAGTGGATCTCCAAGCTGATCAACATTTGGTAACTTTTTACATACTCAACCAGCCCACTAAGTATATAAGTTAACCAACACATGGCACTAGTATAAATAGTTATATTATTACTAAATCTACACAAATTTCTTCTAGAATTCTAGTTAGAGTTAATCTGATGATAAAAACTTATCATACCAAGCCAAAGTAAAATATTTGAAGTCAATTCCATCACTAATCCCATATGGGCCTATGGCAAAATTAATAGGGGCAATTTCCCTACGGATGTATGGTATATATGAAATTAATCCTAATTAATAATGAACAATGATCAATGCCATACCTTAATTGCTGAGATAGAACACATAAAAACGATATGATATGCCTCACCTTGTCGATATATCAACTTCTGCCCATTAGGTACCATGTCATATGCCGACTCAGGACATGCGTTTAGTTTGAACAATGATTATATAACGCGGTTTGATGTAAATACTGCCGTCGAGTCTATAAAAAAGGATGAGTACATAATCTTAGACACGAAAAAGGAAACTATGTGGATAAGAGAGTTCATGAAGAGTCTCAAGGTGGTTGTTAATATTTCCAACCCAATAAACATGTATTTTGATAACATGAGTAGGGTTTTACAAGTAAAAAATCTTGATCACATCATACCATGAAACGTATACTTAAAAGATATCACAAAATATGAATGATTATCAAGAGTTGTTATGAGAAAGATAATTAAGATTCCAACATATGAAAAGTTGTTGAGTCCATTAGGAGGAGTCATTATCGATTGGGCTTGGGCTTGATCTATTAGACTTAATGTTCTTTAATCTATTTTGTGGTTATAGCAATAATAATATATTAAAAATAAATTTTCATTGTATCCATTGTTCGTATTTTCATATAATAAACAATAATTGTTCATTCACGAGATTTGTAATGAAGCAAGTTTATTGTAAAAAGATTGGCTGATATTCATAACATGTTCCTACCAAATTCACATGTATTTGTTGCGAACGAATGCTTGATAGACTTCCCTTTAAGATCATTTCATTGATCATTCTCAATTTGTAGTATGTGCAGGGTATGGTCCTGAATGGCGTGTATAGATGAGCACACAAGTGACTATATCATCAGAATAACATCATCAGGGTGACAATCTAGTGACACACAAGGATTATTCTCGATAACCACTATGACGGGAAATAGTACAGGCGACAACTCGTACAAAAGGACGCCACATGGCACTAATCGTTGACCCTCAATCTCTGTACCATGATCTTCAAAGGACAACTGACGACAAGCCGACCAGGAGTACAAGGAGGCGCTGAGGTAGAACAAGTAGCATTGCGCCACGTTGATCCCACTCCTGTCGACGGCGTTGTCCTGTTAGGGGAGACCAAATGGATATTCTCCTGGGATGACAGCTGGCCAACGTCCAGCTAGCCTCATTCTCCTTCATTGCCCTTTGGCTATAAATAGAGAACTTCACCTCTAGGTTTAAGGATCGCTTCTCTCATACTCTCACTATTCCACACTTATTATCCTCAAAATGAGTTCTTATTCTCACGCCGGAGGGTGGTTTATAAGGAGAACCCCCCATCACCCCTCCTTGTAACGAGCTTCACATGTGTTGTTTCCTTTTGCAGGATCAACATACGATCAAGCAGTCATTAGACGAGGAAATAAAGAAGATTAACCTTTGTGAACAACAATGGCGAAGATTGAGATTTTCGACCGAGGGGTCGAAAACGTATATACCTAAAAAAATTATAAAACCGGGGGGCCGGAAACGTATAAACCAAAAAAATTATATACGGAAAACTACATACTAGACACTATTGAGCGAAAAGTCGGGGGTCTGGCGCCCCCCTGCCCCTGCCCCAGTATGTTGCGCCCCTGGTGAACAAGGCTAATCCTTCAAGTTAAACCCATGGGTTGCCAATGAGGTAGTGGTGGAGTGGTTGGGAAAGAATTGGTGTTCCTTGTGACCCAGGTTCGATTCTCACTCTTCTCATTATTTTCTGCGGCATCCAGGTGAAAAGCAAATACGGATGACGCCGTTCGACTTGGATGGGAGGCGAGGTTTTTCCAATTATTTCACTGTCGTGCCTTCGGGCGGGTGGAGGTCGGGGTTCCGCGCATCTGGGGAGAACCAAGGGATTGGCGGCGGTCGAGTAGTCGACCTTGCCACAACTCTCGGTGTCACGGTGATTGCACGTTGTTCCTTGTCGTTAAAAAAAAGTTAAACCCACGGTTTAACTTGGTGTTTCTTTAATATATCTATGTATATGCTTTTATCTTATACATGTGATGCGTATAATCTCAGCATAAATGTTATGCATTATGCTTTCACATAATTAAACATCATGTTATATTGCTATGTTCATAATTGGATAGTTACAAAGGGACATTATCGAGTATAAGGAGATGCATGTCACTCGTCAAGGCATCATCTTTCCTTTTATTTATAGGCCTTTATTCAGGGGCGGACCATAGAGGACCCTTGATGCTCCGACAGTGTAGTGTAAATTTTGAAGAAAAATTTTATTTTGTTTTTCGATTTCATTAACCCTTTTATTGAAACGTTACCTCTAGCGAATTTTCTAGATCCGCCATTACGTTCATCACACACTCATCTTCCCAATATGATTAAGTAGTGTTGCATACTGCATACACCCTATGACGAACTAGATATTTGTATGCATATCAAATAATTTTTTATATTTTCTTTTACTTACCTAGGAATCATGTAATGATATAAATCCAATCCTACATAGGATAATACATTTTATGTCGGTTTCTATTCTATGAGTTGGCTGATCAATTACTTCACGGCTTTAAATCACATGACAGTTACAGACTTTCTTTCTTCCACTCACCACCTACCCTTTGTTGTTGGTTTATCACCCTTTCAGTCCCCCAAAAACATCTAGTAACAGTTTAACCCCTAAAAGAAATCAAGCTAATGTGGAGGCCGTATTCTAATTAACGTTCTTGTAGGGCTGCAAATGAACCGAACATCCATCAAACAGTTTGTAAATTGTTCGATAAGAAATTTGTTTGTGTACGTTAGTTTAATAGATAAAGGAACAACAACAGTGAATCTCATTCGTTTAGGAAGGAACAAACATGAATAGAGGGTGAATTGGTTCATTTATGTTTGTGAATATTCGATAACATGTTTGTTTATATTCGTGTGTGTTTGATAGTTCATTAGATTTTTTTTATTATTTTTATATTTTATTTGAATACTTCAAAATTACCACTAATAAAATAATTAATAGATATTAGTGTATTGTATTTTTATTAAAACCATTTAATATAAAATAAGGTTCATATATTAAACAAAATCACATAATCAACTCAGCCATAAGGAACCCATTTTATTCAAAATTGGATGTAAGAGTGAGATGAGAAGAGAAATTACTGAGAGGGATAGGAGAGAGAATTCACACAATTAACATTCAACATAACTAACTCTCTCATTCTCACACATTCCTTATATAGACATTCCTTATGACCTCACCTCATACTGAATTGGTTCCCATTTCGAAATCCCTGAATTGCCCTGGTGGTTTCTTGGTCGGATGCTTCTTCTCACATTGGATTGGGTTGTTTCCTATTAGTCCAAGGTAGTGTTCACAACATTACTCCTCTCGTCGAAACACACCTTGTAACGCCATGCTTTTTCATACTTTCCTTATTTAGAAAGAGTTGTTGTATTTCTATTTTTGGAAGCTTGTATTCGTATTTCCTTTCCAATCTTGTAATCCGAGACTTGAATCGTAATAAAATTCATACTTGATACATACTTGTTTTACATGCATCCAATCGTTTATTTCATGCTTAATACTTGTTATACGTGCAAAGATTCATGCATTCGACACTTATACTCGTTATATGCTTAAAAACATGCAAAAATGGCAATGAAACTAAGTTCAAGGACCAAAAGTGATAAAAACCAAAGAACATTCTGGAATACCCTATCTCGTGCCCTGCGACCGACCCCTTTCCCCGCTCTCGCGGCCCGCCAGACCTCTAGCGGCCGCGACCGAGATTCCCCTACTCTCTCGCGGCCCGCGAGAGAGGCACGATCCGGAAATATACATTCAAGCTCATGGATTGGTCATTTGTGTGTTTCTTGCATTTATTACCCTCAACTAACACCCACCCCAACTTTATCTATAAATACCCCACTCCCTTTCACTCTCAACTCACACCTAAATCTTCTTTTCTCTTCTCTTCTCTTCTCTCAAATATCAAAGCTCTTAAAAAGTGAGTTCTAACTCACCCCTCTCTTTTGATCTTCCCTTTTTCTTACTACTTGGAAATACCTTTGGAATGTTTCCATAAGTCTTCCATGGAAGACTAACTTGGAACATCACCATGTCTAAGGTCCTAAGAGTAACGATTTTCTTGGTTTTACTAGGGTTTTACCCACAAGTGTTGTATCCTTCCAAGCTTGTTCTCGAAACAAGACTTTAGTTGGTAGAGTGTGATTACTTGGAAGCCTTGGCTATCTTAACTTTGATCCACCACCTCACTTGATGATTTCGTTTACGTTTGTCTTTTATTTTTATGTTTAAACTTACTCATGACCATCCTTGTCGTCCTTGTGACGACTTGTGCATCGGTATACTAAACGAGAGGTTTTAAAAGGAAGGTTATCCTCCTACCTCCATGCATGACTTCTATGAATCTACATGATGTTTTTTGTAACATCCGTCAAAAACGGATTTACCAAACCCGCTCCGTTTATCAACCGAACAGTCAGTTAAAATTTTCGTTGCGAATTAAGTGCCCAAAATAATTTTAAACGATACGTAATCAATTATTATGCGGGGATATATAATTAGTTTTTGAAAAACTTTCAAAAATAACAAAATAAAAATGTTTTACTCATGCCGGGTTTCGAACTCGGGTCTGAAACCGGCTCAACAACTTATCACTCAACCAATCAACCGCTCCGCCGTTTTGATTTTATGTTAATAACAAGAAACAATTAATTCAAATATTCAAGTTCGGAAGTCAAATTCGTCAATTTTGCGCCCAATTAGCAGTCGTCGGAAATCCCGACGACTTCGCCGTTATTATACGTTTCCGCTCAATTTAACCGAAGACTTAACTCTCACAACGGTTATAACCGACGTCTGAACCCGTGACATCAGCCATAACCGCCGGAGAACGGCTGACTTCGAATTGAGACCAAATTCAGACCCCATACATCTCGATACTACCCTATAAATTCACCCACAACTCGCCAGAAACCTTTCACACTCAAATCGTACCCTTTCTCGGCGAAAACTCACTCGCCAGAAATATTTATTACGTCGCCGGAAAACCGAGTTTTTAATCTCTGAGCTTCACTGAACCCCCTAAACTTATACCGAAGTCACCCACACCCTTTGTAAGCTTTCTGAAGATTCTCTGCTTCAAGACACTCGTCGCCGGAAGAGCTTGCTGTCGTCGGAGTTCTGCCGGAAAACAGAGGAGAACCAGTCGGTACTTTTCACGCCTAAATTCCTTTCTTCTTACTTTTATCTCGTCTGTAATTGATCATTAAACGCTAAAGAACACTGAATCAACACTTCGAATCAGTCAGTCGTCACTTCCGGTGAAAACCAGTGAAGAAGACGAAGTTTCGGTAATAGTTAAGTATAATTAAAATCCAGTTATTTACCGGGTTAGACACACAGTCCAGCGGTGGACTGTGTGCACTTTGAAGCTAAGGTCTCGAGTTCGAGTATTGTCCCTCACACGCTGCCTTAATAAAAATTCCTTTTTCCGCAAAACTGAACCGGATTGATTTAGATATATGTTAAGTATATGGATAACCGAGTTCATAACCAAGTGAGACACACAGTCCAGCGGTGGACTGTGTGTCCGCTAACCCACAGGTCCCGGGTTCGAGACCTGTGGAGCGCACCGGTTCTCGGGATTTAATTCATTTTTAAAATAAAGGATTTCTGTTTAAAATCTAATTAATATATATATATAATTAAAATCGGATATATGACGGGTTAGACACGTAGCTCAATTGGTAGAGCTGCGTGCACGCGTACGAGAGGTCTCGGGTTCGAGCCTCACCCAGCGCACAACAAAACGCCTTCGAACCGGTCAACAGGCAGTCAAAGTCAACGGTCAAAGTCAACTGTAGCAAAAATCAAATATTTTTTATTATTTTTATTTAATTATTTTAATTAAAAATCAATTAAAAATACTTAAAAATAACATTTTTAAGGTTAGAAAATAGCCTCAAACTCACAAAATACACCCAACAATCCTACAAAAATAGATTAATAAAATCCGTTACTTACCGAACTAAAATGCTATTTATCTAGGTTAATTTCACTCGTGGTTAAAACCACTTCGCGTGCACTCAACATCATCAACCGAACGCACCCAATGTGAGTGAATTCTTACAAACTCCCCTTTTTATTCATGTTTTGGGGTGTATCATGTGTCGCTTAAACTAATTCTCTTATGCAAACTCGTGCTATACCATTATATGATTTAAACTAGAATGTAACTATTGTTGTTTGTGATGTATTACATATTGTCAAAGTTGTATGCAAATTATTTAGGCCCATCAGTTCCTCGTGGGAGACGAGTTGAACAACGCGTGCCTTAAAACTCATTCATTAGGCCCATCAGTTCGTAAGAACAACGCGTGCCTTAAAACTCATTCATTAGGCTCATCAGTTCGTAAGAACAACGCGTGCCTCAAAACTCATGCATTAGGCCCATCAGTTCGTAAGAACAACGCGTGCCTCAAAACTCATTCATTAGGCCCATCAGTTCGTGGAACAACGCGTGCCTCAAAACTCATTCATTAGGCCCATCAGTTCCTCGTGGGAGACGAGTCGAACAACGCGTGCCTCAAAACAATCATTTGGTGTATGTGTGTTCAATATTCAATATTATGTGTTGTGTGAATAAATTTACATCTACATTTACTCATATGTGGTATGCACATTATTTATAATCAATTGGATAAACTTGTTCAAATGTTTTTCCATAGGATTCACTCGCCAACATTATGTTGATCCAAAAACCTTTTTACACATGATACAGGTGAACAGGTTGAAGCAAGGAAAACATAGGATATGCCTTAGAAGAGAACCAAGAAGCTTAGACTGATAGTTAGAACATGTTGTATCATTTATTGTAGATTTCCATTAAATTGTATTAATGAATATGAAACGTATAATAAATGTCATGAGCTTTGATGATAACCCAATCATGCCCCGGTCACCTTTTCCGCTGCGGGTCGGGGTGTGACAGATTGGTATCAGAGCCATGACTATAGGGATATAGGATAGGTTATTAGACCCTTAGAGCCTATACTATAGTCTGCCTAAATTTTAATTGATTAGGTGGTTACATACAAACTTGTGATATTTATTTGTTTCATATTACAGTCAAACATACATGCTTATATACATATTCGTTATACATATATCAATGTCCATATATTCAATTCATTTTCATACTCTCATTATTCAAGGATTTTGTTGCAATTTTCAAATCCCATCAAAGTAAGTTCTGCGACGGGCATGTAGTAACCGGAAGGGTACAAGTACCGGTAGTCGGGACGTCCTATCTAGGTTGGCATTCGTATAAATCCAAAATAACGGACCAGTTTGCCTACCTGGGGACTAACGATGAGAGTACGACGGACCTATTAGGCCAAAGCATGCCCCACCAAACGTTGTTCGAACTAACCTCACTTTGAGATGTCACCGTGTCCATGCCTGGGCACATTCCGAATATCATACGTTACATATTTCTCGATTTTCTCCGGGTTTTAGTGTACGTAACCAGGCTAACACATGCGAACCATATGAAAAACCCGGTAATCATGGGGGCCCACGTGATTACGAAGGTGAAGTATGGCGGCATGCAAGACCCAATTACGAGCAAAACCCAAGACATCCTATGGATGTAGTAGAGTTATTTTTCTATATTTATTTTACGAACGTTCATTTCCAAACACGACCCACGATTCCAAAGGCATCCAACTCATACTCTTGATATGTATTCCTTGTAGATGTCTTCTAGCCTCGCTCGTAGGAAAATGAGAGCAGGAAAAGCCCGTGAACGCATGGCTGCCCAAATCGCTCAGCAAATGGCGACCGTAATACCCAACATCGTAGTTCAAGTTCAACAAGCCCTTACCGCTAATTCCGTTAACCCAACCCAACAAGAAGATCAAAACACTATCAATCCTTCAGTCACTAAATGCACCTACAAACATTTCAAATCCTGCGATCCTCCAAAATACGAAGGTACTGAAGGTGTCACCGCTCTCCTCCACTGGTTCGAAGAAATGGAGAACACTTTTCTAAATTGCGATTGCCCCGATGATCGCAAAGTGTGTTATGCCACCGGTCGTTTACTTGGAACGGCACTCACATGGTGGAATACAGAGAAGACCAAACGAGGTGTTGAAGAAACTATGACCTTGACTTGGGAAGAGTTGAAGGGAATCATGACAAGACGGTTTTGCCCAAGAAGTGAAATCAAGAAATTGGAGGATGAGTTCCATGCTTTGAAACAAAAGGAAGGCGACCACACCACATACAACAAGAGATTCCTTGAGTTAAATCAAATGGTTCCCAATTTGTTTACTCCCCTCTACCGTTTGATCGAGCACTACATTCGTGGTCTTCCATCAAAGATTCAAGACTCTGTAATAAGTACCTCGCCTGCAACTCTGGAAGCAGCAATGGAGCTAGCAACCGCGCTCACTGAGAACCGAATCCGAAACAAAGATTTCAAAGAGGAGAAGAAGAAGGATAAAGCATCAACCGAAACCTCAAACTCCACCCGAACCGAATCCTCTACACCACCTATTTTTAAGAGAAAACGAGATGGGCAAATTTTCGCCGTCACCCAACGCAACCAACCAGCTTCACAAGTTGTACCTCCTCAAACTATCCCAAACTCTCAAGTAGCACCCAACTCAACTTACCCAAATAAGAAACCTTACATTGGACCCCACCCTCAATGCAACACCTGTTTCTATCACCATCCATCTACTTTACCCTGTCGACTATGTGCGAATTGTGGACGCTACGGTCATTTGAGCAAAGCTTGCCGCACCGCTCAAAACCAAACCTCAACCTCTACTCAACCCATGATCCAAACATATCAACAACCTCAAAACCCCATGTACCCATATGTTTGAGCCTGTTTCAATTGTGGCGACCCTACCCATTTTAGAAACACGTGCCCTCGTTTGGTTAACATCATAAACGCCCAAGCTCAAGCAAACCCAGTTAACCAAGCAAACCAAGCAAACCCAGCTCCACCGCCAGCAAGAGGAAGAGTTTATAACATCAACACCAATCCTGTTGAAGATATTAACGGTCCAAACCAACCACTTAACTAGCCTTCTCTCACCAAGAATCAAGATTCAACTCCAACCACTTAGTTTTTATGTTTTTCTTTATGTTATCTCAATTGGAATTTTATCCAAGAATTTTAATGCAAATTACTAGTTCAGTTTGTTTTATACTCATTGATTTAATATTCATGTCATCATACTTCACGACATATCTCAGTTTCATCATTTAAAGAAGTTGAGTTGTGTCTCACTTCTACATAGACTAACCTCTCCATCATATTAAACGAGAGAGGTATTGTCAAACACGGATACTATTAGAATTAAGACTCAAGCGCTGGTTGTTGTGTTTGTTTATGTTGTAGAGTCGCATAGAACTAATCATAACTTGCGGATAAAGTCAATGAAAATTTGACAAGAATATGGTGGATACGCCGCTGGTACTTCCTATATATAAGTATTCTTGTCAAATGATCGGAGGCATTATCAGGCGGTTATGAGAGGTTCCATGCATAGGTTGTTTGTGTGATTAAGTTATTCATTTTCAATACATGCAATAAGCTCGGCTCCGTTTGATTGAGCCTTGAGCACACAGACAATTTCATTTTCAATACATTCAATACGTTCGGCTCCGTTTGATTGAGCCTTGAGCGCACAGACATTTCAATTTCAGTACATACAATACGATCGGCTCCGTTTGATTGAGCCTTGATCGCACAGATATATTTCATTTCAGTATTTTTATGTTTGATGTATTGTTTGTAGAGTTATAGGACTAATCATAATTCACTGATAAAACCAATGAAAATTTGACAAGAATATGGTGGATACGTCGCTGGTACTTCCTATATATAAGTATTCTTGCCAAAGGATCAGAGGCGTTATCAGGCGGTTATGAGAAGTTCCATGTAGGATTTAGTGTTGCCTTGGTTGAAATTTGTGTTACATTTATATCATCTCACTATTTAAAGAAATTGGATTGTGATCCATTTCTACATAGACTAACCTCTCCATCATAACAAACGAGAGAGGAACTGTCACCATTCAAACATATATACTATCAGAATGTGGATTCAATTATTAGTTGTTGTGGTTATTTGTGTAGATTGTAGTATTGGAAGTTTTGCCTTAGGATATAACCATACTTTTCCAAACATATCTAAACTCTTATGCATGATATCATTTTAGCGAATCATTCCTGCTTAACAATACTTATACAGTAGGCAACAAAAAGCGATTCCTGTATTAGGATACTTAACCTTTACAAGGAACGTTACCGCCTCAAACAAAAACCTAAACCCTTATTTCTTCTAAGCATGTAACTGTCAAACTAAACACCATCATTCTTTTAGTCAAATATATCACTATTTAAATTTCGGGACGAAATTTCTAAAAAGCAGGGGATACTGTAACATCCGTAAAAAACGGATTTACCAAACCCGCTCCGTTTATCAACCGAACAGTCAGTTAAAATTTTCGTTGCGAATTAAATGCCCAAAATAATTTTAAACGATACGTAATCAATTATTATGCGGGGATATATAATTAGTTTTTGAAAAACTGTCAAAAATAACAAAATAAAAATGTTTTACTCATGCCAGGTTTCGAACTCGGGTCTGTAACCGGCTCAACAACAACTTATCACTCAACCAATCAACCGCTCCGCCGTTTTGATTTTATGTTAATAACAAGAAACAATTAATTCAAATATTCAAGTTCGGAAGTCAAATTTGTCAATTTTGCGCCCAATTAGCAGTCGTCGGAAATCCCGACGACTTCGCCGTTATTATACGTTTCCGCTCAATTTAACCGAAGACTTAACTCTCACAACGGTTATAACCGACGTCTGAACCCGCTACATCAGCCATAACCGCCGGAGAACGGCTGACTTCGAATTGAGACCAAATTCAGACCCCATACATCTTGATACTACCCTATAAATTCACCCACAACTCGCCAGAAACCTTTCACACTCAAATCGCACCCTTTCTCGGCGAAAACTCACTCGCCGGAAATATTTATTACGTCGCCGGAAAACCGAGTTTTTAATCTCTGAGCTTCACTGAACCCCCTAAACTTATACCGAATTTGTAAGCTTTCTGAAGATTCTCTGCTTCAAGACACTCGTCGCCGGAAGAGCTTGCTGTCGCCGGAGTTCTGCCGGAAAACAGAGGAGAACCAGTCGGTACTTTTCACGCCTAAATTCCTTTCTTCTTACTTTTATCTCGTCTGTAATTGATCATTAAACGCTAAAGAAAACTGAATCAACACTTCGAATCAGTCAGTCGTCACTTCCGGTGAAAACCAGTGAAGAAGACGAAGTTTCGGTAATAGTTAAGTATAATTAAAATCCAGTTATTTACCGGGTTAGACACACAGTCCAGCGGTGGACTGTGTGCACTTTGAAGCTAAGGTCTCGAGTTCGAGTATTGTCCCTCACACGCTGCCTTAATAAAAATTCCTTTTTCCGCAAAACTGAACCGGATTGATTTAGATATATGTTAAGTATATGGATAACCGAGTTCATAACCAAGTGAGACACACAGTCCAGCGGTGGACTGTGTGTCCGCTAACCCACAGGTCCCGGGTTCGAGACCTGTGGAGCGCACCGGTTCTCGGGATTTAATTCATTTTTAAAATAAAGGATTTCTGTTTAAAATCTAATTAACATGTTGCAGGATAGAGATGTTGATCATGATGGAACTTAGTAGGGATGGCTTAGAAACTCATCTAGAATATTAAGAACTTGTTGTTGTATTTGATTTCTTGTTGTACTTGACAATCTATTTTGAAATGAAATTTGGTTTATTTAATTATTGTCGCAAATAGTGTTATGTGTGATGAACAATCTATTTCGTCTCACTCCGATGTTTCCGCCATCGGTTGGGGTGTGACACAACTTGTCCTCAAGGTGTAAAGCTGAAAACAATTTAAGCAGTGTGGATTTATCTTCCTAGGTTGCGTCGGCTATAGAAGAACCCTCCCATTGAACCTTATATTGTGGAATCGATTAACCTACATGTATGATGGTACGCTATCCAAGGATAGCTTGAGGTTGTAGGATAAATGCACCAGTGGAGTCAACTAAGTGCAATGGGGTAACCTTCTATTCGGGAATGCCCACACACTTGCGCAACAGGGATGCATGGTACACTGGATGAAGTTGAGCAAAGGCTGGTAAATTCCGTTTGTAAGCGACATTGCAAACCTGGGAAATAACATGATATGGATCAAAAAATAACAACCGAGTTTATGGGGACGGTTGAAACGAACAGAATTTTGCCGAAAAGGTTGTAATTTCACATAAACCCAATCACCCATATTAAATTGCAGGTCCCTTTGGTGTTTGTCAGCAATGTCCTTCATACCTTGTTGTGCCTTAGCCAAATTATATTTAAGAATGATGAGAACAACATCTCGAGCCAACAACGGTTCAACAAGAATGGAGTTACCGGTAGAATCCCGAACATAACGAGCGATGGTAGGGGTTTTCTCCCATAAAGAACTTCAATCGGAGTCATCTTCGCAGCCGTTTGATAAGATATGTTATACCAAAATTCTGCCCAGGGTAAGAAACGTAGCCATTCTTTAGGTTGGTCGGTTACAAAACAAAGTAAGTACATCTCCAAACATTCGTTGAGGGCTTCGGTTTGGCCATCGGTCTGTGGGTTATACAAGGTGCTAAATGACAGTGTTATAACGCTCCGCATTTATGTACTTTCCTTATTTAGAAAGTGTATTCATATATCTATTTTTGGAAACTTGTAACCGTATCATATTCGTATTTCATTTCCAACCTTGTAAACCGAGACTTTAATCATAATGGAAATTCACTTTTATACATATACATGATATATTGTGTTATATGCAAACAAACATTGAATGCACATTTACATGCAAATCGAGACTTATTATATACTTGAATTATCATTTATACGTTGCACGATACTTACACAACACTTACAAACACGTTTCATATCCTAAAACAAGCCGAAACATGAACTTGGGCATAAAATTGTCACACCCCGACCCGCAGCGGAATAAGAGTCGGGGCATAATTGGGTTATCACCAAAGCTCATGATGTTTACTAAAATGTTTCATATTTATTAAATTCAAATTACAACTTAAATATTCAAATCAAATCCATACAAATACAAGGAAATGAAACTAAGTAAAACAATCCCAAGCTTAAACTGATTTATTCTTCTAGGCCTTCCTATGTGTTTCTTGTCTCAACTGGATCACCTGTATCATATGTAAAACGGGGGATATTTTGGGTCAACAAAAGTTGGCTAGTGGACCTTGAGAAAAACATTGTTATTAATTTCTTGTTGTATTTAATATTGAAAATTTGTGCAATAATCACATGTGAGCAAACATATATATATATATAACAAAACACAAACCACATTGGATGAGTAAATGACATGAATGATGATGTATATGAGATCAAGGCTCAATCAAACGGAGCCGATCGAGTGACATGAATGATGATGTATGTGAGATCAAGGCTTAATCAAACGGAGCCGATCGAATGAGGCACCTAATACTCAACCCGTATCCCACGGGGAGCTGATGGGCCTAATGAAATGCATGCACTGAAAATGATAACTTCAATCTAAACATAATTCACACAACAATTGATACATATTGGATACACATTTGATCACGGATATGATGATGCACAAGTGTTTAAATATAACAAGGAATTAAACGACACATGATACACCCCAAAATGTGATTAAAATGGGGAATTGGTAGAGATTCACTCACATTGGGTGCGTTCTTTGATGACGTTGGATGCGCACGAATTTTGGGATTTGATGGACGAGGAAAACTAACCTAAAATAATAAGGAAATGGTTCGGTAAATAAATGGATTTTATTTGAGATTAATACTTTTAATTCATAATCTTAATAGGATTTTTAGATTTATTTTTGTGAGTTTAAGGACATTTTCTAACTTTAAAAATATTATTTTTAAGTATTTTTAAATAATTTTCTGATTAAATAAATAAAAGAAATAAATAAAAAAATGTTGACTTTTTGACTCTGTCCGTTGACCGTTAACCGTTCGGATTGTGTTAATTATATGCGCTGAGTGAGGTTCGAACTCGGGACCTCTCGTATACGTGCACGCAGCTCTACCAACTGAGCTACGTGTCTAACCCGAAATATTCCCTGTTTTAATTATATTTATACACTAATTAACTTTAACTTATTTGGGTTTTTATTAAAAACGATTTATATGGCCGAACCGGTTGCAGGGACCTGGAGTCGAACTCGGGTCCTTCGGTTCGAGTGCGCACAGCCCAACCAGTTGGTGTGTGTCATATCTGTTTAACTTATGGATTAAATTATACTTATTGACATTCGGTGACCTGATCCGATTCAGTTGTAAAAAAGTTGGTTTTAATTCTGAAATTCGGTAACGTGTGTGATTCGAACCCGGGACGTGTGCATTGTTTGTGCACACAGTCCACCGCTGGACTATGTGTCTAACCCGTTCAAATATCCGTTTTTAATTATACTTATACACATATTCAACTTCGTCTTCTTCGTTTACAAAGACACAGAACAATGATGTCCGACAGTTCTTGTTTAAATCGGTCATCGAACATATAATTGATTGAAATGAAATGGATAAAGAGGGTTACGGAGTAAAATGTACCGAACAGAATGTTTTTCTCAGATTTCCGGCAAGAGTCGTCGGCTCTGATTGGTGACTTCCGTCTGAGTGAATCAATTAACAGTTTTGATCAATGAGTTGTGCAATTAAGTTACTAAACAAGGGATATCAGGGGGTTTAGATGATTGTACCGATTGACAGTGAGACTTCGGAATTTGGAGTGATTTTCCGGCGAGTGCAGGAATTCTCGGCAACGTTGTCTGAGACAGATTCTGGTTGAACGATTTATGTTAATACCTGCCTAATAATGGGTTGCAAACAAAAGAGTCGAGAATTTTACCGATTTGAAGTAAGTCTCGGTTTTCCGGTGAAAGTCCGGCGAAAGCAGAATATCTCCGGCGACGTGCTAAAGCTTCGAGAGATTGTGCGATTTTGAGCGAAAAGGTTACCAGAGGTTTGGGTGGGTATTTATAGGGAAGAACAGGATGTATTGAGTCCGAATTTTGGTCTTGATTCACGGTCAAAGTTTCTCCGGCGGTTACGACCGCAATTGACTGTTAAACGTCGGTTATAACCGATGTCGAAGTCGGTTATAGTGTTTTAGTCAAAAGGAAAATGGCTAAACTCGCGGATTGCCGGATTTTCCGGTGATTGCGAGTTCCGAGCGCGGTGATCTCCGGTTTTGAATTCGGGTTCTATTTTAAGTATTATTTGTTTCAGTAATTTCACAAAGGAGTCATGTGGCGGAGCGGTGTGTTGTGTGTTTGAGTTCGTGGGCGACCCGGGTTCGAAACCCGGCGTCCCCATTTTATTTTTTTCTCACAATTTACGATTATTTATAAAATATGGTTTTTATATTCTAATATAGTTATTAATTATGTATCGTTTAAAATTAATTTGAGCAATAAATATGCAACGAAAAATTATAACTGGATATTCGATTAATAAACGAAGCGGGTTTTGAAAACCCGTTTTTCGACGGATGTTACAGTATCCCCTACTTTTAGAAATTTCGTCCCGAAATTTAAGTAGTAGTGGTAACAGGAAAAAGATGCGGGTATTTCTCGCGCATTGAGTCTTCACGTTCCCAAGTAAACTCAGGTCCTTGTTTCGACTCCCAACGTACCCTGACAATTAGAATACGACTTCGTCTTAAACGCTTCTCTCCGAAGTCCATGATTTCTACTGGTCTTTCAGTGAAGTGCATAGATTCATCGATCTGTATGTCTTCTAGCGGAATATGGAGGTTTTCATCGGCGAGGCACTTCTTCAAGTTTGATACGTGGAATGTGGGATGAATTCTGTTGAGCTCTTCTGGTAGGTCAAGCTTGTATGCTACAGGACCTACTCTTTCGAGTATCTTGAAAGGTCCTACGTAGCGTGGTGCTAGCTTGCCCTTCTGGCCAAAACGAATCACTCCCTTCCACGGTGATACTTTTAAAAGTACTTGATCCCCAATGTCAAACTCCAAGGGCTTTCGTCGTTTGTCTGCATAACTCTTTTGACGACTTTGAGCCGCTAGAAGATTGTTTCGAAAATTGAATGACCTTGTCGGTTGTTTCTTGATTAACTCTGGACCGGTGATTTGTGATTCCCCAATTTCGTGCCAACATACTGGAGATCGGCACTTACGACCATATAAAGCTTCGAAAGGAGCCATGCCGATACTTGAATGGTAGCTATTGTTAATTCAACTAATGGTAGAGGAGCGTCCCAATTCCCTTTGAAGTCTATGACACATGCTCAAAGCATGTCTTCAAGAGTTTGGATGGTGCGTTCAGATTGTCCATCAGTTTGAGGATGGAAAGCGGTACTGAGGTCTAATCGTGTACCCAAGGCGGTTTGTACGGCTCGCCATGTTCGTGAAGTGAAATGACCATCACGGTCTGAAATGATGCTTAAAGGTACACCATGACGACTTACGATCTCGCTGATGTAGATACGAGCTAACTTCTCATTCTTGAAGTCCTCGCGAATCGGAATGAAGTGAGCTGATTTTGTAAGACGATCAATGATTACCCATATGGTGTCATACCCACTGGAGGTGCGAGGTAACCCGGTAATGAAGTCCATGGTTATGTTTTCCCACTTCCATACAGGTATTTCAAGTTGGGTCAAAGTCCTGAAGGTCTTTGATGTTCAGCTTTTACTTTGGAACAGGTAAGGCACTTGGAACAAAAACAACGATATCCTTTTTCATGCCCGGCCACCAGTAGGTGTATCGTAGGTCTTGATACATCTTGTCGGCTCCTGGGTGTACAGAGTACCGTGTTTTGTGCGCCTCATTCATAAGGAAATCACGAAGGTTATCGCGATCAGGAATCCATATGCGGTTTAAATAGTATAGAATACCGTCGGATTTAGTTTCGATTTTGAGTTCCGCTCCACCTGACAGTTCATCGCGTACGTCGTTTTCTGTTACAGAAACATGTTGAGCTGCTCGGATTCGATCTTTGATGTCGGTTATGATTTGCAAACATAGAAGACAAATGGAGTTCGCATAACCTTTTCGACTGAGTGCATCAGCCACTACGTTTGCCTTGCCAGGATGATACCGAATTTCACAGTCGTAGTCGTTAAGAAGTTCGACCCATCTTCGTTGCCTCATATTCAACTCCTTTTGGTTGAAGATATGTTGGAGACTTTTGTGGTCAGTGTATATTTCACACTTGGTACCGTAGAGGTAATGTCTCCATATCTTGAGAGCGAACACAACGGCTCCAAGTTCCAGGTCGTGGGTGGTGTAATTCTTTTCATGAACCTTGAGTTGCCTAGAAGCATAGGCTATCACTTTTCCTCTTTGCATTAATACACAGCCTAGCCCTTGCCCTGATGCGTCGCAATATACTACAAAGTCATCGCAACCTTCAGGAAGTGTGAGGATAGGTGTGTCACGAAGTTTCTACTTTAGAGTTTGGAAGGCTTCTTCTTGTTTAGGTCCCCAAATGAAGGGTTTTCCTTTATGAGTCAAAGCCGTGAGCGGTACAGCAACACGGGAAAAATTGGCAATGAAGCGGCGATAGTAACCAGCCAAACCAAGAAATGATCTTACTTCGGTAGGGGTACGTGGCGCTTGCCATTCTTGCACTGCCTTGATTTTTGAAGGATCGACATGTATTCCCTTGTCATTAACGACGTGTCCAAGGAATTGTACTTCTCTTAACCAGAATTCGACATTTTGAGAACTTAGCGTAGAGCTTTTCTGTCACACCCCGACCCGCAGCGGAATAAGAGTCGGGGCATAATTGGGTTATCACCAAAGCTCATGACATTTACTAATATGTTTCATATTTAATAAAGTCAAAGTTACATTTCCAAAAATCCAAACATGTTCATTCAATACAAAGAAAATAAACCAACATAACAATCCCAACTCTAAATCGTTTTATTCTTCTAGTCCAAGTCCTATGTGTTCCTAGCTGCTGCTGGTTCACCTGTATCATGTGTAAAAATGGGAGTTTTTGGGTCAACATAAGTTGGCGAGTGAACCTTATTAGATAAACATTTATTAATAAATTAATTGTTAGTTTATCAATGAAAATTTGTGCATAATCATAGATGAGCAAATGTAAATAATCAAGCAATGGCAAATAGCAGTCACACTATAACATACAATAACATATGACAGCATACATGAACAAACCAACATCATACTGTAAATAACATAAATGAAACTGTGCGATCAAGGCTCAATCAAACGGAGCCGATCGTATTGCATGTACTGAAAATGTAAACGTCTGTGCGATCAAGGCTCAATCAAACGGAGCCAATCATATGTGGGCACGCCAGGTTCAACCTCATAATGAAATGGGGAACATGCTCAACGCTCATAATGTAATGGGGAGCGGCGGCCTATGAAATTGCATGTACTGAAAATAATAAACTTGCATCCAACAATAACTACACAACAGAAACAAACTGAATACACTAGTTCATGATATGATGTATGCACAATGGTTTAGTTATAATATATATACAAAGACACGTGATACACCCCAAAACGTGATTAAAACGGGGAATTTGTAAGATTCACTCACATTGGGTGCGTTGGATTGGAGATGGTGAGATGCGCACGAATTAGATGAGCGGATCAACGAGGAATACTAACCTAAATAATAACGGAAAAATATATTAAATGAGTGGATTTTATTAAGGATTTTAATGAAATTTTTAGATATATTTTTGTGAGTTTAAGGCTATTTTCTATCTTTAAAAGTGTTATTTTTAAGTATTTTTAATTGATTTTTAAACTAAATTAAATAAAAAAATATAAAAAAAATTGTTTATTTTGCGTTGACCGTTGACCTGTTGACTTGTTGACCGGTTCGGTCAATGACATGGTTTGCGCTGGGTGAGGCTCGAACCCGAGACCTCCCGTACGCGTGCACGCAGCTCTACCAACTGAGCTACGTGTCTAACCCGAAATAATCTTGTTTTTAATTATATTTATACACTTATTCAATTTAACCGAATTTCCTTTATTTGCAAAAACATTTTAATTCAATCGGACCGGTGCTAGTGACGGGTTTCGAACGCGCGACGTATGATTTATGTTGCACACAGTCCACCGCTGGACTGTGTGTCTAACCTGGTTATTATCTCAGTTTTTATTATACTTAACAACTAACTGAGTTATCCCGATTTAGTTTTTAAACAAAAAGGCATTTTATTATACAAGGAGTGCGTATAGCAGGAATCGAACTCGGGACGTGCGTTTGTATTTTGCACACAGTCCACCGCTGGACTGTGTGTCTAACCCGTTCATTTTACTAGTTTTAAATATACTTATAACTTAGTTAGCTTCGTCTTCTTCATTCAAATTACCGTCAACTGATTTTCTAACTCGTTCCTTGTGTTTACGATTTACAGACATTATTAAAGCTTAAATGAAAAGGCAGAGACGGTAATTAGAGGTGAACATACCGATGAACGGTTTATTTCAGATTTCCGGCGATGTGTTGGTTCCTGTTTTTATGCTCTTCAACTGAACAAGATAATTAACTATTTTGATTAGTCGAATGTGGAATTGAAGTGATAAACAAACGTTAACGATGTGTTTGAAGACCCTTACCGTTTCACAGACGGAATTAGAAATTTTCAGGGGAGTTCCGGCGAACTGGAATTAGTTGAATACAGCGCCTGAATTCGATTTCAATTGAGAGGTTTAGGTTAGAAATAGTCTAATAATTGTTGAACTACAACGAATATTGAAAGATTTACCGTTTGAGGATGAATACGGTTTTCCGGCGACTTTTGCAGAAAATTCCGGCGAGCTGTTTTAAGCGTTCTGATGGTCTAAAAATGTGACGAAAGTGAAATGGAGTATTGGTATGATATTTCTGAGTCGCTAGAGTGGTCTTGAATTGAAGTAATCTGGACTTGATTACTTTTCGGTTATAAAAACCGATAATGATGAGACTTGATGCTCAATCAATTCCGACATGATTAAAAATCATCGGTACATCGGTTATAAACTGAATGGGCGAGTGAAAAAGCGATTTGACGATTGATTTGCCGATTTCCGTTTATCAGTTGAGCGCAACCGGTTTAACCGAGTTTGTATATAAATCTCATTTGTTTCCTAGAGATAGCAGAAAACACAAAGTGGCGGAGTGGTGATGTGAGTGTATGTTAAGTCGTTGAAGTGTGTCTTGGCTGACCCGGGTTCGAGTCCCGGCAGCAACAAATTTTTTTTATTTATTTTGTTTTAACTTTTTATCAAATATAATTTTTATAGTTTAGTTTATTTATTAATTATGTATCGTTTTAAATCAAAATAATCATAAATATTCAACGTAGCTTTTATAACTTGATATTCGATAACAAAACGGAGCGGGTTTTTGAAAACCCGATTTTTACAAATGTTACATTTTCAGTCCTTAAGAGTGTAAGGATGAGTCGAAGGTGTCGTTCATGATCGGATTTAGACTTGGAGTAGATGAGGATGTCGTCGATGAAGACTATGACAAAGCGGTCGAGGTAGGGTTTGCATACTCTATTCATTAGATCCATGAAGACAGCTGGGGCGTTGGTTAAGCCGAATGGCATGACCATGAATTCGTAATGACCATAACGAGTCCGGAAGGCGGTCTTTGGGACGTCTTCTTCATGTACTCTGAGTTGATGATAACCAGAACGAAGGTCGATTTTTGAAAAGCAGGTGGCGCCTTGATCTAGGAAGTCATCGATGCGAGGTAGTGGGTAGCGATTCTTAACCGTTAACTTGTTGAGTTCTCTGTAGTCGATACACATGCGAAACGTTCCATCTTTCTTCTTCACAAAAAGAACAGGTGCACCCCAAGGCGAGGAACTAGGACGTATGAATCCTTTGTCAGTCAGTTCTTACAGTTGACTGGCCAGCTCTTGCATTTCGGATGGGGCTAACCTATAAGGAGATTTTGCGAATGGTGTAGCGCCAGGTACAAGATCGATGCGGAACTCGACTTCTCTCACAGGAGGGAGTCCTGAGATGTCGTCGGGAAAGACTTGTGGGAATTCCTTCACCACCGGTATATCTTCAAGTTTCTTCTCCTTGTTTCCCTTTTTGACGACGTGAGTTAGGAATGCGACATAGTTCTTGCGGAGATATTTTCGGGCTTGAAGGCAGGACATTAATTTGAGTCCTTTTGAAGGGGTTTCTCCAAAGATACGTAGGGTCTGACCATCTGCAAGAGGAATGCGAATGAATTTTTCGCGGCATACTACTTCAGCGTGATGCTGGCTGAGCCAGTCCATACCGATTATAATATCGAAACTTCCCAACTTCATAGGAATGAGGTCAACTGGAAAATCATGATCGTTTAGAGTGAGTGTACAATTTCGTATAATAGAATTTAATGAAACGGGCTTTCCGTCAGCAACTTCCACCGTTAGAGATTCCATGAGGTTATCACGAGTTTGGTTGAGGATAGGTTAAAATTCTAAGGACACAAAACTCTTATCCGCGCCAGTATCGAATAACATGGATGCATAACTACCATTGATGAGAAACGTACCGTTAACCACGTTGTTGTCAGCTCTAGCTTGGTTGGCATTGATGTTGAAAGCTCTTCCCCTAGCAGGTGGAGGAGCTTGGTTAGCTTGGTTTACCGGATTTGCTTGAGCTTGGGCATGGATGATGTTCACCAAGCGTGGACATGTGTTCCTGAAGTGGTTTGGGTCTCCACAGTTGTAACATGCTCGCATGGGTTGCATCATGGGGTAGTTGGGTTGGTAGTAGGATTGGGCTATATGTTGTGCAGGTGGTAGAAGTAAAGGTTGTTGGGCTTGACCCACTATCTGATGGTGGGTTTGGGTTGAGGGTTGATTGCGGTTCATTCGTTGAAGCGTGCGACAAGTTTGAATAGTGTGACCCGCACGGCCACAGCTGGTGCAATGTTGGCAAGGAGTTTCGGGGAGGTGATGGTATTGATAACGGTTGCATTTTGGGTATAGGCCGGTGTATGGCTTTTTAAATGGTGCAGCTGAGGGAGCAATTTGGGTAATTGGTGCGGCAGTGATAGGAGGGTTTGTTTGTGTGACGGAAAAATTTCTGCTGTTTCGTTTCCTCTTACCAGCAAACTTTGAAGAGGAGACGGAATGATTTGGAGTTTGGGCCTCAATGGGGGCTTTCTTTTTCTCATCCTTGAATTTGCCATTTCGGATGCGATTCTCGGTAAGTTCGGTAGCTAATTCCATTGCGGCTTCAAGTGTTGCAGGCGAAGTGCTTAGAACCGATTCTTGAATTTTCGAGGGAGGCCTCGAATGTAGTGTTCAACCAAGCGGTACACGGGGGTGAACAGATTAGGGATCATTTGGTTCAGTTCGAGAAATCTTTTGTTGTAGGAAGTGTGATCTCCTTCCTTTTGTTTCAACGAGTGGAATTCATCTTCCAACTTTTTTATTTCGCTTCTTGGACAGAAGCGCCTTGACATGAGTTCCCTTAACTCTTCCCATGATAAGCCATGGCATCCTCGACTCCTCGCTTACCCTTTTCTGTGTTCCACCAGGTAAGGGCTACTCCAAACAGTCTCCCTGATGCATAACGTACCTTGCGATCCTCAGGACAATCGCAATTGAGGAAAGTGTTCTCCATTTCTTCAAACCGGTGGAGGAGGGCAGTAACACCTTCTGTCCCTTCATACTTTGGGGGATCGCAAGATTTGAAGTGTTTGTAGGAGCACTTTTTGGAGTGAGGGTTGGCGACGCTCTGGTCTTCTTGATTGGGAGGGTTGATAGGATTTGCGGTGAGAGCTTGTTGAACTTGAATCACGATGTCAGGAAGTACCGCGGCCATTTGTTTAGCAATCTGAGTGGCCAAGCGTTCATTGGATCTTCCTGACTTTCTGCCTCCACGTAGTTGCCTAGCCGACATCTACAGGAACATACATATGAAGATTGTGAGTTTAAGAAGTTTTTAGGTGTCATGTGTCGTTAAAAGAATAAAAATAACATAACTATCAATAATGCAACTACATCCATAGGATGTCTTGGGTTTGCTCATGTTTGGGCCTCCAATGTCCCCCATACCATCGCCTGTATAGTCATGTGGGCCCCCATGACTATTGGCTTAGTAGGATTCACATTGGTGTTGGCGGTTTAACACTCGCATCACCCGAATGAAAACCATGAAATATGATTGCGAGATGTATGGTAAGAGGGTGTCCAGGTGTAGACACAATGACAACTCAAAGTGGGGTTAGCTCACTCGACGTTTGGTATGGCATGCTTTGGCCTAATAGGTCCTTCGTACTCTCATCGTTAGTCCCCAGGTAGGCAAACTGGTCCTTTATTTGGATTTATACGAATGCCAAGCCTAGACAGGACGTTCCGACTACCGGTACTCGTACCCTTCCAGTTACTACATGCCCGTCATGAGAACTCACTTTGATGTGATTTGAAAAATACAAAAATCGTTGCAAAAATCATGGGAATTGTGAGGTGTGTGCTCTCATGGATATGATATGTTATGAGGATATGATTCATGGTGAGCATTGTATAATAATATGTACTTATGAACATGCTTGCATATCATTGAATGTAACAATAAACATAAAGCATATAAACATAATGAATTTTGTATGTAACGCACTTAAAATTTTAATCAACTATAGTATAGGCTCTAAGGGTCTAATAACCTATCCTCTATCCCTATAGTCATGGCTCTGATACCAATCTGTCACACCCCGACCCGCAGCGGAATAAGATTCAGGGCATAATTGGGTTATCACCAAAGCTCATGATGTTCACTAAAATGTTTCATATTTATTAAATTCAAATTACAAATTAAATATTCAAATCAAATCCATACAATTACAAGGAAATGAAACTAAGTAAAACAATCCCAAGCTTAAACTGATTTATTCTTCTAGGCCTTCCTATGTGTTTCTTGTCTCAACTGGATCACCTGTATCATGTGTAAAACGAGGGATATTTTGGGTCAACAAAAGTTGGCGAGTGAACCTTGAGAAAACATTGTTATTAATTTCTTGTTGTATTTAATATTGAAAATTTGTGCAATAATCACATGTGAGGAAACACATATATATAACAAAACACAAACCACATTGGATGAGTAAATGACATGAATAATGATGTATATGAGATCAAGGCTCAATCAAACGGAGTGACATTAATGATGATGTATGTGAGATCAAGGCTCAATCAAACGGAGCCGATCGAATGAGGCACCTGATACTCAACCCGTATCCCACGGGGAGCTGATGGGCCTAATGAAATGCATGCACTGAAAATGATAACTTCAATCTAAACATAATTCACACAACAATTGATACATATTGGATACACATTTGATCACGGATATGATGGATGCACAAGTGTTTAAATATAATAAGGAATTAAACGACACATGATACACCCCAAATTGTGATTAAAACGGGGAATTGGTAGAGATTCACTCACATTGGGTGCGTTCTTTGGTGACGTTGGATGCGCACGAATTTTGGGATTTAATCGATGAGGAAAACTAACCTAAAATAATAACGAAATGGTTCGGTAAATAAATGGATTTTATTTGAGATTAATACTTTTAATTCATAATCTTAATAGGATTTTTAGATTTATTTTTGTGAGTTTAAGGACATTTTCTAACTTTAAAAATATTATTTTTAAGTATTTTTAAATAATTTTCTGATTAAATAAATAAAAAAAATAAATAAAAAAATGTTGACTTTTTGACTCTGGCCGTTGACCGTTGACCGGTCGGATTGTGTTAATTATATGCGCTGAGTGAGGTTCGAACTCGGGACCTCTCGTATACGTGCACGCAAACTGAGCTACGTGTCTAACCCGAAATATTCTCTGTTTTAATTATATTTATACACTAATTAACTTTTAACCTATTTGGGTTTTTATTAAAAACGATTTATATGGCCGAACCGGTTGCAGGGACCCGGAGTCGAACTTGGGTCCTTCGGTTCGAGTGCGCACAGCCCAACCAGTTGGGCTGTGTGTCATATCTGTTTAACTT
This sequence comes from Scalesia atractyloides, assembly GCA_947069175.1. NCBI lineage: Eukaryota > Viridiplantae > Streptophyta > Magnoliopsida > Asterales > Asteraceae > Scalesia > Scalesia atractyloides. Next base: position 91,720,717 of record CAMTDV010000023.1, read on the forward strand.
ATGGATTAAATTATACTTATTGACATTCGGTGACCTGATCCGATTCAGTTGTAAAAATGTTGGTTTTAATTCTGAAATTCGGTAACGTGTGCGATTCGAACCCGGGACGTGTGCATTGTTTGTGCACACAGTCCACCGCTGGACTGTGTGTCTAACCCGTTCAAATATCCGTTTTTAATTATACTTATACACATATTCAACTTCGTCTTCTTCGTTTACAAAGACACAGAACAATGATGTTGAACATGTTCTTGTTTAAATCGGTCATCGAACATATAATTGATTGGAATGAAATGGATAAAGAGGGTTACGGAGTAAAATGTACCGAACAGAATGTTTTTCTCAGATTTCCGGCAAGAGTCGTCGGCTCTGATTGGTGACTTTCGTCTGAGTGAATCAATTAACAGTTTTGATCAATGAGTTGTGCAATTAAGTTACTAAACAAGGGATATCAGGGGGTTTAGATGATTGTACCGATTGACAGTGAGACTTCGGAATTTCCAATGATTTTCCGGCGAGTGCAGGAATTCTCGGCAACTTTGTCTGAGACAGATTCTGGTTGAACGATTTATGTTAATACTTGCCTAGTAATGGGTTGCAAACAAAAGAGTCGAGAATTTTACCGATTTGAAGTAAGTCTCGGTTTTCCGGTGAAAGTCCGGCGAATGCAGAATATCTCCGGCGACGTGCTAAAGCTTCGAGAGATTGTGCGATTTTGAGCGAAAAGGTTACCAGAGGTTTGGGTGGGTATTTATAGGGAAGAACAGGATGTATTGAGTCCGAATTTTGGTCTTGATTCGCGGTCAAAGTTTCTCGGGCGGTTACGACCACAATTGACTGTTAAACGTCGGTTATAACCGATGTCGAAGTCGGTTATAGTGTTTTAGTCAAAAGGAAAATGGCTAAACTCGCGGATTGCCGGATTTTCCGGTGATTGCGAGTTCTGAGTGCGGTGATCTCCGGTTTTGAATTCGGGTTCTATTTTAAGTATTATTTGTTTCAGTAATTTCACAAAGGAGTCATGTGGCGGAGCGGTGTGTTGTGTGGTTTGAGTTTGTGGGCGACCCGGGTTCGAAACCCGGCGTCCCCATTTTATTTTTTTCTCACAATTTACGATTATTTATAAAATATGGTTTTTATATTATAATATAGTTATTAATTATGTATCGTTTAAAATTAATTTGAGCAATAAATATGCAACGAAAAATTATAACTGGATATTCGATTAATAAACGAAGCGGGTTTTGAAAACCCGTTTTTCGACGGATGTTACAAAAATAACGAACAAATGGAAGTTCAGGGGCTAAATTGTAATAAAACCAAACTAAATTGGTTAAACATAGCGCAACGTCACACGAAGCCTTTCCCTTATCAGGTTCGCGCGATGCAAGGTCCCTAATCTGCGGCGAGTTGTTTGCTAAACTCGAGTTGGTCACCTTTTTCCACCTTTCTTTTTCCCTAATCACCTTATAACTCCATTAAACACCAAACCCTACTTCACCATTACAAAAACAAGCCTCCATCACCTCATTTTCACTTTTCCAACTCTCTAACACTCTCATAACACTCCCTAATTAGCTGAAATTGCAAGAAAAGGCATAATTCTTCTAAGTTCAAAAGTGAGCTTCCATCTCACTTTTCTTCATGTTTCTTCACTACTTCTTCTTCTTGAAAGCTTGGAAAATCTCTAGGAGTGTTTCCACAAGTTTACCATGGTAACTTAAGGTGGAACATCACCATTTTAAGGTCCACAATTTTAAAGTTTTATGTTACTAACTTTTCATAAACTTAACTTTCTTGTAAGAGTCTTGCACCTATCTTGGTTTTAACCAAACCTATGGTTATGGGGCTTGAATAGGGCTGATTCCCATTAGTTTAGAGGTCTAAGAACCTCCTCAACTTTATGCCTTGTTAAGGTTCTAAGCAACCTTCAAGTGTGTGACAATCCAAGCTCACCATTGTTCATACGGTGAGTCTTGTATTTGTCTAAATGTGTGAACCATGGAAACTTGGGCTCTCCAAACCACTACCTCACTTGCTTAATTGTTTGTATTCATCTCAAGTAGCTTCCAAGAATCAAAGTAACATAAATCCGCCTCGCCTCCAACATTTTCCATGTTGGGTATCACACGCCCGGGTTGTTCTTACTTGGCTACTTGATAAACTAGTTAGTTGTATTTTATTTTCATTCATGACTAACCGGGTCATCAACGAAGTTGATGACTCTGTGCTTTGGTGAATCATACAATGAGGTTAATCTTGCCTCTATGCTTGACTTAAATGATGATACATGATGGACTATACTATATAACATATAAATTATAATTATTAACCGAATTCTTGATACTAATCGAATTACCGTTCGATGTCAAGGACTTAGGTTATACTATCTTCGTCCTAGACTCCTCGTTTGTGATTCTAATGGGCATGTTAGGACCCATGAAAACACAAGAAAACTTAGTGTCCAAACGAGTATTTAGACAAGATTTATTTTCGTGTACATATACTTTTTATACTTAATTCCGAATCCGAACTCTCCACAAACTTCGAATACTCACACACCTTCGTTTCCCTAATGTAGGGTACTTCGGTGCTCCACTATCATCAACTCGTCAATTCGCGTTTAATCGGAAAGCTTAGCAAAACCGTGAGTGTAGATGACCCTTTTTACTTTTCGACACTTTTGGGTGCAATACTTATTCTTTATTAAAAATGCACACATACACTTACAAGCATGATTGACACAAACAAACAATCCAATATACATGCTTAATACGTGATGCTAGAACTCATACAGGCTAGAATACTATTTGCTTTATACTTGTCATTAACTTCGTACAAACCTCCCTTAACATGTATAACGCTAGATGAGTAACACGTCGCCCGTATTCTTGAGGTCATGTTAAGTTATACACAACGGTCTTGTCGTTGCGATGATAAGATTACACTAGTGGAACATTTTGGGTTGACAATTATAAGTTGCATGCTAGTATTGTTATGTTAATTCTTAGTTTGCGATTATGTCATGTGGATTTGTATAAAACATTTATACTTATGATAGTACTACAAACTTGTATGCTCCCCAATACTTTATGTGTTGATATGTACTTTAATATGTATTGCAGGAACTTGATGATGTTACGTTAAAAGAAATCTAGTAGGAAGACTAGAAACGCACTTTAAATTTTGTTATGTATTGTACTTTGTTTCCTTGTTGCAAGTTGTTGTATTTTACTTTCAAACAATGTACTTTTGATTAGAAATGATATGAAATCTTGATTATTAAATACTTGTCACAATTAGTCGTTATGAAGTCTCTTGCAATCTCGCTTTCGTCTCGCTCCGATGGTTCCGCCATCGGTTGGGGTGTGACAAGTGTTGTACCCTGTAGGCGGTGTAACTCTTTCTAGCAATCTGCCAAGAAACGAGTGTCACAGACGCACAATTTCATAAACAAATACCGAAGCAGCACTGTAGTGTTGAAATTGGTTGGGAGAACGATAAAGTGACCATACTTAGACAAGCGTTCAGCTACAACCATGATGGTGGTTTTACCTTGCGAAGAAGGTAAACCGATAATGAAATCCAAAGCGATGCTTTAGAAGACTAAATTAGGAATGGGCAGTAGTTGTAAGAGACCTCCTGGAAGTTGGAAGGAAGCCTTTGACTGCTCGCATACTTAACAATTAGCAATAAAGTTCTTAACATTAGCTCTCATCGAGTTCATATAAAAGTTGGAAGAAAGACGATAAAAACAACGAGTAACTCCCAAATGACCACCGATCACAGAAGAATGGAACTCGCGTAGCAATTGCGAACACAACGAGAACCCGGAAGGTACCACCAGTCGTTTCCTAAGAAGAGCAACCCATCCTTGGTCACATACCTGGGTACCGAAGAAGGATCAGTAGCGAGTTTTGACAAAATATGCTAAAGTTCAGGGCTAGATACTGTAGTGTGGCCTAATGTATCAAAGAATAATGAATCCTATGAAGAGTATGCAATAATCCGAGCTTGAAGGGAACGGGATAGGGAATCGACAGCAACATTCAACTTACCGGGGCGGTAAATGATATCCAAATCAAAGCTTAATAACTTGCCCAACCACTTATTTTGGTCTGGGGTCTGAATAGCCTGATCTTTCAAGTTTTTTAAGGATTCTTGATCAGTGATAACAGTAAATTTCCTACTAAGGAGGTATTGACGTCATTTGGCAACCGATTGCATGATGGCAAACATTTCCCGCTGATAGGCAGAAGCCGACTGCATTCGAGGACATAACTTTTGGCTGAAGAAGGCAATGGGATCCTTTTCTTTAGACAAAATAATCCCCATGCCAATCTCTGAGGCGTCAGTTCCCACGGTGAAAGGGAGAGAAAAATCCGAAAGATGAAGCACTAGAGTGGAACTCAATAGATCCTTAAGTGTCTGAAAGGCAGAAGTGCACTTAGGATTCCACAAAAAAATCATCTTTCTTTAATAAATCGGTGAGGGGACCCGCAATAGTTAGCTTTTAATAAATTGATGATAATACCAGGAAAGCCCAAGGAACCTGCGAACGTCTTTTACAGAAGTAGGAGGAGGCCACTGTTGAATGCCAATAATTTTAGAAGGATCAACTGCTAACCCCTCACTCGAAATTAAATGTCCCAAGTAAGCAGTTACAGTTTGACCAAAGTGGCACTTTCGCCACCAACTGATGGTCGAGGAGTACTTGTAACACGGTTCGAAAACCCAGCAAATGGTAATTCCAAGAGGCAATATACACAAGGATATCATCAGAATACACAAGAACAAATTTCCGAAAAAAGGTGCAAATGATGTCATTCATAAGGCGTTGAAAGGTAAGGGCGTTGGTAAGACCGAAAGGCATTACCAAAAAATCATAATAGGAAAACGATCACGGATTGTAATACCATTAAGCATGCGATAGTCCTCACAAAAACGCCAAGTGCCATCGTTCGTTTGAACTAATAGCACGGGAGAAGAAAATGAGCTAGTGTCCGGGTGGATAATGCCTTGTTTTAATATGTCGGTCACCTTCCTTTCAATTTCATGTTTCTGGAAGTGTGGGTAACGGTATGGGCAAACCATGACGGGGGCTAATTGAGTAGAAGTGTAAGACCGTGATCTTGTGAGCGAGGTGGCGAAAGGCTGGTACGAGGTTGAAACACGGCTCGAAACTCCCTAATTAAATGCTGAAAATCAGAAAGGAAAGACTGAGGTATGCATGGATTCAGAACTAAGAAGGTTAACCAAAAGCAACCTGCAAGTGAATTAGATGTTGCTAGCTTCTGAAAGCCATTAAATTGAATAGGAAGAGGGAGAACTCCACATGACCCGTTGATTGTTCAAGGTAAATTTAAAAGTTGTTGACCCAGACTCCGTAATAACTGGCCCGAGAGTAGAAAGCCACGAAATCCCCAAAACCAAATCCCACCCTTATAGTGGTAAGACATACAAATCTACAGTAACACTACGATTCTGAATGGAGATTGTAACCTGCCGGGCTAACCCAGAGAAAGGCAAGTGTTCGCCACTGCCAACTAAAACTGTACACAGATGAACTTTTTCAATTGGCAAATCCAAATACGTGGCGACCCTAGTCTGCATGAAGCAGTACGTGCTACCGCCGTCGAGCAAAATCTAAATAGGCTTACCCAGTATAGAACCAAAAAATCATAGGGTACTTGCTGAACAACCACCGGCCAAGGCATTGTAAGAGATAGCCGACGATGTCTGCAGTTCGTCTAGTTATAGTTTTTCAACCAAAGTCGCATCAAAATCCGAGTGTACCGGAGGTGGATCACAAGAATCCGGTGACTTAGGTTCATCTTCAAAGAACAATAACTGTGGTGCCCCTTGCACTTATGATCCCAATAATACATTTCATCGCATCTAAAACAAAGACACTAAGCTCGTTTTTGAGCGATCTCAGCTATTGATAAACGATGAAACCCTAATTTACCATCAAAATTATTAGAAGTATCAAATTTAAGTAAGGAATGGAGACTGATGGTGAAATCAAAGCAGGCTTAGGTGTTGGTAATAAGGGTTTCCCTATACCCAAAGTGACCTGGCCCATGCCCATTTCCAAAGTAATACGGTCCTCATAACATTCGGCTAGATGCATAGCCTTTTCCAACGAAGTACACTTATGTACAAGGACATAATGTTTAATATCGACCCAAAGCCCAGAGATAAAACAAATTGCCAAAAAAGTTGCCGGAAGGAGGATGGTCTGGTTGGAGGTTTCTTCAAAACAGCGCCGGTAATCCTCCACCGTTGTTGATTGTTGAAGTTTGGCCAATAACCCATCCAGTTCCACCAGTTCCTTCACCCGAAAACGAGAAACCAGAGACTGTGTAAATCGGTCTAACTAGTGATGCTTTTGCATCCAATCAGCTACAAGGAGGAAATCGTCAAACGGTAGCATTCAGCATAATTAACTCTCTCATTCTCACACATTTCTTATACATGCGTTCTTTGTGACCTCACCTCATGCTGACGTGGTTCTCATTTCGAAATACCTGAATTGCACTAGTGGTTTCTTGGAACGGATGCTTCTTCTCACATTGTTTAGGCTGTTTCCTGTTGGTCCAACGTACTTTTCACAACAAATGCTTGCTTGTTTATGTTCATTTGTATTTATAAACGTTCATTGCCTAAAATTAATGAAGGAACAGACACGTTGATTTCCTTATTTAACCAACATCATCATCATCATACTCAATAAATCTCACCAATAGTAAAGCTAAGGTAGGGTTTCAGGAGGGTAAGATGTAGACAACTTTGTCTCTACCCCGTTGGAATAGAGAGACTGCTTCCTGTGAGATTCCCGGCTTGATAGTAGTTTTGCATCAAGCCTTGGGCAAAAGGCACATAACACTTAGCAATCGGGACAAAGACCGATTGGTGCATGTACCCCCTTGTCTTTCGGCTATCAACGCCACTACATGATGCATGATTAACCGTCCGCCGCTTTTAACGTTAATGAATGAACACGAACAACACCTTTTTTGTATTCGTTCAGTTCGCTTCCAACCTTGTATGGTTCTCTAATGTAGCCCACTTGTTTATCTCTGATATAATAAAAATGGTTTTGTACATTTATCGAATTTATAACGTATCATGTAAGTTATCATACTCGTAAAATATATTCTCTTTTTTAAAGTTTCAGTCTTTTTAAATTGCTGGTAGCAAGTAATCACATGTAAAATTCAACGACTTGACTTGTTAAAAACGTACGTAACATAAATTGGTATACAAGTAACATAATAGGTTATTATTCTTATCATATGTCGCTATTCGTAACAAGTCAAATTACATAAAACAAATATGAATCAAAGCTAACATGTAATCAAATATGTTTGTCTACTGTTTTCAAATGTTTTAGGTTTCTAACATATGATACTTGGCATTATTTATTTTACGATTTTTTGCATTATTTTCTTAGACTTCAAGATGCCATCATAACTTTTCTAGTGTATAATCTATATACACATTTATTTATGCATAAACTAAACAAGTTGTTTCTTTTATTCAAATATTTAGTGTGTGCAAATTGCAGAAAGTATAAGCTTTGATATAGGTTTAGTAAAATGGTTAATGCTCTTTAAGAGGATTTTTCATCATATAGGCATCATAAGCTTCATTTAATGGTTAACGGCACTTAGTGCCACTTCATTCATTATTTTTAATGTTTTTCCTTTGCATTGGGCAATATTCTAGAAATGTATATCCCTCTTCATGTTCCTATAATGTCCTACTTTTGCCTTTTCCCTATACTTTTAGTGGCATTTGCATGTTACATCAACCTTGCATTCATGTCTTTATGTTGTACTATTTGTTACAATTAACTTTTTCGACTTTTATATGGTTTTGAAGTCGAAGACAGAGGTATGATTTGCCTAGATCTCACCCTCTCAGTAGCTTAGCTACGAGTGAGATTTACTGGGTATGGTTGTTGTTGCTGTAAACCTTAGTGGAATGAATGTGTCAAGAGGGTTTGATGACCCCAAATTCTTCGGTCCACAGAAAACATAACTTAGAACTATTCCTGACGAGCAAAATCTTGATCATGCTATTGCTTATAAGCTTCGATGTAAGTTATTAGTTGACCATAATTTCTAATTTATAAAAAGATTACGACTCTTAATATGAGTTGATGTGTTGCAAGACCTTCTCTAACGTGTTGTCCATGAAGAGTACTCCCTCTAATGTGAAAGATAAAGTGTCATCGGGGAGGATTGAGAGGAGAAGCTCATGAGGATGACTACACACTAGTTCTCTCGCGCTACGGGTAGTCTAATAATGTTAATAGAGGGAGAGAGGGTCCAAAAGCAAAGTCATTAGAGTTAAAAATGTGAGATTAAGCATTCCAAACTTAGTAACATCACCTTTCAAAAGAAATGTCTAGTAATGTTAAAACCAACAATGAGTTATAGCTCAATTGGCATTAGAGAGGGGAAGTGAAGATTTAGGTTTGAGGCCATAGGTTTCAAATTTGAAGCTGATCCCAACCGGCTTTTATGGTAGGAGGCTTTTTGGCAACGGATTTTCCCCTGAACTGGTGATGGTAGACTTGAGCTACCCAACGTTGTCTGTTGTCGCATACGTACAAGATCGTCTTTTGCAATTGAGTTACCCCTGATAACCCGTTAAATAACAATAATGTTAAAACCAATACTAAAGACCAAAATTTACAATTACTATGAAAGAAGCAGCCAGACAAAATCCCCTAGTTTTTGGTATATTTCTTCTACCAAGAAAATAAATAAAAGATTTTTATCCAAACTAAGACAGAATTCCTACTATTTATGTTACAGACATACAGAGTCCATACATTCATGTTCCCCCCTCACAAATTCTCTTTCTTTCTCGAAACTGAAATACCCACTTAGCCATATAGTTAATCAATCATAACTATATACATATTGTACTCTTATCTTCATCTTCAAGATCACCCACAATCAAACCCTTCTGTTCTTTCATATTTACCAAACTACCCTTACCATGAACACCCAACTTTTCGCTTCAAAAATGGCTTCAATACCTTCAATTTCACAACCCCAACTCTTTCTAAAGAAAACCCAATTCATATCCACCCCTAAAACATTTTTCTGACAATACCCATCTCAAAACCTAACAAAAGTTTGAATCTTTATGGGTTAAAGTTCAAGAAACCGGTGGCGGCGACGGCGGAGACGGCGGCAGCGGCGGAGGAGAAGGGGAAGAAGAGGTATCCAGGTGAGGGAAAAGGGTTTGTGGAGGAGATGAGGTTTGTGGCTATGAAGTTGCATACAAAGGATCAAGCTAAAGAAGGGGAGAAAGAGGCTCAAGAAAAGCCTTTGCCTAAATGGGAACCTACTATTGATGGATACTTGAAGTTTTTGGTGGATAGTAAGTTGGTTTATGATACTCTTGAGAAGATTGTTGATAAGGCTGATTACCCTGAATGTAAGTTTTTGTTTTTTTTTTGAAGTTTTTTGTTGCAAAATTGACTTATAATTTAAAAAAGATTGTGATTATTGGTTATTAATTGAAAAGGGTATCAAATAGTCATGCTTTTTGTGGGTTGTTAGTGCTAGAATCCTAGAAATCCTAAATAGGCTATTTATGTTTAGGTTGTACTTTTACCAATGAATTGAATTAAATTGAATTATGACGATCTTGGTGATTTGTAGACCCTATAATATTAGGTGAAAGATTGTGACTATAAGCTTTTGTTTTTGAGTGTTTTATTGGATTTTGAGTTATTGTTTATGAAAGGCTGTGATTGTAATTTGTTGATTGAAGAGGGTGTGAAATAGTCATGCTTTTTGTGAGTTGTTGATGCTAGAAATGTCTACATAGGTTCTAGTGTTCTACTTTTAGTAATGATTTGAATTGAGATGATCATGATGATTGTAGATCCTTTTTGAGTTTAGTCACATAAATAGTTCTATAATATTAGGTGAAATATTTGTTTTGTGGAATGATGTAGTGACTTTTGTAAGATGTTTTTCACACTAGTCTCAAGGTAGGTAGTCAAAGGGGTGAGCTTGTCACAATGCAAGGCGTTTAAAAAACTGAGGGTTTTTTTTTTACGTAAGGTGGCACATTTTAAACATGTTATTTTTAGGGGTTTTAGACATGTTCTAGGCTGGTTCCAGACTTCCAGGACATTTTTAGATGTTTCATTCCTGTTTTTGCAGAATTTCGCCGAAATTTGCGCATGTGCGCCTTGATGGACTCAAGGCGCTATTGCTGCCTGCGCGCCTAGACGCGCGCCTTCACGCCTTGTGCGCGTTTTCACTAAATAGGTTTTAACATAGTTTTTCATTAGGCCCAGGCTGGTCTATGCGCAGGCAAGGTGGCACTTGGCTCTGTCCAAACATAAAAAACAGGACTGAATTGGCCAAAACCGGCCTGAAGCGATACAAAATGGAGTTAAGCCAGCCTGTGTTTTCTTAGTCACACGCCAACTGGCCAAAGCACATCTTATGGCTCCTTGTTTTAACTTGTCTCCCTTTCGTAGCCATCTCCCTTATTGCAGGATGAGAAAATCAAACTTTTTTTTTGAATATGATTTAAAAGGGATATATTAGGTGTTCTAAATATTTGTAGAATGGTATTAAGTTGTTAGTTTTAGAAAAAGCCTGATACATATTTCTATTTTTATTACTATTATTGTGTCTTATTGTCTCAGGATTGTGCTTTTGTGACTTTGCGTTCTTAGGCGAGCCCTTTGCGCCTTGAGTGCACGACTACCTAGGTCGTTTTCCAATAATAATATATAAATACGAAAAAGAAGACATGGTAATTTTTCTTAATTGTTATTTTTATCCATTTACAAAATGGACCAAGCGCCCTGTTAGGGACTATAAGGTCATTAGCCATTCTACGAATTTTCAATCACTCAAATTCTACCAGGAAATTGTTTTATCATGTGAAAGCGTGTAAGTTACATGTATATATTCGGTGTTCATATTTAAAATGTTTTTCTTGTGATCTCTACCACATGTGTTTTAAAATAAGTTTGGTTTGGAATCAAGATATTTGGCCTTGTTTGGTGATGCTGATTTTGTAATCATTTAAAGAAAAACAAACATTTTAGTCAAGAAGTTTTTGGAATCAACTCAAGCGGATCTGACCCGTTTTGACCTGTTACCGAACTTGTCTGAGCTCTCTTAATCTTTTTGTTTTTGTGCTATTTTGTTGCAGATGCTGAATTTAGGAACACTGGATTGGAACGTGCCGAAAGTCTGGCCAAAGATCTGGCCTGGTTCAAAGAACAGGGCTATTCTATACCCGAACCCTCATCTCCAGGGCTCGACTATTCGGCTTACGTTGAAGAATTATCAAAGAAAGATCCACAAGCATTCATTTGTCATTTTTATAACACCTACTTCGCTCACTCTGCTGGTGGTCGGATGATAGGGAAAAAGGTTAGTTAATCACATTTCTTGTAAGCCTTGTAGGAAGTCAGTGAATCATGTGGTTCGTACGCAAAGGGTCTCTTAGCTTTTTCTGAGGTTCGTATGGCCCATTTACAAGGTTCTGGGTCCTTGGGAGATTCTTTTATCTATAAATTTATACTAAAGTTGCAAGCTTTTTTCCGGTGGGGCTAATTAGTTGTGTCAACGCGTATGAACTTTTTTGAATTTTACAAATATGTAACCAATTTATATTGTTACAGTTATAGCCTAGTCTTTTAAATATAAAAATATAGGAGGCCTATACATTTAATTATGTTTTGGCGTTCACCGATTTCGGCATATGGTGTGTATACGGTATACCTAAGTAGTAATTTGGTGCACCCGATGTCTTTGGCTTGTTGATCGGGCTGTAAACAAACCGAACATTTAGCTAACGGTTCGTAAACCGTTCAGTGGGAAGTTCGTTTGTGCTTGTTCGTTTATTAAATGAATGAAGAACACGAACAAGAAATTCCGTTCATATAGTTAAATGAACGAACATGAACATAGGCTGTGTTCTTTCATTTATGTTCGTGAACGTTCAGTAACGTGTTTGTTTATGTTCGTTCGTTCGTGTTCAATAGTTTATTAGGAGTTTTTAATTTATATATTTTGTTTAAATACTTTAAATTCCCACGAACATGCTCCGTTCATGAACACAAACGAACATGAACATGTTCATTTTCTTAATAAACGAACACGAACACAAAATCTCGTTCGTTAAGTGTTCATGAACAGTTCGTGAATACATATCTTCTTAACAAACCAACACGAACAAGGCCTTGTTCGTTCGGTTCGTTTGCAACCCTACTTGTTGAGGATCAAAGGGGTCAAACCATTAAAAAAAGGAAAAAGAAATTCCTACACAGGGGATGAGTGGAATATGTTAAACTAATCAATTGTTGCCCTTAGTGTATTTCTAATGCTTACAACTTACAAAATCTTTCTATAAGAAAGTTGGTTTTTATATAGTAATAGTTTTTTTAGTTATATTTTAAAGCATTAATTATGCATAAAAGATCTTCAATGGTCAACCGTTTTGACTCAAATTTGTTTCACATTTTGCCGACTCTGGGTGATGACCGATGCACACTAATACGCTTTCATATACGCAATTGTTCATATATCACACGTTCCAATTACAGGTAGCTGAGACGATATTGAATGGCAAGGAGTTGGAGTTCTACAAATGGGATGGTGATCTTAAACAACTTTTACAAAATGTTAGGGACAAGTTGAATAAGGTTGCCGAGGTAAGACGCTTTCAGTATTTGACTTTCGCGTAAAAAAGTCAACTTTTGTCGTATACCAGTGAAAAACATAATTTTTAATGTGTTTGTTATGATATCACCAGAGCTGGACTAGAGAAGAGAAGAACCATTGTCTTGAAGAAACAGAGAAATCATTCAAATTCTCGGGGGAAATTCTTCGATTGATATTATCTTGAATGTGTTAGTGACCTTGAAATGTTTACGGGTCGTGATATTTCCCGCTTCCTGATGTATCGTTACTGTTTTGTGCATAATTTGCGCTTTATATCGACCGTTGTACACGAAAGTGAAGAAAACATGTGCTCCATCTTTCTTAATGACATGCTTCTTTGTGTTATGAGATCACTTATTACTTTGTGTCAAAGCCAAGGGGCTATTTTTTGCTTTTAATGGTTCAGACTCTTTGTTTCACGAGCAGATGTCTGAATGGTTCAGATATTTGCCTCTGAATGGTTAAACATTGTACTGAGTGTGAATGGTTAAGACCTCTAATCTGAATTCGTTAGATATTTGCCTCTGTACGGTTAAGCATTATACTGGCTTTTAATGATTCAGACATCACACTGGTTGAGCACTTAATGGTTCAAACCTCTTAGTGGTTCAGCACCTAACCATTCAGAAGTTGTCAAACAGTTCCAAAGTGTTTGGCTTGTGCGTCTCTAAAATTTACGTATAAAAAAAGAATAACTTATAACTCGTGTTTCTAGTATTTGAAGTTGTAATGGTTCATGGTTACAGTCCCAAAGTGTTTGGCTTGTGCGTTCTAAAATTTACGTATAAAAAAGAATAACTTATGACTCGTGTTTCTAGTATTCGAAGTTGTAATAGTTCATAGATACGGCTTAGATATGTGTTTTAAAAATGATTGTTATCTTATTTACTAATCTAAATAATGATAAGTAATTAAATTAAAAAAATGTAAATTGAGCCTCACAATGATGTCTACTAAAATGTCATTAAAAAAAATTTATAGAATTATTCATGTGAACAAATGATTTGTATATTCCTAACCAAAGAACACATGGTAAACATTAGGTATGTACTAACTAGTCAAACTTCTCAAACATCATATCATAGGAGACCAAAAAACACATGGTATTAATGAGATGTGAGATGATAAAATTAGGTATGTACTAACTAGTCAAAAGGCACTCACGCTGAAACGTGGTCAAACAAAATATAAACTTGGTAAAAATGCTTCAATAATTTTTGGTTAGGGTGGAAGGGATTTTCGGTGACTCTTCGGTAACCTACATCACCGAGCGGTGAATGTGCCGCCGCCCCCATTTCGGCAATCGTTGATTCATCAAAACGGTGAATACTCACCGAGAACATTATGTTGACCGTTTGAAAAATTCGAACGTTGGGATCTACGATGTAGCCGTTAGAAAATAAAAAAAGAGATTTTTTCTTTATTTAAAACATACACATTTCACTTATCTTCAACACCATTTTTCACTTCTATTCCACCAAATCATTTCTTTTACATTCCAAAATACCACCGCTATTCATTCCAATTGATATTAGTGAAGACGATGATTCTTCCTTAAGCGATGGTAGTTTAGTTTTTTTTTCCTTCCAAAATCTTATTAAGAAAGCCGCCGCTAGAAGACACGGGTACTTCTAGAAAGAAAGAAAGTTGTCCTCGAGATCGAGAGAAAGGATCGCGAAACTCTTGTGGCAGATTATTTTGCCGAGGAGCCCAAATTCAACGAAGATATTTTCCGTCATAGGTTTCGTATGTCGAAAAGGTTGTTTTTAAAAATTGTGAGCGACGTGCAAGCAAATAACTCGTGGTTTCAAGAGGGTCTGGATGGGAGAATGAAGAAGAGTTTTACACCGTTGAAGAAAGTTACATCAGCGATTAAGCAACTTGCAACCGGTAACCCTCCAGACAAGAACGACGAGTATTAAATATGGCAGAAAGGACTTCCCATGAGTGTGTAGATTATTTTTACGAAGCGGTATGTAATTTATACGCTTCAGAGTACTTACATAGACCAACAAGCTACGGCGTCGCGCTTTTGTATCAGGCTCATGAGGATATACATCACCTTCCTGGGATGTTGGGTAGTCTTGATTGTACACACTTTGTTTGGAGAATGTGTCAACAGAGTTGCGGGGCCATATATGAGGGGGTCACAGGTACCCGACAATTATGCTCGAAGCGGTGGCCTCTCAAGATTTGTGGATTTGACATGCTTTTTGTGGTCCATCAGGTTCACAAAACGACATCAACGTGCTCCATCAATCTCCGTTATTTCTTACTCCACGAAATGGAACTGCACCAAAATGCCCATTTTACGTGAACAACCCCTTGTACAAGCATGGATCCTATCTTACCGATGGAATCTACCCTACTTGGCCCATGGTTGTGAAATCATTTCCGTATCCTCACATTGTGAAAGAAAAGAAGTTCAAGAGGCAACACGAGGCGGCAAGAAAAGACGTGGAACGGGCTTTTGGTGTTCTAAAGGCAAAATGGGATGTACTAAATCGACCAATGCGTGCTATGAGTGTAAAAAAGATTAGGAATATCGTATATGCGTGCATTATTATGCATAACATGATTCTAAAAGACGACGGAAACGTGATTGCACCGGTACATATTCGTGATCCTCCAGTCGAGCCTGTTTTTGATGAAAATGTTTATAACGAGCTTGTTGATGAAGACACGGATTATAGACTAAAATGTGATCTTGTGGAGCATCTTGGAGAACAAGATTTACCCCACCTTTTGGCGGACTCCGACGACGATTAGTTAAATTAGTTTTAGTTTTAAAATGTATTTTTATATTTTAATGTTTTATTTTGTTTAAAATATGTTTATTTATTAATTCATAATTTCTAGAAATAAAAAATACATAAAAATATCAAACACCCCATGTGTTGTATAGGTGTTTAAAATGAAAAGTGAAGTGTTTGAGTGACATGACATGAAATTATTAGCTAAACAAAAATTTACCATACCACTCCTCAAATGAGGAGTGCCATTTTCACCCTTAAGATTACTTATTGAAACTCTTTATTAACTTATTAACTTTTTATAAGTTAAAAAAGTGTTTGGGAAAGTGAATTTTACACATGTTTATAACTTTTTAAAGGTGTTAGAAAAGAGTTTTTCAAAAACTTGACGGGCAAATGACTTGTAACCTTTTTGTAAAAGTCAACAAGAAGTTAAAATAAGCAATCCCAAAACTATATCAAAATTAATGATGAATAGATGAATTATTTTTAGAACTATATTTAATTTTTTTTGTATTGTATGTTTTATGTGTATATTAATATTTTGTAGTGTTTAAAATGAGAGACTCTCATCAGTTATTTATAATCATATATGTTTATAAATCGTGAGATAATTTGTAACAATAAAAAAAAGTTATCAAAGATTAAAAGTACTAAAAGAGTAGGTATATATCTTTAAATCATAATACTAACTAGATTCTTTCTATAGGCTGCGCGTTGCGGCGGCGATATGTTAGTTGTTCATAGGTAGCGGCAAGCTATGTGATTCGTTAATCACATGAAAACACATGTTTCAATGTATCTGGTCTAACTCAGTATAACCTATATAAGCATTGCAGTTACAAAAGAAACGGAATCGAACCTGAATTGGTTCGTTTAGCGAGGGTTCCACCTAACCACCACCCCACCCTTACCTTTGCATCAAAACTTAGAGGCGTCAAAACGTACAGTAGCTCAAATTTATACCGTCAAATGAAAACGTATTATATTTGACCCGCTCATTTCCGAACATAGTTTACCTCAAAACGTAGAGCAATCGAAAAATTACGTAAAAATAAGCATGCACACGTATTATATTTGACAAGACTCGTTTTAGAATTTTTTTTATGTCGATATGTTAATTTATACCAACATGTACCTTAACGCGTACGCCAATTGAAACCGTACATATAAAATGAAAGATTAATGAAAACGATACTTAACGGAAAAACACATTAAACATTACCTCGTGAGAAAATAGTTTTTTCCTTTTAACCTAAAAGAAATTGGGGGGGGGGGGGTTGTAATTTTGAAAAGTTAAAGCTCAAGCGAGGATGAAAATGATATTTTGTAAGCTTTTAGAAAATGTAGGAACTGTAAACGTCAATTATTGGAATTTTGGTGTAAAAGAATTGTATTAAAAAAATTAAAAGTATTTGTTAGATGATAAGAAAAAAATTAAAAAGTAAACGTGTATTAGAGACTAAAAAGGTAGCTTCAGGATAGAACATCTGACCTCTTGATTTAATGTAAATGCACCAACCATCAAAGCAGAAATTCATTTTGATTAGAGTTACCAAACAAATCTTATATATAGAAAAAAGGACAGTGGCTGTGATTTGACAGCCACCGACCTATTTTAAGGGTATATAAATTAGTGAGTTCAAAACAGTTTTAACCTTTAATAATCTATGAAAGTATTGTAAAAATAATTTATAAACTAATTTTACAACTTTATTTAAATTTTATTTCACAATAATATAATTTAGTATTGTTGGATGGGGAAACCCATCTGCTAGACACTTGAATCCAGAAACATAAAATAGTTATGAATGGATTGATGTAATGGACGAGACAAACAAATTCGTCAATAAGGTAAAATAATGTTTTTTTTAAACGGCCAACAAAATTAATCCTAAGCACTCTTAGGATATTACTGGACCAAACGGAGTACTACGAGAGTAACCCGAGTCTACCACTAATTTCGGAGAAAACCCGGTAACCCACCCGTCCGTAGGCATGACGGTGAAATTACCGGTAAAGCCGATTTTGACTCAAGGATCAAACCAGATTTCTTTGGGTCTTCTATCATTCCCTACCAGTATCTCACTCTACACCAAATAAAAGTTAAACCTACATCTAAAAAAAAATACAAATCTTCCACCACTTGATCTAGAGATCATCGGCAAGTTAAAAGAATTATAGAAAAAATTATACTAATAAAGTATAGTGTGGTAGTATTTAATTCCATTTTACTATTTTAGAAATGCTCCAAGTATTCACTGGAATTCATGATTAAAAACTTTTGATGTACATCTTATAAATCTTTTTTTTACGATATTATATAATAGTTTGTAATAGTTAATGCATTAAAGTGGTATAAAACAAATATTAAAATAGAAAAAAATGGTGTAGGTCAATCAACCCGACTTGTTTTAATCCAAACTAATTACACCACTTACACATTACACCTACGCGCCCATCTTGTCACCTCTATTTAACGCTCACTTCATATTTTTAGTAATTTCGTATGCACAAGAATTCTTAATTTCGCACATTCCAAATATAGCGATAGTTAGGGATTGAAGTTCTACAAATAAAATGATATCTCATTCATCTTGTAATATGTTATGAACAAGTTGAATATAGAGGCTAAGTTGAATATAACATTTGGCTTTCAACTAAAAAAGTCAACATGCAATGCATTTTGTGTACACCAAGTCGTTGCATCTTATTTAGGGGGTGTCCACATTTATGCTCCGAACTCGACCACAATTAGGGGTGGACCTAAGTAGAGGGTTTGGTGGGCGGGCGCACCCCTTGAAAAAAGATTTATTTTAAAGGGCAAGAATCCGATCGCACCCCTTGAAAATTTTTTTGAACCACTCGTTTCGCACCCCCAGAAAATAATTTATGGGCCCCACTAAACACAATTTGTACAAAGTGAAATGATTGGCTTGTTTTAGTTCTTTAGTGTTTAAAATACATGTCTTTAAAAGTTACAATTGGTGTGGAATAATTACATTGAACCATGAAGGTCAAATAAAGTTGTAATAATATAAGTGAAACAATTTCTAAAACAAAAGAAAAATACCTAAATGGTTTAAAGGGTATATGAGTATAAACTTGTTTTGTAACACCCAAAGTCCAAAATTATGTTTTCGTTGTTGGCCCAACATGTACATAATAAACAACTTCAGACAAAGATGGAAGATAATAAGATATTGCTAGTTCTATGTTTTGTGGCCCCAAATGTGTCAATTGGATGCAAGAATTATTTTACAACGGGTGCGAATTGGGGTTCATCAAACTTTCAAGTAATGATGATCAGGATTTTTTTTCTATAAAATACATTAAAAATCTTTCAAGAGGGCGTCCACCCATCTAAGGACTCACTTGGCTACGCCCGGGAATCACTCATGACCTTATATCTAGTTTACAAACCGAAATGTTATTAAATATCAGAGTAGAGAGTACACCTTCCTCTAAAACATGTGTCACGATTCAACGAAACAAATCAATTGTTAAGACTAATTTAACCAATTGGATTGATAAGTAGGAAGGTGAGGTCCGTGTCTAATCTTTTAATTTAAAACATTGCTCGATCCATGTTCATCATATGACTCACCTAAGGTGTTACAAACTCGAATCATAGTGACTCATATGTGTTTTAGGATGGTCGGGCAAACCTCATCAAGATGATACGATCCCAAGGGTGGGGTATTTGAAATATTTCAGTCAGATATCACATCGAACACACGAGATGTTTTGTTAAACAAAGTACATTGCCTTACCATGCATATCATTTTTTTAACACGACACAGCGAGTCCCCATGGAGTTAAGTATGCTAGTACAAGAGTCATTCAGAATGGGCGACGTCCATGAACAATGTTGTGCGTTGGGGATGGCCGAAAATGTAATATTTGTAATCAGGGTGTTGCACATTGACCCTTCATATATCACAAAACCAAAGTTCGTCGTCTATACATCTATATTCATTATTACGGTTTTATATTCGTAATATTCATATAATTAGTTACTAAACGTAAACTCAAACACCCCTCAACTTCGTTACACTATGCAATAGAAGTGTGGTTAAAAGAAACAATAAGTTTAGCTTCAAGAAGTAGAGTCTATAAATGCAACGTAACAACTTTAAGAGTTTGAATACAAAATCGAAATTAGTTAAACAAAAGATACTCAAGGTTTAGTTGGAACACCACCACTAGCGGTGTAAGATGGCGGCGGTTTATAGTTGCTAGTCAACAACAAACAAAACATACAAACCTGATATAACGAGCATCATTTCAAGAAATTTTCTATTCATCGGCGGTGCTCATGAATCCGCCTGCATATCCAGCTCCATTGCAACCACCACAAAGGATCTCCTTCTTACCTCTGCATATCACGCAAACAAAACTTGTTAAGAAATAACCATTTGTTATATACTCGTGTGTTATCACACGAGTATGTAGTTTATATAAGTTTGGGAATGAAATATCTATGAACTTTTCTTGGGTTAATATCATAAAAAACCAATATACTTTCTTATTTTTCACGTAAGAGGTCCCTCAACATGTCAAAAAAACACGAAAAGTACTTAAACTTGTCTAGAATGTATATATAGTGATGATTGTTACACCTTAAAATAGTCAAAACTGTAAAAAGTGACATTCAACTCTTTGCAGAAATACACACACACACACACACACACTCATTTTGACCAATTTAGTGAGTACCGAGTCAATTTTAAAATATATATTTTAGAAGCACATGCAAAATTATGTCGGTTTGGTTCGTGTTTCTTTGACATGTTTGGTGACCATAATATGCGAAAAATGTGATGAGTGATTTTTCGTGCAGCATACGATGGTTTTTTTTATATCAACTCAACTCTTTTTCTTACTAAAATTTTTAAAAATCAATAAATCTGAGGATAAAAAACCTGAAAAAAAAATCAATTAATATGAGAATAATAAACCTGCAGAGCCAACACAATCCACCAGCTTTGAACCTTCCACCGAAGTGATCTTCTGTGTTCACTCCAGTTCCTTCGCATTGCGTACATAGTATTTTACCTAATGTCACACAAATTGGAAAAAAATGTAAATACCAAGAAGAGTCTATGATGGACTTTTTAGTGTCAGACAAGTGACTTTTTACGGTCAAATTTGATGACAGTTCTACAATCGTAACGAACAAAGTTGTTGCCAAATCAAATCATACAAAAAAAGTAGAGCATGTAACGAGGTTTCGGAGCTAGAAAAGTAAAACCGTATGCGGAAAATCAAAATGTAAAGTAAAATATTTTGACTTTATAAAATCAATAGTTGAAAATGAGGTCATTCACAAAGTTGTTAGCTTACCATTTCCCTCACAAGATTCACAAACTAAGCTCTTGTTAGTCGTGGTGGTTTTTGCACCATCGGAGGACGCCTGATAAACGAAAGGTCAAATTCAAAGTCAAAGTCAAAGTAAAAAACTAGTATACAAAACTAAGGTGGATTTTCTCATTTTTGTTTTAATCGGTATTGTAGATATCTCACAAGATGAAACAATTTGAAAACTCTTGATACATGGAACTAAAAACTTCAAGAAATTATAAACAAAACCATCCAACAATTTATTAAGACCTTGAGAATAAAATCTTTATAACTATTGTTGTACAATAAAACAATTTCAAACAAAGAAGTTAAACATGTAATGATTTAGGCTGTTTTAACATCAATTTCAGGTTTTTATAACCATGGAAAAACAGTAAAAACTTTGAAATTTAAACAAGATTTTGCAGGTACTTATGATGAATTTAACGTATCGGTACAAGCTGACTGGAAAGAAGTCTTACCTTGACTTCCAAAGCTTGAAATCTTTCCAGTTTTGACTTCTGATTAGTCGAAACGTTGATCAAAGTCACTCTTGGAGCATTTCCACAAATTAGCCCTGTAACATTATCATCAATCAAATGCTACACCCTACTAAACATTTTTCCAAATATTGTTTTTCATACATATATACAAAAATTATACATATACACACATGTAAATCTAAGGTTCTTTAACATAAAACCAATTAAATAACCATATAAACACGCGCACATATGCAAAGTTCGCGCTAATTCACGCTAATGGGCGCTGCTATATACATACATACTTATCATCATTTGTTCTTTTGCAAAGTGCTCAATGATGGGTCATGGTAACACATACCAACAGACACTCAAAAACACACATTTACACATATATGGAGGTGTTTCAATGTGCATTCTTATTGTCACTTCCACATCAGAAAATAATAAATTGATTAAAATTAACCAAATTCACATTTATTCTTTAAAATTAGCACTTTACATATTTAAAACTGATAGCTTTTCCCCTAAATTGTTAAAATATTAGAACCAGAATTCTAATAAACAAAACCCTCAAAATATTAACACTACCCAAGTCAAATTAATCAATTTTACAGTGTGTTTAAGGATTATTATGTACACAAAATATATAATTCTAAACTCAGACAACTTATTTCAATTATAAATAATCACATAACAAGTATGAAGTAACAATCTTGAATACCCCTTATCCACATTCAAACACCGCATATACATACAACATATACATACATACATATATACATATAGAGATAGGAAAATACCTGGTTTACTTGGGGAACTGGAGGAGGTAAGAGGGGTACAATTCAAAACAGTAGACATGTTTGCAGAGATATTTTTAGGATAAAAATGTGATGATTTCAAGATTTTGATGGGTATGAAAAAAGATGGAAACTTTGGCCTGCAAATCTTGAATTTAAAAGAAGTTGAGGTTCCCATTCACCTCTTGTAAGAGATAAGGCCCTTCTTTGGAGATAATTTTGTTGTTTACCAGAATTACCCCTGGATATTTTCAATTTTTTTTCTTTTTTTTTTGTCATTTCATAAGCAAACCCTTGTCTCCAAAGCTGTAAGTTGAAAGAGTGCTTGTCCGATGTGGCAAGTGCCTCACAAGGGCGACGAGAGTACCAAGATGGGCGGTATACCTGTAAACGAATTGAACGTTCATTGGAGTGTTAGTGTGTAATGTCAATGGTCAAAGATAAACGAGCACCAACATTTTTCTTTTATTAACAAATGAATACGTTCCTTTTTTTAACGAATGGACGTGAACCTTCTTTTAAAGAACGAACACAAATAAGAAAACTCCATTCGTTAAAGTTAAATAAATGGACATAAACATCGTATTTGTTTCTTTTTTTTTGTTTTAATCATTGTCAAGTGGATTAATGACTTTTAGTGCTTTAATGACTTGTACATCATATTTGTTTTATACTTTAAATCCTTTTAAATGTGTAATCAAGTAAAATAAAGTACTAAAATATGTGATGTTTTAATTTTGAAAACACTTATTTATATAAGTTTTACTCCATTTTTATGTTGTTTATACAATACTTTATTTTTTTTTAATTTATCTTACTGACAAAAGTCTTTTTTATTTTAAACTTGTACATATAATTTGATTCCGTTTAAAATACATTGAGGGTAGGTGAAATAAATTAAGAAATGGTGGTGATATGGAAATGTAAGGACTTGTAAGTATATTTATATGGTTAAAAGACAATGTGTGTTTTTGAAACATTAGTAGAAATTAGATTGTCAGTTAATTCGATGCGTTTGTGAGTGTTTTCAGCCCTTTGGTTGGAGGCAGGCTTGTTAAATGTTAAAACAATACTCTTCAATTTCATTATTTTGTGACATTCGACGCGTTTGTGAGTGTTTTCAGCCCTTTGGTTGGAGGCAGTCTTGTTAAACGTTAAAACAATACTCTTCAATTTCATTATTTTGTGACATTCGACGCGTTTGTGAGTGTTTTCAGCGCTTTGGTTAGAGGCAGTCTTGTTAAAACAATACTCTTCAATTTCATTATCTTGTGACATGTATAGTATTCATTATTTTTATTTATTCTCTTGATATGTTTCATGTTTTGGATCCTGTTGGGCTTGGAACTGCACTTGTTGCTAGGCTTGGAAATGGGCTAAGTATATAGGGTTCACGTCTAGGCCAGGACATGGCCCGACGCATCCTTTAGCGGTTCGTGTGTTTATTCATCAGTTATTGGGCTTTTCACAAGTGATGGAAGGTGTTAAAGTATTGGGCTAAAGCTTGAGCTGAAGATTGGGCGTTTGGGCTTAGGAGATATAGTTTGAAGGCCCATCAGGGTTATTTGGTGTCCGGGTCTTGCGGGTCAACATTTTCGGGTCTGGGCCATGTATAATTAAGATATTTGTGTATGTTGTGTTCCAGATTCACACACACACACACTCTTTATGGCAAGTAAACTAATTGGGTTGAGGGGAGGGGGTGGCTTGTATAATTTTAAAATTTTCGGACAAATAGTCAGAAATTTTATACTTGTAATCGAAACATTCAGGGAGGCGGGTGCACCCCCGGTTTCCAATAAGCTCCTCCCCTGAATATAGTATATGTAATTAACTTAAAAAACTTAGAAGTTGTAAGCAATATACACATTAGCTTTCTCTTGTGTAGGTAGCATATAGTTGTAAGCTCAATACACTTAATCAATATGTTTTACTAAATAGCACATGACTAAATTCTAAATGATCAAGCTTAAGCTGTTGGTGCCAACCTGTAGCTCGTTATTCATCAAACAATTAAGTTGAGTTTGATTTTGTACGTTATGTTACGAGCTGAGCTAAGTTTCAAACTTAATTTGAATCGAGTAAATCTTTGAGTATTTTATATGAGCCGAGCTCAAGTATATTTTAACTTGAGATCGACTCGGCTTATATTTTACATCCATAGATGTGTTTATGGTAATTTGTAAGAAATACCAAGATAATTTGTTTTTTTCTTTTGTGGAATGTTACCCATTGTTTTTTTTAACTTTTTTTTAGCATTTGAGTAACTAAAAATTAAGTTGGTTGGTTGGTAGCTAACGTGCCTTTTTATTTCTTTGAATAATGTTTCTATTGTGAAAATTTGTTTTGTTATATAAGTAAAAACAATACGCTTTTTTAATTGTTTAAATTTTTGTTAAATACTGCCTTTCTCTATATTTATACTATTATATAATTCCTGTTTAGACAAAATTGGAATTTCACATCAATTTTAAGACATGAGTTATCACTTTATTTGCACTCTATGCAATACTTACTAATTTGTCCGCACTTATTATAAATATTTAACAAGGTTTATCATTTATCTCTTGGTTGAGACATTATTTTATAATCGACAGTGATATTAAAGGCATAGGTCGTGCTCAAATTGAGAGGTTGTAAAATCGATAGTAATTAATAAGGTCATAAGGGTGTGCTTAGCGCCACCCCGCCAGCTCATCGATTTTAGTGCCCATGGCGCCATCAACCAACCCCCGCTCGTTAACAAGGGGGCGCTATCTGTAACATTCGCGTAAATGGGTTTCAAAACCCGATTCATTCAAATAAATCAAGTATTTAATTCAAAGTTTTAATACGTATTTAATTATAGTATTATTCTATTTTTTTTTAAATTAAAAAAAAAACTAAATAATATAGTTAAAATATGAATATAATAAATAATAACAACAATAATGATAATAGTAATAATAAGTGAAATAGAATAAACTTAAAAAAATAAAAAAATAAAAAAATCAAAAAGGGGGAAACCGGAATCGAACCCGGGTCTCCCTTGTAACTACACACACCAAACACCACTGCGATACACACACTTATTATGAAATTTTGGAATCAAATAATATATACGGTGAATCATGCGTATCATCTGCAAATTCAAATCATCAAACGCCCGCTGTTTCCGTTTCAGTCTTGCAAATCACCGAGTAATTAGTCAATCTGCATATAATCCTCAATCAAGGTTCAATCAAAACCGTTATGCAATCATCAATCTAAATTTCGGTTTCAAAAATCGAAATCAAAGCACTCAATGCAGCTATAAATACCGAACACATCACACTAACAAATTCGCTCATTTCCTTCACAACATACCTCTGTTCTCTCTGTTCAAATCCTCTGTTCGTGTCAGAATTCAGCTCTGTTCTCCGGAACTTAAGTTCTGCTCGCCGGAATCCATTGCCGGAACTCTACGATCGTAGGTAAACCTTCTATCATTCTTGTAGATTATTAATAACATGTTTAAAGTATAACCAGCACAATAACAACATCCTTTTTAATCGGTCAAGGTCGAGTTTCAGTACTGGGTTATTTTAGATGAAAAGAGATGAAGTTGGTCAGAGCATTTGTATAATTAAATTTGATATTTTAAACGGGTTAGACACACAGTCCAGCGGTGGACTGTGTGCATTGCATGTAAAAGACATCGGGTTCGAATCCTAAACACGACGCCGACTCTCTGAATCAAAAATCAATTGTTTTTGCTAAACAGATAACAAGTAGTTAAAGGTAATAGAATTCAAAGATAAACCGGGTTAGACACCCAGCCCAGTTGGTAGGGCTGGGTGCATGGTACAGCAAGGGTTACAGGTTCGATTCTTGTGGGAGACCAACGGGTTGCTTATTTAAAAATCTTTTTTTTAATTATATAATTTCTGATATATTCTAATTAGCATATATATGTATTTAAAATAGGAATCCTTACGGGTTAGACACGTAGCTCAATTGGAAGAGCTCGTGCACACGTACGGAGGTCACGAGTTCGAGCGCCATCACACGCAGTCAAACAATCAACGAACCGGTCAGGTCTTGTCAGACCTGACAATTTTTTTTTATATATTCTTTTCATTTTTTTATTATTATTATTTATATCAAGTATACATTATTATTTTAATTTTAAAACAATTAAAAACAACTAAAAGTTTCAACTTCCTAGGATAAAATTCTCAATAATAATACTACAAAACAATCTCAAATCTAATAAAGAGTATAAATCAAATATTAACCTGTTTATATTTACCGATTTATCGTGTATCATTTTAGGTTAGTATTCTTTCGTCGATCAAATCCTCAACTCGTGCGCTTTAATTATCAAGCAAGGAACCACCCACTGTGAGTGAATCCTTACAAATTCCCCTTTTTATTCATGTTTGGGGTGTATCATGTGTCGTTTATACATTTCGTTTATTCAAACACTTGTGCAATTACCATTATATGATCTAACGTGCGATGTAAATGTTATTTGTTGTATTGCGTGTTTATATTTTTGTCAAGTTGCGTGCAAATCATTCATAAGGCCCATCAGTTCCTCTGGGAGACGAGTTGAGCATCAGGTGCCTCATTAGATTGGCTCGTTTGATTGAGCCTTGATCTCATTGCTCATCATTGGATATGTGTGTGTGTGCATTAATTGATATTATGTGGTTTGATGGTTAAGTTTACATATGCATATACTCATATTTGGTTATGCACATTTTTATTTAAATAACCAATATAACTAATTCGTTCAAATGTTTTTATAAGATTCTCTCGCCAACTTTTGTTGACCTAAAAACCATTTTTTTACACATGATACAGGTGAACAGGTTGAAGCAAGGAACACATAGGAAATTGCCTTAGAAGAAAAATAAAGAATTCATGAATGTTGGGTTTAGAACATGTTGTGCTTGTTTGTTTGATGTAATTTTCTCTTTTAAATTGGAAGTAATAAATATGAAACTTTATATTAAATGTCATGAGCTTTGGTGATAACCCAATTATGCCCCGATACCATTTCCGCTGCGGGTCAGGGTGTGACACTATCCCCTTGTCGCCAGCACGTTAACGACGAATTTTGGGTGGATCGAGGCATTTAGTCAACATAACCATTGATCAACGGTCATTTAAAAAAAAAGTTTAAAGTTTTTATTTTACCTAAAAATACCTTACCCATTTTCTATATTTTCCATCTGTTCTTCCTCTACTCTTTATCTAAAATATTTACAATTTTTTTCATAACCACAAAATGTTTTCCAAGAACCAAAACGTGTGGGATCCCAATCATCCGTTTTGGCTAAGTGTACCAAACAATCCCAATAATGAGCAAGAAGACCGTTACCGAAGAGACCCGCGAACGGGTGAGCTTGGGTATTATCCGATGCCACCTAGCACCCCAACTTCCCCTCATCCGACCACGCCACCGATTCCCGGTTTTTATGGATACTATTCCCAACCGCCATTTTTCCCAAAACATACCCCAAACCTAAAACATACCCAAAACCGAATTCGTACCCAAAACCCAAACCGAACTTGAAAACCAACCCACTTCCTCAAAAGGTGTACGATGAGAAGGCATCGTAAGAAGGGTGAGAGCGAAACACGTGCTCCTAAGACGATTGAAAAGTGGACGCCTAGGGAAGAACTTGCGTTGTCACAAGTGTGGCTTGACGTGTCAGAGGATGAGATTGTTGGTAAATTTTCTCTCCATAAAGTTTTTTTATATATTTTTATAAATATATTTTTATAATTATTGTGTATTTTTATAGAAAATGACAAAGATGTAAAAGTATTTTGGAGGCGTATACGTGAGAAGCTTTTTGCCGCAATGGTCGTGGTGAATGCGTTCGGCCGACTCATTTTCGGGCAAGTGGACCGCAATGCGGACAGCAATTTCAATAACATACATAATAATTTCGTCAACAGTCTTAGAAGACGAAGCGGTTCGAGCGACGTGGACATTATGACCCCCGTCCACAACGACTATAGAATTAATAATTGGCATGCGTTTATGATGATACCTTCGTGGGAGCTTTTTCGCAAATCTCCCAAGTGGCATCTTGTACCGCCGTTTGAACCAACGGCCCATAGGTTAAAACGGTCCAAATCAAACATCGACTACCGAACCATCCGAGTCCGATCTCGTACTACTATTAATCTAAACGACGACTTTAAGGAATTTGAAGAATCGCAAGAACTGGAAGAGCTGCGACGACCAAAGGGTATGGATAGAAGTAAGGCAGTTGCATGAGCACGAGACACGTCTTCTTCAACGCCATCGGATGGCTCGTCAAGGTTGGACGAGTTCGACAATAGACTCAACAAGCTCCTCTCGATCAAGGAAAAGGAGCAAGAACTAAAAATGGAGAAACAAATCCAGAAAGATATGAAATATCTCGCGAAAGACTTTTCGCAACTACCAGAGGAGGACCGAGTTATTTTGGAGGCTCACTAAGGCAAAAATTCGAGCGAAATATATGTAGTTTTTTTATTTTCGAGTACTTTATTTTTTAAGTAACTTGCATTTTTAAGGACTTTGTAATGTTTTATTTATTTTAATGAAATTATGTTTTTTTATTTTGTTTTAAATAAAATTGACATATAAATAAAAAAAAAAATATAAATAAAAAATAGTTAGGTGATGGAGGCTTTAAAGTCATTCTCTTTAATTTGCAAGCAATGACATGCAAGTTAAAGAGAATGACTTTAAAGCTCCTTATTTAATGTGGCGTTGATGTAACGCTAAAGTGACGTCCGCATAAAACAAAACATGAGCAAATAAAGTGGTAACCGACGTCTTAAATAAAGTTACAATTCTGTCCCAAAAATATTAAATTATACGGTAGTTTTATACTTTTTGGAAAGAGATAATATTGAGAGCTTGTTTTTCGAGAGTTATAGAACCAAACGGAATATTCACGGATTTAATTCTATTCAGTTTTTTCGGATTCACGGCTTGGACAACTTTCACATATTTTGAAATTACGTTATTTTACTTGACTGATTTTTATAACCTGTTGTAGAATATATTTTTTTAATCTTATAAATTAAAATATTATTAATTGATGGAAGATTTTTAGTGAACATACACAAACGTTTCATAACATTTTTCAGGTGGTTCGTCACACGTCATTAATCCTGAAAAAGTTATATAGATTTTAGAATTAAACCTCGAATAATCAAGTTAGAGAATGGTTATGCCATTCACTTGTTGCAAACGGGTCAAACAAACTAAAATGTCAAGTTAGAGTATGGTCATGCTATTGACCCGTTACGAACGGGTCAAACCAACTAGAATGTCAAGAATTAAGAAAGGTTATGCAAATGACTCGCTATGAACGGGTTAAACAAATTAGTATGTTATGCAAAAGAATGGTCATGTGAATGACCTGTTACAAACAGGTCAGACAACACAAGAATGTTATGCTAAAAAATGGTCATGTAAGTGACATGTTATGAAACAAATTAAATTAACCGTCACGCTAGGTGTGGGAATAACTACGTATTGACCCATTGCGAACGGGTCAAATAAATAGAAATGGTGAAAAAAAAAACCAAGAGAGAATGATGAAAGAGCATAATATGCGAATATGTTAAATGAGTGCTTATCATGTTTGTTGGAAGTTAGTTGGATGTAATTACATGTAATTGATATTAATTCTTGTTTTATGTTATAGGTAAAGCTCAACTTTAAGCGTATTGTGACGCTTGATATGAACACACTAGCACTTCTCTCCCACAACACGCTTCCGATCTAATTGTAGCAAACGGGTCAAACTTTTGTTGTTTTGAAAATTAAAGTATGGTAGCTAGAACAATTAACCAAAGATATATGTTTTATATCTTTTGTAAATGTTGGATGTTATGTAACTAGTTTAAAATGGTCAACTCGTCAAGTATGTCCAAGTTTTCTTAGAAATATGAAAGATCAAATCAGGTCATACAATTCGTTCGTTTAATCTTGGTTTGACCACTTAAAAGAAATGGGCGGTATAAAAATATATTTTTGACAAGATAAGAAATAAAATTTCAAAAACTAAAAATAAAAAATTCTTTCCCTCACTTCTCTTAATTTAAATTTAAATGTTAAAGACCCATTCTTATTGCAACCTAACTCAATGTATACGTTACAATCTATCTATTCCAATTTAATAATTAACCATTGTTTGTCGTTCAAAACAATTATTAATTTATTTTGGTTGATGCAACAGCTCAACTACTCACATAAACAATTACATAATTCGTTAAATATTGCTCCAAAATACACACTTTAGTGTTGACCCACAATGCATAAAAATCAAGACAATTAAAATTGGCCAAACAAAAGATGGCCAAGACATTAATCATGGATATATTATTTAATTTATAGTGTTTTTATGACGTTTTTATTGTATTTTTATGGTTTTTTATGGTTTAAGGTGTTTCGAGACGTTTTGAGAAACACCATAATAATATTCTAATATCCAGTTTAAAAAAGACCATAATTTTTTCTAGTTAATATGTTCACAAAAATATCATGAAACAGACTTAATGTAGGTCCACCTGAGGATGTCAAACCTATTCCTTGTTCATATAACACACACACGATTGCGGAATCCAAGTGTGTATGCAACCAAAGCGAGAGCACAATCAATATGACAAAGATGTATCTTCAAATGTTCACTATATTGATATGAAAAGAGACTCAGTACATAGACTCTTGAATACACTGCTTTATCTCTCTAGTGCTCGCACACGTCTGGTCTTGTCTCACACAACTAACCTCTGGTCTCCACTCAAAGGTTCTCTCTCAAGGCTCACTGGACCAACACTGACTGAGAGGTGCATGTCTGCTTATATAGTGTCCATGCTGGTCATCCGTACGAATTTGGTTCGTACGGAGCAACTGGTTTCGTACGAAGCTACCAATTTCGAACGAAGCAACCAATTTCGTACGAAGCAACTGGTTTCATACGAAGCAACCAATTTCGTACGAAGCAACTGATTTCGTACGAAGCAACCATTTCGTACGAAGCAACCAATTTCGTACGGAGCAATGACGTACACAAGACTCAACGGTATGCACACATGCACCCGTTTAACACAGACTAACTAAGATGTCGTACGAAACCAAGATAGAAGGATATCTTGATTTGGTCGACATGACCAAACTTATACAAACACAACAAACAAAGACCGAACAATTACATACGTAACTAAGAACAAGCGACAGACACAAAAGTGCATCAACAAACTCCCCCTTGGATGTTGCTTGATCTTCGATCTTTACTTCGAATTGCCTGCTTCAGACTATGAGCTTCTGGCGTGAAAACCGATCTGACTTGTACTGAACCGAACCGAGTCAAACTCCCCCTTGGATGTTGCTCGTGATGGTTGTTCTTCATACTGTCGGATCTTCAGATGTCTTCACATGTCATAGTTAGGAAGTGCATCAGCAAACTCCCCCTTGAATGTATCTGGTGGTGTTGAAAAGTGGTAGCTATGAAGATTGATCTTCTTGATTCACAGCTTGCAGTCACGTTGTGTCTTTTCTCCCCTAACTGGATTTCTTCAGACTCGTTCTCTTTGACTTTTAGCTTGCTTGGATATTCCATATGTACATACCACAAAGCTAAACACGTAATGAGAACAACTGTAGGGATGTAATCAACCTTATAGAATTTTTATTTGAAAATTTCATGAAGGATTGATCTTTAACAGAATTAGCAAAAGACATGAGACCAATTCTCTTTCAACTACCAACTGACAATACTTTACAAGTTTTTAAGATCGTTTAATTTTAAATTATTAAACTTTAAAGCTTGTCAACTTCGACCGTTTATGAAGATGTAGTTGTTTTCTGGCTTACAATCAAGATTTCAGGTAGAATAGACTTTGAGTTCCAACATCGGTCTACCAAAAATAAACTAGAAGTAAAATCTTTTTGATATTTTGCAAATTTATAAAGGTAAGGACGGAAAGCATTAAATAAATAGTTACAGACATTCTTTTTGCGAATTTCGAGGGTAAGAGAACATATTAGTATACGGTTCTGTCAAAACACACTTGTTGTTTGATTAGATAGTATTAAGATAAGTATCCTATAACAATTATCGGTATTGTTGTCCACGTAAACTCAACTTATCAGATGTAATCGTGGTTAGGGGATACGATTAATGTATGATTTATACTTACCAACCGGTGTTCATCCACTTCATGACACATTCCCGTATCAAGATATGCACGAGAGAAAATCTTACCGGTGAGTATATTGCTTTATCATCTGTTTTGACGTATATATGATGTGAGATACTCACTTATTTGATTGAAAACAAGCCCTTTGTGATTTAATCACTTATTGACGAGGAACTTGATTTTCAAATGCATGCAGGGCGCATGAGTAAGTCCGTGAACAGGTTAGTACCATCGTACCGACAGAGAGACGAACTTAGCTTCCGCATAAAGCTTGTGATATTTATCACTATTTTAGGATGTGATATTTTTATCACTTACTGATGGTCGTATGCAGTATGTACACGTACGTATGATATCATGGAAGTTCTAGACTTGCGTCACCGTTATTTTTCGGATAGAAGATTCAACCATGATACCCAGATGATAAGTCAGCATAAAGACCGTATATCTCAGAACCTCAGCACTCTATCAAACGAGATTTCGGTACCAAGACCATATGCCAATGAATAGTTCCCACCTGGTCTTCAGTCGATTATGTTTATATCGCCCTGTGCACACTTTTAAAATGATGTGAGCCTAGCGATACACTAGATATAGAGCTACTTATCATTTTTCATTTTAAGTTCAAAGATGTTTTGACAGACCACTAATTTGCTATCATATTCTTTTTTTCTCGTCAGGAAACTCATTTTTTTGTTTTTCTCATGTTTTTATATTTTTCTGATTGGAATTTACTCCCCTACAATGCAGAAAATATATTTAAACAGTTAAATATACCTTTTTGGATTGTTTTTGAAGAAAAATATTTACAAAAACGATTTCCCGATGTGGATTAACTCATTGTTTCACCTTGATGCCGTTTACCAAAATTAATTTTAATAAAAATGATTTATCAAAATTTGAAGAAAAGAGCTGGCATGTTGGTAATTGGTGTGAATCAACAACATTGATACGTTTCATATAGAAACAATCACGTGTGAGGTGATATTTTGTATCAATGTGTTTGGTTTGGAGAGCAAAGGTCTTTGTCTTTCTCCTTGAGAAGTAGTGTGCGGTTGTTCAAACCATGCTAAGGCATCCGCACACCCAGTTGATTTGTTCAAACAAACACATTTTCTTCAATCACATCCTTGGAGAAATGTATATTGCACGATCATCTTGTAAGCTTTTTCTTTCTTTTGGAAGATATAAGACATGATTCTTTGATAATCTTCCATCGTGCTGCAGGCGCATACATTTCTATTGAATCTATCTTGTGGATCTGATACAAGCCTTAAACGAACAAATTGTTGGTTGTTTTTCATCATGTCGAAGTTATCAATTTCAATCATCAATGTTTCTTTCTTCTCTCCAACAAAGGCAACAACTCCTGGATATAACAATGTTTGGTTTTGGTTTCCAAATTTGTTTTTGTTTTTCAGTTTTAATATCAGTTTTTGTTTGGACAACCTTTGGTTTCAAAGCCTTTTCAACCACCTTTGTTGTTTCTTTCTCTGTTTCATTTTTCTTTGTTTAACAAGACGAGGGTCCTGTTTTGGTGAAACAAATTTTGTATGGTAACGTTTACCATGGGGTGCATCAATCTTTTCTTTTCCTTTTGTAAGATATGGACAATTTTTGATAATGTGTCCATACTTACCACACTCAAACATGATCTTCGCTCAACAAACCTCGGAGTATGATGAAATTGACATCTTGATGATGAACTTCGTGATCTTGAGGTACTTAGTCCTTCATCACAACAATGTGTGTGTTGTGTGTGGTTGTTCTAAGTGTTTTGCTTTAAAATTTTTCTTTGTTTAACAAAATCCGTGTTGGACTTGTTTACAAAAGATTCAATTTTATCAGTCCCTCTGGATTTCACGAAGTTCACATTTGGAATTTTCTTCTTGTTTTGGCTCTGTTTGCCTTTTGCTTGATTTACATGATTTTGCCTTTGTTGATTGTTTTGAGATTTCCACTTTTGATTTCTGTTTTTCTTTCTATCTTCAGTTTTTGGGATAGGGGCACTCTTAGTTATTACAACTTTCGGGCTTGAATTTCCCAAAAACTTACTAGTAGAATCTTCAAAAACTTTATCAATCAAGGATTGATTGACATTTTTTATGGGAAATTCTTTGTTTGAGAAAACTTTGTTGCAACCAATCAACGTATAAAGCAAATTCATGCTTTCACAGGTTTCAAAATGAGCTTTAACATTCTTGACATTGGCAGTCACACACGGTTTCGTTGAAGGTCACATAGAATGTGATTTTCGAGAGGTATATTTTCCTCTTTTATTACCGTGTTTGACTGTTAAGGTTTAACCTCAGCCGACTCGTCATCCGAACTATCATAATCCTCAATGATGGGAGAATTTTGATTATTCTTAGTCTTTGAGTCATTGACGTTATCCAGTTGGCTTTGACTTGAAGATGTGCCCTTTGTGAATCCTAGACCAGGTTTAAACTCATCTAGGTCTAATGGAACAGTGGGTTCAAAATGTGGCATATCCTCAGCATCTGGCATTTTGGAGTAATTGTGCCTAACCGGAGGAGGACAAGCCTGATAACCTATGCATTTCACATCACCTTTCTTCTTTTGAGCTTCGATGATGTGATCCAATACATATCTTGAGTTGGAATAACTATCCAGCTTGAGTTTGATTGCGTCATGTTCACACTTTGCAATGGCTAGCTCATTTTTGTTTCTTCAAGCATGTTAATGTAATTGTTAATGGATGTTTGTTTTCTTAAAACATTCTTTGACAATTTAGAAACATCTTTCTTTAAAGTTTCAATTGTTGTTTTAAATTATTTTTCCTTTTTCTTAAGAGTTGTGTCTGCCTCGGTGCATTTTGTTAGATCCACAATCAAGCTCTGATGATGTTTCTTCATGTGATCAAATTTACCTTCCTGTTCTACATATTTACCTTTTAAGAATATACAATTAAAACACTTAGACGTAGTAGGTTTATCGAGACTTACCTGACTGGATTGACAGTCCAAACGTGTCATGAAAGCTGCACGAAGTGTCGAAGATCCGATTGATGAGGGGTGCTTGGAAAATTCATCAGATGGTTCTTCATTTTCATGCTCTGAATCTTCTTTACTGCTATCTATTGATTCAGTTTCCGTGACTACCTCATCTTCAGATTGTTCTCCACTAGAAGTCGATTTTGCTTCATTTGAACTGATGCTGTCCCCTGAACTGTTGTCATTTCTGGATGATTCTACATCGTTACTGTTCTTTGCAATTTCGGCATATAATGCAGTTCCTCCTCCACCAATGTTTCCCAATTGAATTGACCAATCACAGTGTTCGTCAGCTTGAACCACTGATGCTCGGTTGGAATTGTTTGCGGGAACCATTGCTCTTTCGTTGTTAGCAGCTTGATTTCTGGTAAACGGATATTGATTCCCTTGCTGTGGAGGCTTCGTGCATTCTCTTTTAAAATGCCCTTTTTCCCTGCAGTTGAAACAAGTAACTTTTCTTTTATCAAAACCATATGGAGTATCCTTGTTACTTTCTAAATCAGTTCTTCCAGTTCTCTCCATAAAATCTTTTGCTCTACGGACTGCACTTGCGAACGCCCATTTGATATCAATTAAATCCATCTCTTCCTTATCAATTTGCGCATAGTCTTCACTGGTTAAGTTGACATTACCAATTTTACCAGCTACTAATCCACAGTAAGAACTCACTAATGTATTTAGAAGCTCCATATGTTCCCGTGCAACTTTCACACTTACCTTGGAAAGGTTTGTTGTATCTAATCTGATAGTGTTTGAAGTTGAAGGTTGAGAATTTGTACCATAGAAAGCTTGTTGTTGAACTTGAGGTGTAGCAACTTGAGGTTGAGGAAGAAAAGCCTTTAGATCAAAAGTTCATTCATAAGTTTGAGCACTTGTACCAACAGACTGATCAGATTTCACTGGACATTCCCAAAAAGGAACTGTATTTGACACGAAAGCTGTTTGAAGTTTTGGTTGATGAACTGCACCTGTACTCGGTTTAATGCCACCAAAATACATTTCTGGATTTTGCTGAACTGGAAATCGTTTAGCTTTGCGAATTTCTTCTTCATCTTTATTTTCAAGTTTCTAAATAAATTCGTAAATGCTGATCACATCCATCACACCTGTATGTTTTAACAATTCTATAAATTGATTCCACTTAGGTGGTAAGGCATCAGCAAAACGCGTAACAATCTTCTGTTGTGATGCAAGAACCTTATACGAGTGCATCTCACTCATCAAATGATAGAAACGAGTTGCCATATCATTTAATGTTTCATTTTCCATAAAATGAAATCCTTCAAATTCCTTATAAAAGATCATGTCTAACTTTCCATGTTGTTGTGTTTCCTTCTCCTCTTATTTTTAAAGCGTCCCACAAACTCTTCGTAGATTACAGTGCATGAATTGATGATAAATGTCTCTGTGAAGTGCTTGTGTAAGAATTGCAAAGGCCTTCTTTTCAAGATCATAGGCCCTTTTATCATTTTCATCTAATTCAGCTAAGGAGGCTGAGTTTGAAACGGCGTCTTCGAGTGATTCTCTATATGGAGAAACAAAACATGTCCACAATTCTGTATTCTGACCAAGAATATATGTATGAAAACGATTGTTCCATGAAGAATAATCGTTCATGTGATTTAGTTTTGGTGGACGCTAGTTGCTCCTAGTTTCACTTTCGCTAAGGAGGAGATTTTGAACGCTTTGGTTTTGGTTTGTAACAAAAGCCCATTGACCAGCAGTAAACACGTTCGGAGGTATCATCGATTTGGCCGATGAGGTAGTTTCCTGACCTGTAGTACACTCCCAATCCCAAGGATTTGTACTCATTTTGTATTTTCTTGATTTATGAAAAATTTAAAGGTTTAAGGTTTGATAATAACAATTACCTTTTAAAAGTTCACAATTTTGAAAATATTTGAAAAGCACACAACTTTGAAAATCTGAAATACGAAAAACAAACAATAACAAAGATTATTCGTACGAACCAACTTCGTACGGATGAGTTCTTTCGTACGAATCAACTTCGTACGGATGAGTTCCTTTGTATGAAAACTTCATACGGATGCGTTCATTCGTACGAAAACTTCGTACGTATGAGTTTTCTGGTGAATTTCTTCTACAAATGTGTTCAACTTGAACAAAACAAAAGAAAATTTTAATGAAAACTTTCTGGATATAACAGATTTTAACCAAGTTTTAAGTTAGTTATCTATTCAAAACTTAAGTTTTCTGCTGAGAGTTCAAGAACACTTCAAGAAACCTTCAAACTAGCTCAGACACAACACTAAGCTTGGTTTTGAACAAGGAAAGAGCCAAAGCTCTGATACCACTTGTAGGTTCACCTGAGGATGTCAAACCTATTCCTTGTTCATATAACACACAAACAAGTGCGGAATCCAAGTGTGTATGCAACCAAAGCAAGAGCACAATCAATATGACAAAGATGTATCTTCAAATGTTCACTATATTAATATGAAGAGAGACTCAGTACATAGACTCTTGAATACACTGCTTTATCTTTCTAATGCTCACACACGTCTGGTCTTGTCTCACACAGCTAACCTCTGGTCTTCACTCAAAGGTTCTCTCTCAAGGCTCACTAGACCAACACTGACTGAGAGGTGCATGTCTGCTTATATAGTGTCCATGCTGGTCATCCGTACGAAATTGGTTCGTACGGAGCAACGGGTTTCGTACGAAGCAACCAATTTCGTACGAAGCAACCAATTTCGTACGAAGCAAATAATTTCGTACGAAGCAACCAATTTTGACGAAGCAATGACGTACACAAGACTCAACGGTATGCACACATGCACCCGTTTAACACAGACTAACTAAAATGTCATACGAAACCAAGATAGAAGGATATCTTGATTTGGTCGACATGACCAAACTTATACAGACACAACAAACAAAGACCGAACAATTACATACGTAACTAAGAACAAGCGATAGACGCAAAAAGTGCATCAATACTTAAACACCATGAATTAAAAAAAATTAATTAACACGCCATTTGTATTATTTTTATATTGAAATACTACACTCATATTAAAGATAAAAAACACTCGTTGTTATGGTGTAATTTAAAAAGAAATAAATAAAAAGTTATGAACGCTTCAAAAAAGAAAGGAAACAACATGTGCCTTTCATGTAACATGTTCTTAGCAATGTGAGTTGTACGTGTGTAGCCATTCACGCTTTTGCCTTTACCCCCTTAGTCCTCTTCTTAAACACATGACACTAGAGATGAGTGTGGTACTGGCATAAAAAATCATCAAAACTAGATACCAGGTTCGAAAATATTCGATACGTTCTCAGTATTTAAATGTAAAAACCGGTATTTTACCGGTAACGGCATCGAAAGTATCGACACAAAGAATGTAAAAAAATAGATATCTGTACTGGTACCAAAAAATTCAATACCAATACCCATACTGAATGCTCGTACGTATATAACACTCTATGGTAACTATCTACATTTTCTAAGGTTTTAGCAATATCTTGATTCTCTCTCTGTATATAGATTATTGATAAAATATCTACAATATTATCAATTATCAATATCTACAATAATGTAATCCAATTTAATAATTATTGATTGATGCCTTACACGTAAGCCTAAAGACTCCGCTAAAACCTCTTTTGACATCACTATTGTGTTGTTCTTAAATGTAGTGATATTGGTATCCTTTTTCTCCATACATAACCATTTAAAGCTTCATATATCTTTTGTTTTGCTACTTCTAACTTATATCCACTTGTACTCATTACACATTAGTTGGGAATGGAGGTTACAAACAAGTACATAGTCATCAAGGCCAAAATAGATGGTAAACCACATGAGAGTGATTTTGAGTTCAAGACCGAAACACTTTCTCTTCCGGTTAACCTAGTATCCAACGATATCATCGTTAAAAATCTTTGTATATCAATCGACCCGTATCAGATTAACTGAATGAAGACCGTTAGTGCTTCTCAAAAAATTTCAGAGTTTCCACAGGCATTTCTCCCGGCGAGGTTAGCTCTCAACTCGATAATGTACTTTATTCAATAAGGATCATACAATATATTTAGTTAGAATACAACTATTAATTGTGTTTGTTTTTCTTCATTTAGATATAAACATTTCTAGTTTGGGTCCTAATAATCTCACACCCTACAATCTTAATTTGACATCCTGTATATGGCCGTATAACGTTAAATATCCAATATAAAATAATTTGACATGACAAATATTGGACCGTATAATGTTATATGGCTTGTATACATAGAGAAAATATTACGCCGTATAATATTTTATACGGGTCGTATAACATTCTATTCGGTCCGTATAATGTTATACGACCCGTATACATGGACAAAAAAACATTCCCTGACTTTTTTTTTTGTACATCAATCAGTTATACGGCCCGTATAACTCTATATAGACCGTATACACGTAAAGATACGAAAATAAAATTTAAGAGATGTGATAACAGAAGTAGCCTTTCTAAATCTCTTGAAATATCTTTCAATACACAAACCTAATCATTTCGTACTTTAAAAATTATTAAATTCTCCACAAACATTGTGCACCTGAATAAAAATAACAAAAAAAAGTAAAGAAAAACAATAAAAAAAGGTAAAACAAACGCAAGTATGATTTTGTCACTTTGAAGGGAATATGACAGGTTGTTAAAATAAAGTGTATGTACAATGAGACGAATATGACATGTTAGTGGCGGATCTAGAAAACTTTCATAGGGGTAACATTTTAAAAGAATGGGGTAACAAAATCGAACAAACGTCAAATTTTTTCAAATTTTACACTACCGCCATAGCGCAAAGGGTCACGGAGGCTACCCCCAATTATATGGTACATCGACCCTTGTGTGTGCAATTTTTCCATGATTTTTATGATCGTACAAGTAAAAGTTTATGTAATATGGAAACTAATTATGATAATAAGTATAAATGAGATAGTGGACATATTTGTGATTTTGTAAACAAAATAACCTATTTTATTTGCAGTGACGGATCTAGAAAATTTTTATAGGGGTAACGTTTTTTATAAAAAAAAGGGTACTGAAATTGAAAAAACGTCAAATTTTTCCAAAATTTACACCGTCGCCGGAGCGCTAAGGGATAGCGGAGACTACCCCTTCTATTAAGGTAGGTCTGCCCCTGATTATTTGTACTAACTGGTTATGTTTAGGTGATTGTTGCTTTTGGTGTAGGGAAAGAAGTTGCTTCTCATAATCCTAAATTTGAAAAGGGTGATTATGTTGTGGGCCATATAAGCTGGGGAGAGTATAGCATATCAGAGGGCTTCATTTTAAACAAATTAGACCCAATGGGCTTCCCATTATCATACCATGTTGGCATTTTAGGTAACTCTATTTCAAGTTTTCAACTATCTATCTATCTCAATGCACCACTTTTGTTTCTAAAACTACAAGTTATTATAAGAAAAACTATGATCTAAATGTTGGATTTTGAGTAACACCATTAAATCATGTTAAATCATACACTATTGTTGACATATTTGCAGTGGCGGATCTAGAAAATCTTCATAGGGGTAACGTTTTATAAAAAAAGGGTAACGAAATCGAAAAATAGTAAAAAAGGGTTCAATTTTTTCCAAAATTTATACTACTTCCGGAGCGCCAAGGGGTAGCGGAGGCTACCCCTTCCCCTAAGGTAGGTCCGCCCCTGCATATTTGTGACCATGTACATCTTTAAAAGTATAGATGTCTGTCGGTTTTATACTTTTATTTGATACGGCCTTACAGTGGCGGATCTAGAAAATTTTCGTAGGGGTAACGTTTTATAAAAAAGGGGTAACGAAATCGAAAAAACATCAAATTTTTCCAAAATTTACACTACCGCCGGAGCGCCAAGGGGTAGCGGAGGCTACCCCTTCTATTAAGGTAGGTCCGCCCCTGCGGCCTTATATGGTGTTTGTGTTTTGTGATACACAGGGCTTGCTGGGCTGACTGCTTATGCTGGTTTATTTGAAATTTGTAAGCCTAAGAAGGGTGAAAAGGTGTTTGTCTCAGCTGCTTGTGGATCTGTAGGAAATTTGGTGGGTCAGTATGCTAAGAACTTTGGGTGCTATGTCGTGGGTTGTGCCGGTAGAGCAAATAAGGTTTACCATGTTTTAGAATATCTCTCCCTAATCCATCATCTTTCGATACGCTAGACATTGAGCTTAATTTTTGAAGAGTAAGAAATGTTAAAAAAAACGGGGTTAGATTTAGGTGACATTGTTGAAAGAAAAGCTAGGATTTGACGAAGCGTTCAACTATAAAGAAGAAACCAATCTAAATTTGACACTCCAGAGGTAAAAATATTAAACTTTATTGTGTATCTTTAATTTTCGGTGTGCATTTTGACAAGGACAGATACAGTTGTAGGTATTTTCCGGATGGAATAGACATATACTTTGATAACGTGGGAGGCGAAATGTTAGAGGCTGCAATATCAACGATGAAGTTGCATGGTAGGGTTGCACTATGCGGTATCATATCAGCGTACACTAATGCTGGAAAACGTGCAGCGCCAGACATGTTAAGTGTTATGTATAAAAGCATCACCATTCAAGGATTCTTAGTTGGTGACTACTTGTATTTGTTTCCGGAGTTTCTCAAAATGACTATCGATCATCTTTGTACGGGCAAGATGCATGTATCGTTCGGTCTAGAAAGTGTTCCTTCAGCTTTTGTAGGGCTCTTTCAAGGTGACAATGTTGGGAAGAGGAGTGTTCAACTTTCTCAGGATTAGTGATACAAGAATTAGTCTTTTAATAATTTGATATTTTGTCCTAAACTAATTGTTTCTGTTAAATTTGTACTAGATGCAATTGTTATGATGCTTAGTGAGCAAAAACATATTTCTACTACATATCTTTGAACCTGTTAAAGAAATCCAAGTCCATCTCAAACTTTTTTCATAAAAATGCAAATCCCTAAACCAATGCAAAGGAATCCAAGTCCATCTCATACATTGTCACGTGTCGAAAAACCTCATTACCATTAGACCTCTCTCTTAGTCACAACGACCTTCAACAATGCTTCTTTCTTCACCTATGCGTGTTTATCTGTCCTCCCCTTGAATTTTGTAATTATTTTATGTAAAATCGACGTGTATGTGAAGAACGAGGATATTACCAAGTAGCAACACACCATACAAAAACTTTTGATTAGTTTTTAAAAGATAAGTTTTAGAAACAAAGTCATAGTCTTTGCTCCGATTTCTTACCATAAAATTTTATTGAATGAGGTTATTCTCTCTTTTTTACTACAACTGTCACAACTGCCATTTTCTGGTAATTTTCGTACAATTAAAACAATCTTTAATATTATACAGTATGTGTTTTGAACGTCTGAACTGCATGATTACATGGCATACATCTAGAACATTGCGGTATACATCTTAGTAATGCATGTTATTCATTTTAATGGTTGCATCTCAAAACAAGTTAGACAATGCACTGAAACAAACAGTAGATTTACCGGCTAGACTAGCCATGTCAGCTGTAACATTTGTCAAAAACGGGTTTTCCAAACCCGCTCCGTTTGTAATCGAATATCAAGTTATAAATGTCTCGTTGCGTACTTATGTCCATTTTAATTTTTTATGATGCATAATTAATAAACAAACTAAACTATAAAAGTTATAATTGATGAAAAGTAAAAATAAAATAATTAAAAAGAAAATGAGGCTGCCGGGACTCGAACCGGGCCAGCCGGAAAGAACTCCAAAGACTTAACACACACACACATAACCACTCCGCCACTTGTTGTTTTCTGTCAACTCTAGGAAACAAATAAATCTTATAGTCATTAATGAAGCGACCTGATTACGCTAACTGTAACCGAAATCGGTCACCAAACGTCCAAAAACGTTTGATTATACGCGGTTTACCGATTATAACCACTACACCGACGCCTTCAATCAATTGAACTTTAAATGGACTTGAATTCAAGAGTGAATCGGTTTTCATAACCGAAAACTTGCATTTTCTGAATTACTTCAATCAAAGACCCCTCTCGCGACTCAAACACACTCTGCAAACCTTCAATTGCATTTTCGCACAACTTTCAGTTCGCCGGAGAAGGTATTTGGACTCGCCGGATCTTCGCCGGAAAACCGTGTTTTCCATCCAATCAGTAAGTCTCTCAATTCTTTCATTTCCTATCAGTTGTTAAGCTATTGCTAACTCAAACCCTTCATTCGGAATCAATTTCAGACGTCATCAGATAATTCCCTCTCGCCGGAAAACCTCTGAAAATTCTTATCTTCCGCTGTAAAACGGTATAGACATTCAAACCTTCTGTTAACTCTTGTTTAGTACTTCAATTCCACAATTAGCTAATCAAAACTGTTAATTTGTCCGCTCAGTTGAAGTTCATAAAAACAGAGCCGACGACTTGCCGGAATTCTGAGATAAATCGTTCTCCGTATGTTTACTTCTAATTATCGTCTCTGCCATTTCACATTAGTCTGTTGAATGTTTGTCAATCGAATTAAACAAGAAACAATAGAGTAATCGCAGACTGTAATTTTGTAAAGAAGAAGACGATGATAGTTTGATTATAAGTTTAATAAAATCTGGATATTATCTCGGGTTAGACACACAGTCCAGCGGTGGACTGTGTGCACATACATATCACATGCCGCGAGTTCGATCCTTGACACACGTATGCTCTGTAATAAAAATGTTTTGTTTTTCTAACTGAACCGGATTAACGTACGTTAGATGTTAAGTATAATAAAAATCTATATATTAACCAAGTTAGACACACAGTCCAGCGGTGGACTGTGTGTAACATTAAGTCACAGGTCCCGGGTTCGAGACCTGTTAACGACACCGGTTCGACGATTTAAAACATTTTTGAAAATAAAAGAATTTTGAATAAACTGAGTTAGTATATAAATATAATTAAAAACAGAATTATTTCAGGTAGACACGTAGCTCAGTTGGTAGAGCTGCGTGCACGTGAACGGGAGGTCTCGGGTTCGAGCCTCACCCGGCGCATACAGTTACACAATAAAACCGGTCAACAAGTCAAAGTCAATAGTCAACGGTCAACGCAAAAGTCAACATATTTTTATATTTTTATTTATTTAATTTAATTTAAAAAACAATTAAAAATACTTAAAAATAATGTTTTTAAAGATAGGAAATAGCCTTAAACTCACAAAAATATATCTAAAAATCCTATTAAAATTATTAATAAAATCCACTCATTTACTATATCTTACGTTATTATTTAGGTTAGTTAATACTCGTTGTTCAATCCTTCAAACTCGTGCGCACCTCATCATCTTCAACCAAACGCACCCAATGTGAGTGAATTTCTACAAATTCCCCATTTTAATCACGCTTTTGGGGTGTATCATGTGTCTTACCATTTATTATATTTAAATAATTGTGCATACATCATATCATGAACAAATGTGTATTCAGCTTGTTTCAACTGTTGTGTGGTTATT
Organism: Scalesia atractyloides; assembly: GCA_947069175.1. Lineage (NCBI taxonomy): Eukaryota > Viridiplantae > Streptophyta > Magnoliopsida > Asterales > Asteraceae > Scalesia > Scalesia atractyloides. The sequence continues at coordinate 91,765,475 of CAMTDV010000023.1, forward strand.
GTTTAGATTTAATTTATTATTTTCAGTACATGCAATTTCATAGGCCGCCGCTCCCCATTACATTATGAGCGTTGAGCATGTTCCCCATTACATTATGAGCGTGAACCTGGCGTGCCAACATACGATCGGCTCCGTTTGATTGAGCCTTGATCGCACAGACATTTATCATTTTCAGTACATGCAATACGATCGGCTCCGTTTGATTGAGCCTTGATCGCACAGACATTTATCATTTTCAGTATATGCAATACGATCGGCTCCGTTTGATTGAGCCTTGATCGCACAGACATTTATCATTTTCAGTACATACATTTATCATAGGCCGTTCGTTCCCCATTTTTGTTATTATATGTTATTGTATGTTATAGTTTGTGGTTGTTATTGTTACTGTTTGATTATTTACATTTGCTCACTTATGATTTTTGCACAATTTTTCCTTGATAAAATAACAAGAAAATCAATAATAAATGTTTATCTAACAAGGTTCACTCGCCAACTTATGTTGTCCCAAAAACCCCCATTTTTACACATGATACAGGTGAACCAGCTGCAGCAAGAAACACATAGGATTGGCTTAGAAGAATAAACTGGTTTAGAGCTTGGATTGTTTAGTTGGTTAATTTTCTTGTATTGTATGGACATGTTTTGATTATTGAGAATGTAATTTTGACTTTAATAAATATGAAATATATTAGTAAATATCATGAGCTTTGGTGATAACCCAATTATGCCCCGACTCTTATTCCGCTGCGGGTCGGGGTGTGACAGATTGGTATCAGAGCCATGACTATAGGGATATAGGATAGGTTATTAGACCCTTAGAGCCTATACTATAGTTGATTAGAAATGTTTAAGATTTTTGTGTGTTACATGCCAAATTTCATGATGTTTATATGTTTTATGTTAAATGTTACATTCAATGTTATGCAAGCATGTTCATAAGTATATATTATCATATAATGCCTATCATGAATCATATTCTCACAACATATCATACCAATGAAAGCACACATCACATCATTATCATGATTGTTTTTACAACGATTTTTGTATTTTCAAATCACATCAAAGTGAGTTCTCATGACGGGCATGTAGTAACTGGAAGGGTACAAGTACTAGTAGTCGGAACGTCCTGTCTAGGGTGGCATTCGTATAAATCCAAAATAAAGGACCAGTTTGCCTACCTGGGGACTAACGATGAGAGTACGAAGTACCTATTAGGCCAAAGCATGCTATACCAAACGTCGTGTGAACTAACCCGACTTTGAGTTGTCACTGTGTCTACACCTGGACACATTCCGACCATACATCTCGTAAACATATTTTGTGGTTTGCATTCGGGTGATGCGAGTGTTAAATCGCCAATACTAATGTGAATCCTACCAAGCCAATAGTCATGGGGGCCTACATGACTATACAGGTGAAGGTATGGGAGACATTTGAGGCCCAACATGAGCAAACCCAAGACATCCTATGGATGTAGTTGCATTATTGATATTTATGTTATTTTCATTTTCTTTAAGACACATGACACCTAAAAAGACTCCATAAACTCACAATCTTCTTATGTATGTTCCTGTAGATGTCGGCTAGACAACAACGAGGGGGTAAAAGATCAGGAAGGCCTCACGAACGCTTGGCCGCACAAATCGCGAAACAAATGGCCGCGGTGCTTCCTGACATTGTGGTTCAAGTACAACAGGCTCTCGCCACAAATCCCACTAATCCTCCCCAGCAAGATGACCAGAACATCGGCAACCCTCCTACCAGCAAGTGCTCATATAAACATTTCAAGTCTTGCAATCCTCCTAAATTTGAAGGGACCGAAGGTGTCACTGCTCTCCTCCACTGGTTTGAGGAAATGGAAAACACCTTCCTCAACTGCGATTGTCCTGAGGATCGCAAGGTACGATACGCAACCGGGAGACTATTTGGGGTAGCTCTTACCTGGTGGAATACTGAAAAGGGTAAGAGGGGAATTGATGATGCAATGGCCTTAACGTGGGAGGAGTTAAGGGAAATCATGACGAGGCGATTCTGTCCTAGAAGTGAGATTAAGAAGCTAGAGGACGAATTTCATTCTTTGAAGCAAAAGGAGGGAGATCATACTTCCTACAACGAGAGGTTCTTAGAGTTGAACCAAATGGTCTCTAACTTGTTTACCCCAGTTTATCGCTTAATCGAGCATTATATTCGAGGTCTTCCCTCGAAAATTCAAGATTCAGTTCTCAGCACTTCGCCAGCAACACTTGAAGCTGCTATGGAACTAGCTACTGAACTGACCGAGAATCGAATTCGCAACGGTAAGTTTAAAGAGGAGAAAAAGAAAGCCCCCGTTGAGGGCCAAACTTCAAACCATTCCACCTCCTCCTCTAAGTTTGCTAACAAGAGGAAACGTAACACCAGAAACTTCGTTGTCACACAAACCAATTTCCCTATCCCTGCTGCACCCATTACCCAAGTTGCCCCTTCACCTGCACCATACAAAAGACAATACTCTGGCCCATTACCAAAATGCAACCGTTGCCAATACCACCACTTTCCTGATCATCCCTGCCAACATTGCACCGGCTGTGGTCGCGCAGGTCATACTTTTCAAACCTGTCGCATACCTCAGCAAACGAACCGCTACCAACCTTCAACCTAAACCCACCAACAAATAATGGGTTAAGCCCAACAACCCCTACTATTACCACCTACCCAACATTTAGCCCAATCATACTACCAACCCAACTATCCCATGGTACAACCTATGCGGGCTTGCTACAATTGTGGAGACCCAAGCCACTTTAGAAACACTTGTCCAAGGTTGGTGAACATTATTCATGCTCAAGCCCAAGCCAACCCGGTGAATCAAGCTAACCAAGCTCCTCCACCTGCAAGAGGAAGAGCTTTCACCATCAACGCTAATCAGGCTAGAGCTGACGGCAATGTGGTTAACGGTACGTTCCTTATCAATGGTAGTTATGCATCCATGTTGTATGATACTGGCGCGGATAAAAGTTTTGTGTCCTTAGAGTTTGAACCCATCCTAAACCAAAATCGTGATAAGCTCATGGAATCCATAACAGTAGAAGTTGCTGACGGGAAACCAGTCTCATTGAACTCTATTATACGCAATTGTACTCTTACTCTAAACGATCACAATTTTCTAGTTGACCTCATTCCAATGAAGTTGGGAAGCTTTGACATTATAACTGGTATGGACTGGCTCAGCCAACATCAGGCTGAAGTTGTATGTCGCGAAAAGTTTATAACGCATTCCTCTTTCAAACGGTCAGACTCTACGAATCTTTGGAGAAACCTCGTCGAAAGGGCTCAGATTAATGTCCTGTCTTCAAGCTCAAAAATATATTCGCAAGAATTATATCGCATTTTTAACCCATGTCGTCAAAAAGGGAACAATGGAGAAGAAACTCGAAGACATCCCAGTAGTAAAAGATTTCCCGCAAGTTTTTCATGATGACATTTTAGGACTTCCTCCAGTGAGAGAAGTCGAATTTCGCATTGATCTTATACCTGGTGCTACACCAGTTGCAAAGTCTTCTTATAGGTTAGCCCCCTCTGAAATGCAAGAGCTAGCCAGTCAATTGCAAGAGTTGACTGACAAAGGGTTCATACGCCCTAGCTCCTCGCCTTGGGGTGCACCTGTCCTTTTTGTGAAGAAGAAAGATGGATCGTTTCGCATGTGCATCGACTACAGAGAACTACACAAGTTAACAATCAAGAATCACTATCCATTACCTCGCATTGATGACCTTCTTGACCAACTTCAGGGCGCCAGCTGTTTTTCAAAAATCGACCTTCGATCTGGTTATCATCAACTTAGAGTACATGAAGAAGACGTCCCAAAGACCGCTTTCCGAACTCGTTATGGTCATTATGAATTCATGGTCATGCCATTTGGTTTAACCAACGCTCCAGCTGTCTTCATGGATCTAATGAACAGAGTCTGCAAACCCTATCTCGATCGTTTTGTTATAGTCTTCATCGACGACATCCTCATTTATTCAAAGTCTAAGTCTGATCATGAACGGCATCTTCGACTCATCCTTACACTCCTAGAGAATGAAAAGCTTTACGCCAAATTCTCCAAATGCGAATTCTGGCTAAAAGAGGTACAATTTCTTGGACATGTAGTCAATGACAAGGGAATACATGTCGACCCCTCTAAGATCAAAGCGGTACAAGAATGGCAAGCGCCACATACACCAACTGAAGTAAGATCATTCCTTGGTTTGGCTGGTTATTATCGTCGCTTCATTTCAAACTTCTCTCGCATTGCTGTACCACTCACGGCTTTAACTCATAAGGGAAAACCCTTCATATGGGGACCCAAACAAGAAGAAGCCTTCCAAACCCTTAAACAAAAACTCTGTGATGCACCAATCCTCACTCTGCCTGAAGGTTGTGATGACTTTGTTGTTTATTGCGACGCGTCAGGGCAAGGACTAGGCTGTGTTCGGAGGAAAGGTTATAGCTTATGCTTCGAGACAACTCAAGACTCATGAGAAGAACTACACCACCCATGACCTAGAACTTGGAGCCGTTGTGTTCGCTCTTAAGATATGGAGACATTATCTCTACGGTACTAAGTGTGAAATATACACTGACCACAAGAGTCTTCAACATATCTTCAATCAAAAGGAGTTAAACATGAGGCAACGAAGATGGGTCGAACTTCTAAATGACTACGACTGTGAAATTCGGTACCACCCTGGCAAAGCAAATGTGGTGGCTGATGCACTCAATCGAAAGGGTTATGCGAACTCCATTCGTCTTCTATGTTCGCAAATCATGTCTGACATTAAAGATCAAATTCGAGAAGCCCAACATATTTCAGTAACGGAGGATGATGTATGAAAGGAGCTATCCTGTGGAGCTGAACTTAAAATTGAAACTAAATCTGACGGTATTCTGTACTATCTAGATCGCATATGGATTCCTGACCATAACAACCTTCGTGAATTTCTTATGAATGAGGCTCACAAAACACGATACTCTATACACCCAGGAGCCGATAAGATGTATCAAGACCTTCGATACACCTATTGGTGGCCTGGAATGAAAAAGGATATTGCTGTTTTTGTTTCCAAGTGCCTTACATGTTCCAAGGTGAAAGCTGAACACCAAAGACCCTCAGGACTTCTGGTCCAACCTGAAATACCTGTATGGAAGTGGGAAAACATAACCATGGACTTCATTACCGGGTTACCTCGCACTTCTGGTGGGTGTGACACTATATGGGTAATCATTGATCGACTTACAAAATCAGCTCATTTTATTCCTATCCGCGAAGATTTCAAGAACGAAAAGCTAGCTCGTATTTATATCAGCGAAATCGTAAGCCGACATGGTGTACCGTTAAGCATTATTTCAGATCGTGATGGTCGTTTCACTTCACGAACATGGCAAGCAGTACAAGCCGCTTTGGGTACGCGATTAGATCTCAGTACCGCCTATCATCCTCAAACTGATAGACAATCTGAACGCACCATTCAAACTCTTGAAGATATGCTTCGAGCATGTGTCATAGACTTCAAGGGAAATTGGGACGCTCATCTACCATTAGTTGAATTTTCGTACAACAACAGCTATCATTCAAGCATCGGCATGGCACCCTTTGAAGCTTTATATGGTCGTAAGTGCCGATCTCCAGTATGTTGGCACGAAATTGGGGAAGCTCAAATCACTGGTCCAGAATTGATTCAAGAAACCACAGACAAGATTCATCAGATTCGAAACAATCTTCTAGCGGCTCAAAGTCGCCAAAAGAGTTATGCAGATAAACGACGGAAGCCTTTGGAGTTTAACATTGGTGATCATGTACTTTTAAAAGTATCACCGTGGAAGGGAGTAGTTCGTTTTGGTCAAAAAGGCAAGCTAGCACCACGCTACGTAGGACCTTTCAAGATACTCGAAAGAGTAGGACCTGTAGCATACAAGCTTGATCTACCAGAAGAACTCAACAGGATTCATCCCACATTCCACGTATCAAACTTGAAGAAGTGCCTCGCTGATGAAAACCTCCATATTCCTTTGGAAGATATTCAGATTGTTGAATCTATGCATTTTGTTGAAAGACCAGTAGAGATCATGGACTTCAGAGAAAAACGTCTTCGACGAAGTCGCATTCCAATTGTTAGGGTACGCTAGGAGTCAAAACGGGGACCTGAGTTTACTTGGGAACGTGAAGACTCAATGCGCGAAAAATACCCGCATCTTTTTCCTACTACTACTACTTGAATTTCGGGACGAAATTCCTAAAAGTAGGGGATACTGTAACATTTGTCAAAAACGGGTTTTCCAAACCCGCTCCGTTTGTAATCGAATATCAAGTTATAAATGTCTCGTTGTGTATTTATGTCCATTTTAATTTTTTATGATGCATAATTAATAAACAAACTAAACTATAAAAGTTATAATTGATGAAAAGTAAAAATAAAATAATTAAAAAGAAAATGAGGCTGCCGGGACTCGAACCCGGGTCAGCCGGAAAGAACTCCAAAGACTTAACACACACACACATAACCACTCCGCCACTTGTTGTTTTCTGTCAACTCTAGGAAACAAATAAATCTTATAGTCATTAATGAAGCGACCGGATTACGCTAACTGTAACCGAAATCGGTCACCAAACGTCCAAAAATGTTTGATTATACGCGGTTTACCGATTATAACCACTACACCGACGCCTTCAATCAATTGAACTTTAAATGGACTTGAATTCAAGAGTGAATCGGTTTTAATAACCGAAAACTTTCATTTTCTGAATTACTTCAATCAAAGACCCCTCTCGCGACTCAAACACACTCTGCAAACCTTCAATTGCATTTTCGCACAACTTTCAGTTCGCCGGAGAAGGTATTTGGACTCGCCGGATCTTCGCCGGAAAACCGTGTTTTCCATCCAATCAGTAAGTCTCTCAATTCTTTCATTTCCTATCAGTTGTTAAGCTATTGCTAACTCAAACCCTTCATTCGGAATCAATTTCAGACGTCATCAGATAATTCCCTCTCGCCGGAAAACCTCTGAAAATTCTTATCTTCCGCTGTAAAACGGTATAGACATTCAAACCTTCTGTTAACTCTTGTTTAGTACTTCAATTCCACAATTAGCTAATCAAAACTGTTAATTTGTCCGCTCAGTTGAAGTTCATAAAAACAGAGCCGACGACTTGCCGGAATTCTGAGATAAATCGTTCTCCGGTATGTTTACTTCTAATTATCGTCTCTGCCATTTCACATTAGTCTGTTGAATGTTTGTCAATCGAATTAAAAAGGAAACAATAGAGTAATCGCAGACTGTAATTTTGTAACGAAGAAGACGATGATAGTTTGATTATAAATTTAATAAAATCTGGATATTATCTCGGGTTAGACACACAGTCCAGCGGTGGACTGTGTGCACATACATATCACATGCCGCGAGTTCGATCCTTGACACACGTATGCTCTGTAATAAAAATGTTTTGTTTTTCTAACTGAACCGGATTAACGTACGTTAGATGTTAAGTATAATAAAAATCTATATATTAACCAAGTTAGACACACAGTCCAGCGGTGGACTGTGTGTAACATTAAGTCACAGGTCCCGGGTTCGAGACCTGTTAACGACACCGGTTCGACGATTTAAAACATTTTTGAAAATAAAAGAATTTTGAATAAACTGAGTTAGTATATAAATATAATTAAAAACAGAATTATTTCAGGTTAGACACGTAGCTCAGTTAGTAGAGCTGCGTGCACGCGAACGGGAGGTCTCGGGTTCGAGCCTCACCCGGCGCATACAGTTACACAATAAAACCGGTCAACAAGTCAAAGTCAATAGTCAACGGTCAACGCAAAAGTCAATATATTTTTATATTTTTATTTATTTAATTTAATTTAAAAATCAATTAAAAATACTTAAAAATAATGTTTTTAAAGATAGGAAATAGCCTTAAACTCACAAAAATATATCAAAAATCCTATTAAAATTATTAATAAAATCCACTCATTTACTATATCTTCCGTTATTATTTAGGTTAGTTAATACTCGTTGTTCAATCCTTCAAACTCGTACGCACCTTATCATCTTCAACCAAACGCACCCAGTGTGAGTGAATCTCTACAAATTCCTCATTTTAATCACGTTTTTGGGGTGTATCATGTGTCTTACCATTTATTATATTTAAATAATTGTGCATACATCATATCATGAACAAATGTGTATTAAGCTTGTTTCAACTGTTGTGTGGTTATTGTTTAGATTTAATTTATTATTTTCAGTACATGCAATTTCATAGGCCGCCGCTCCCCATTACATTATGAGCGTTGAGCATGTTCCCCATTACATTATGAGCGTGAACCTGGCGTGCCAACATACGATCGGCTCCGTTTGATTGAGCCTTGATAGCACAGACATTTATCATTTTCAGTACATGCAATACGATCGGCTCCGTTTGATTGAGCCTTGATCGCACAGACATTTATCATTTTCAGTACATGCAATACGATCGGCTCCGTTTGATTGAGCCTTGATCGCACAGACATTTATCAGTTTCAGTACATACATTTATCATAGGCCGTTCGTTCCCCATTTTTGTTATTATATGTTATTGTATGTTATAGTTTGTGGTTGTTATTGTTACTGTTTGATTATTTACATTTGCTCACTTATGATTATTGCACAATTTTTCCTTGATAAAATAACAAGAAAATCAATAATAAACGTTTATCTAACAAGGTTCACTCGCCAACTTATGTTGACCCAAAAACCCCCATTTTTACACATGATACAGGTGAACCAGCTGCAGCAAGAAACACATAGGATTGGCTTAGAAGAATAAACTGGTTTAGAGCTTGGATTGTTTAGTTGGTTAATTTTCTTGTATTGTATGGATATGTTTGGATTATTGAGAATGTAATTTTGACTTTAATAAATATGAAACATATTAGTAAATATCATGAGCTTTGGTGATAACCCAATTATGCCCCGACTCTTATTCAGCTGCGGGTCGGGGTATGACATCAGCACGGTTCCGGTACTCAGCTAAATGACAGATCTAGGACTTGGATGTGAGTCCAACATCAACTATATATTAAATCTTATGTGGGAAAACAAGGATGTACGATAACACATTCCGGAAATAATATATACCCTAAAAACTATCCGAAAGACAACATAAGTGACAATTCAGCACATTTCAGCATAATTCAACATCCACTAGTTTATGCAATATTCAGAAATAGTGTTAAACATCATAAACTACCTCAAAGATGTTGAAAGTATCATCTTGATACAAAAACATATCATATCATACAAGATTCACAACTTAACGTTTTAACGAACCGACAACGAAACAAACACCCGAACACGAACTAGACACCTAGTATGAACTAGTTAACAAAAAATTAGTATCATACAACTAGTTTAATTCATTAAACACCTTGTTACCCTTAAAATCTCTAACACATGTAATCACCTAAACCTCCTAACTTCCAACCAAATAACTTAACTATCATTAGAAACCAACAAGTACCCCCCACCACACGTGGACGGTCAACATGGGGCCCCACATGTCCCCATGTTGTCTAGTGATAAGGTTTTGAACATGTTGGTTATTAGAATTGTTTAGTAGAGCATGATTAAGTATGATGTTATAAGAAGATCTTATCTCCAACATGTTCCTCACTTTTCCAACATCAAAATTCAAACACATACACCCCTTCTTCTTCCTCCATACCCACGGCCACACCACCTCCACTTCACCTCCATTTTGTGTTCATCTCACGTGCAATCCTAGCTCATCTAAGGTGTATCAAGCATAACTAAGAAGGTGTGAAGTCTTGGAAGTGGAAGGACCTCTTCAAGGAGCTATTAACCATCAATTTTCCTTCATCTTCATCTTCTAGTTTCTCTTGCAACTTCCCTAGCCACAAGAGCTAGTGGTGAGTCTTCTAACACTCCATTTTGCTTCATGTTACTAGTGCAATGATAATGTACAAGTTAAACCATCTAAAACCTTCACTTTTAAAAGATGAACACATGAACTAGTAACATAATCTAAAGAAATAAACATATCTTGAAGATGTTATGAAGTTGTAGATGATTATTTTGTGTTATGGATGATATCCATCATATGTATACTTGCTAGAAGTATAGTTCTAACAAGTATACACGTGGATCTTACAAGATCCATGACTAAAGTGTTGATGAACTTGTTATACACGAAAAATGAACTTATTAAAGTGGTTAAAAATGATATGTGATGTTTATAAGTTCTTAAGATGATGTATGAACAAAGTTGTTAAAAATGATTTTCTACAAAGTTTGTATATATTAAAAACAAGATATATTTTTAAAGATGGATGCACATCTTAAATATAAATTTAAAACACTACATGTTTTTATAAACTTTCAAGTTCATCATAACAAAAAAAAATGCATTTTTATGCATATGCTAGGCTTGCAAAGTTGTTGTGGATGATTTGATGAGTTTTGAAAGCTTAAACACATGTTTATAAACATGGGAAATCTCCTAAATCTAGGAGAAACTATGGCAAATTTTATAAAATTTAAACAGTTAGAAAAATATATTTTTCAGGAGGTTCTTACAAGTAAACTTGTTTAAAAATGATAAATATAAAAATTTTCACATTTTTGTATAAACATGCAAGCTAAGAAGGAATGTTTTTTCTAAAAATAAAGATGGATATAAATATATATTTTAGGAAAATATATATTTAGTTATCATGAGAATTATGTGCTATGTGTATATTATTTGTATTAGTTATATATAAATTAGAACTTAAAATAAATATAAAATAAATACAACAAAAATTGGCAAACTAAGATTTACAAGAATTATATATATATCCATGCATTCGACACAATGATTGGACAATTTGGATACTAGATGGACTATATGAATATTTCGGATTAAAAATATAATATATTGAAGCTTGGTAAATTATACTTTCAAAACTAACAAGTGACATAATATATATTTTTACAAGTATATAAAAATAGGTAGAGGTTCATGTAAGAAAATATAAAACTGTGAGAAGGATAAGAAAGATTTTGGAGGTGACACGTGTCCCTTTTTATTTTGGTAGTTTAAGGGTATAAATGTAATTTAACTAACAAAATCTAATTATGAAATGAATATATGCAACCGATTTTTGGCAGTTATTGTAGGGATTTTCGAATTTGAAGGCATACATCTTATAAAGAAATAACACCCTAACTCATAAAAATAACATAGCATGTATATTGAAGGCATACATCTTATAAAGAACAGAAACATAACAGAAACAACACCCTAACTCATAAAAACACCACAACATGTATATTGAAGGCATACATCTTATAAATAACAGAAATATAACAGTAATAACACCATAACTCATAAAAACACCACAAGAGTTATATTGAAGGCACACATCTTATAAAGAACACCCTAACATTGAATATAACAGAAATAACACCATAATAAATCAATTTCAAAACACAATACTTTAATCAGAATCAAACATGAATAACACCCTAAACATAACACCAGTCAACACTTTAATCAGAATCAAAACAGAAATAACACCCTAAATATATAAAAACAGAAATAACACCCTAAATATAACACCTACTGAAGACACCAGAAACCACAGCAATGCAAGGTCCTTTGTCCTCACATTAAATATAACTGAATAACACCCTAACTCATAAAAACACCACAACATGTATATTGAAGGCATACATCTTACGAAGAACATAAATATAACAGAAATAACACCCTACAATTAAAACACCATTGTATGAACATAGAAAAAATATCATAGACTAAAACATCCAGCGAGACTAACTTTTTTCTCTACATAAGTATATATCAAGATGGTACTCATATTAAAGATAAAAAACACTTGTTATTATGGTGTAATTTTTTTTTAAAAAGAGTTACGTATAAAAAGTTTTTAACGTTTAAAAAAGAGGAGGGGATGGGGAAACTTGCATGTGCATTAATGTTAATTTCTTAATTTAAAAATGTTAAATTTACCTTTATACCCTTAATCTAGAAAATTAATTAGTTTAATAGTCAATACTATTTACAAGATTGTCATCAGTATCTCAACCATTAGATTAAAAAATCTAATGGTTTAGATTCTTTCTTATCCTTCTCACACTTTTATATTTTCTTACAATAACCTCACCCTATAAAAATATACATTTCATAAACATATTAAAAATATATTATTTTGGTGGAAAACTAAAAATATATATTTTTAGAACTAATCTTAAAAATAGATTACTTTTAAGATGCATACACTTACCAAGCATACGGTATATATATTACTTTGGATATATCTTAAAATTATATATTTTAAGAATATAAAATTTGTATATAATGAATACAAGAATATGCGTATTCCTATACGTATAAATACATGCCAACATATACTACTAACACTTGGTGAAAATACATTATACAAGTTTATACATAATCATCAGAATACGACTTTAAATACAAAAATACTCATAATACAAGTATACCCATGCTTAGGAATATACACGTGTATAATACTTAACAAATAATACATTTGGTCATGTATACCATAAACACATGCACATGAATAATTACATATTAAGACATGTTGAAAATAGATTATTTTTAACAAACCCATCGTAATTACAAATGATATATAAGACGACACATACAAATAATATGAGTTAAATTATAATATTTTGACTAATATATCGAACTTGGGATTATATATAATTATGAAGAATTATATATGGACATACACTTTGACGATGATTATAAATCGCGACTAACAAATAAATATATTCTAAATATATGAAACATATCCGACAACGGCATCGTCGAGGCAAGCGGGTGGAACCCGATTTTGAGAAGTCATAAACACATACATCTTACTCGTGCGAGGCACAGAGATAAGTGGACTAAGCCCGTACATACAGCACACGAGATACAAGAATTATATATTATATATTATATATATATTTGATGGAAATATATATTGACTTCATACATCGAAAATACAACTCAAAGGAACATAATTCTGAACAAGTCTTAATAAATATTTAAGACAAAAGAGTTGTACATAAGTCGTTACAAAGACCAAAGTGTCTAACAAAACCTAGCACGTTTATAGGTTGCGATACAAACCGAGGAAACCGTACGTGAGATAAGCAAAGTTTATGGTATGCAATTCAGTGAGTTCATCGGGGGGAATACATGTACAATGGTATGATAAGCTAGGGAATGAAACAACTTAGATCATGTGTGAATAGGGTGGAACTTAAGCACCATTAATCTTGTTTAGACCACGTACAAAAGGTTAGACCTATCGGGTGTTGGCGAGCCCCACTCTTGGTCATGGACCCTCATAGAAGAGTGCATTTGTTGTCCCGGTCGAGGTTATTTGATGTAAAATCGTCTAGGTTTGGATGCTTCCAATGTCGTCGCACATATTAATGTCCTTGCAAAATATTAATGATCAACAATTTTATTAACGCTTTACATACCGGGTTTTGGTATAATTACAACATATATTTTTTTAATGGAACTATCACATGCAGCTAAAAGACATGAACTCGCTAACTTTTGTTGATTTTTCAACTTAACATGTATTTCAGGAAACTAATGGACCAAGCGGGGAACTTTTGTCAAGAAAGCAATGGTCAAGACTCCTTGCCACTTTTGAAGGGTTTGCTTGTTATATGCCGCCTTCTTGCGATGATATAATGATCAAATCCTTAACATTTCAAAACTTGTATTTTTGTTGTACGATACTTTGACATCTTATTTAAATTCGATGGTTTGTAAACAAAATACTTAACTCATGTTGCGTTGGAAACATTTATGGCAATGGCATTGGAGCTTTGTTTTTATTCATTTAGTATGTTCACTTATATTGTATGCAATGAGAATCAATCAGATCATACCTCGCGCTTCCGTCTATGAGGAGTGTGACAACAACAACAAAAACAACCATACCCAGTAAATTCCGCCAATAGCAAAGCTAATGGTAGGGTCTGGGGAGGGTGGGATGTAGGCAAACCTTTCCTCTATTGTTGAGGATAGAGAGGCTGCTTCCAAATAGACCCCCAGCTCTGTATCAATAAGCACTAAAAGAGTTCCAGAAAACAAGGGGTGAGCATTTGGTAATACCCGACCCGAGAACCGAACACCATATAAATCAATAGCCAAAATAATACCCTACATTTAGGGTTGGTTCCGGTTCCCTTTAATCTCGGTTCCAGGTAAAAATCGGGTCTTTACCCAAACCTAATAAGTAATCAAAATCCATTCAATTCAATCCTGCAGCAACGCATTTCAACAGTGTTTTTGAGGATCGAGTTTAATCCTGCATCGATGTGTTTCATCTACAATCAATATCTAGTTTCCATTTCACTTTTATCCAAGTTACACCATGTTTTAGGTCACGTAAGTTTAGTGCCGAACCATGTTTAGATAGTAATTGACTTTCACATGATTTTTTGATGGTTTCTATGTATTTCAGTAATACAACGATCTTCCGACTAAACATCGCCTTAGGAATGCACATACAATGGTTTATATCGCTTTTCTGACATCATCATCCCTCGTGTTCACTCGTTCAGGTAATCTTTCTGGTTCGCAAAATCGAAATTATATATACTGTCATACTGAGTCTGAATTTGCGCAAGCTTTGATTCACAATAAAAAACAAAGGATACTATATCATAGAATTTGACTAAGTACAAACCAATTTATATGAATTGAAGACAATTAAACAAAACATAATAAAAAAACAACATATTAAAGCCTTCATCAGTTCATCTGATCTTTTGCATTTTGCGCCACAATTGCTCCCTAATTTTCAATATTTTCTGCAAAAAAATATAATTGATTTTAAATAAATTAGCATAAACGGGTAACGTAAAGTAAAATAGTAGTTTGGTTCGATCATGTAACTACCAGGGCGTTGCCGACATCTATTAAGATGTCTTATCAATGCGGTTATTCTGTTTTTTACTCGGTCTGCGCGACGACCATTGCACAGTGCTTGCATCTTACCTTTTGATTCCCATGATCATCCGAAAACTTTACAAATTCGTCCCAAACTTTAGAATTTAACACATTTGTTCTCTTTCTAGCCATCTAAGTTTACTCAACAATAAAAACCGAATAAAATTCTAATAACAACATGCTATTCGACACTGATCACTGTATTGTTTGTTATAATCTAAACTAATTTGAATTTGTATGTTGCTTTATTAGGGAAACAAAGTACCTTGTGAATCATGATTCTTGAAGAAGCAATGATGAAAAGTTTATAATGGACAAGATAAATGTATGAATGATGCATGCAGACTTTCAAGTTGCGTATGTGTAAATGAGGGTAACAAGCTAAATCATTTATTCACTTATGGGCCTTAGCCCAAAGAAAAATTAATAAATACCTATTAATTCGGCCCGGTTCTTTTATTTTCAGGTTTACTTGGTATTTGGACCAGAACTGACCCGACATCATGTGAAAAAGAGGAACCGACTTGATACCCAACTGATACAATACAGTTGGTCTCGGTTTAATTTAGGGCGGTTCTCGGTTAATTTCGGGTCGATCCTAAATATGCTTACCCCTACAGAAAACTACCGAGACAAAGGAAGTAGTGAAAGCAAAAACAGTAGAGTGAAGGTAAATATAGCATCATAGAAAAACATACGCATATCCATAAACATAACGTAATACAATCATCCTCCAAGACCACATAATGTGTAGGTGAATCTATACCCCTTATGACAACGTCCAACCACATCTAACATAACCCATAAAACTCCTAAACTTTAATCCTACGTCTCCATGAACTCCTATCTTGGACCATGTCCTAGAGAGGTGCATTTCTATCAAATCCTGCCAAATCCGCTCATCCCACATCAATTTGGGTCTACCTCTACCACCCCTTCCATCTACTGTGAGGGTTTCCACTACTCTAACAGACGCCATTAACAATTAAGCGCACCCATATAGGAGACAAGGAGGGTGTCCCTCAAACATTTAAAGAGACCTCATTCAAATTTTGTTTTCAACAAATGCCCAAAACTAGAAACTAAATAAAACAAGGGTAAGGCATACAATGCACCATAGTTTTTCTATCACGTTCTACTTAAGGGAAACAATCTTAAACATCCACAATTGGTTTGTGGTTAATTAATTTATTTTCTTGTCGTCATTATGCTCTTTCCTACAAAGGCGCTGTCAGTGATGGGACTCATTTTATAGCAAGTGATATCTTCTACTTATGACAACCTTTAGCTTTCTTGAACTTCGTCCGGTTTAATATATAGTTTTACATCCTCTATTTGATGTTGTCAACACTTTCTTAATCTCTGATTGGTGTCCCACCTCGACCCTAATCAAACCCTATACATAACTTCATGGGTTGGTCTTGATCTAGTCTCTTGACTTAAACCATTATCTTTGGTATTATGGATTAACCCTAACCATACTATATGGCAATATCCTTTTTAAAGATATATAGTTTTAATGTGTCACTGTAACGTTGCAAGTGTTATTGAATAAGATTGAAGGGGTATGGTTCTAAATCCTGCGCCAGCTACATGAGATGAGCTCATGTCGCGCACAAAGAGTCATACCTAGAATCAGATGAACTTTAATACTTAGTTCATTTCGCAAAAGAATAGCGTGAGCTTAAGATGCGCAAGCCTCGAAGCACCAGCAGGATCAATCGAGATAGTACTACTGGTACTGATGTCAGAGTAGATAGCCAATAGGCGCATGACAGGCTGTGCTCAACAACACTCCACGTTTAGCAATCGTTCAGGGGACAATGAGTACCCAAGGAAACCTACGTGTCACTAATCACCGTGCGCCAACCACTACTCCATGATCTCCATTTAGCTGCTGATGGTAGACCCGACAACAAAGACAATAACCAAGCCACGTGGATCCATTCAACGTGCGCCAACTCCCTTTCGCCTGCAAACATTAAGAGTCGTACTTGAGGAGGTGATATGCACCAAATGCAACATATAAATTATATTAAAATAAGGTATAAAAAACCACATTATGTACTGATGTTGGAAAAGTGTGTTTCTTTGTATATTTTTGATTTACAGGATTAAAAGAGCTTAAATGTACAAAAGGAACAAATTAACGGCAAAAACCAACATAATAACAAAAGAAGGAAAGTTGATACATCATACCGACCCTCCAAGTTTCACCACAAGATCAAAAACAACAAATTAGAAGACAAGCACGAGGCTGTGTGTAACGCCTCGCTTTTTCGTACTTTCCTTAATTAGAAAGTGTAATCTATTTCTATTTATGGAAACTTGTATTCGTATTTCATTTCCCAATCTTACAATCCGAGACTTTGATCGTAATAAAATTCATACCTGATACATACTTGCCTTACATGCATTTAATTGTTAAATACATGTTTACATACAAACCGATACTTGTTATACGTGCAAAAAATACGTTCATATTCGATACCTAAAATATACTTACATATACATTATACACTTGAAAACATGCAAAATATCAAGTTTTACCATGAAATGAAAGATAAACTAAGTTCAAGGACTAAAAATAGCATAATCCGCAGATTTTTGTTTCTGCTCATGGATTGGGCAAAAGTGTATTTGTTGGATTGTGCTTCTTGCATTTATACTCACCTAACTCAACCCCCAAACCTCAACTATAAATACCCACCTCCTCCCACACTCATTTCACACCTCAATCATCTATTCTTTTCTCTCTAAAAGCTCTAAGAGTTCTCTTCTTCTAAAGATTCAAGGTTTCAAAAGATAACTCGGTGTTCCTCCAAGCCCTTCATGGAAGTAACAAGGGAAGCTTTCGCAAAACCATGAGTACACTCGACCCACTTTTCATTTAAAACACTTTTGGGTGTAACATGTTTATTATACCAAATCACAACACTTAAACTTTATGAAATGCACAAACAATCCTATACACATGAACATTTGATACACTTACGTGATGCTTATATCTTGGATATTCTTTATGTGATATTTAGTCATTAACTTGTTTTAAGCCTTCGTTTGACATGTATAGCGCTATAGGAATTCACGCATCCTCCTCCATCGCATAAACTTGAGGCCATGTTAAAACATGTATTTGCGTTAAGGGTTTGGCTAGTAGTATTGCATGCCTTGTATATGCTCTTGTAAAATCATAGTTGCCATGAGGATTTGTTTAAACTTTAATCGTATACGTATGTTATGCTTAAACTTGTGTACTCGCCTTTGCTTTTGCATTGAATTGTTATTTTAAAACATGTTACAGGTTGATGAAGAGGATGCTATGAAATCAAATAGCAAGGACTTAGATACACACATTTAGACGTTTAGGTTAATGTTGTTGTATCAATTTTGTTGTATTGTGTTATTTAAACTTGTTAAGTTTAATTGTTGTATTTGTTTCAATGTTGTATTTTGACAATTATTCTTGAAATGAAATTCGACTTTAAATTAAATATTGTCATTATTAGCGTTGTGAGCAATGAGCAATCTCGTTATCGTCTCACTCCGATGTTTCCGCCATCGGTTGGGGTGTAACAGATTGGTATCAGAGCCATAACTATAGGGAATTAGGTAGAATTGTCATGGTCAACCTAGTCTACAGTTGCAAGTACCCATTTCGACCATTCTTGTTTATGCTTAAAACTTTATGCTTCCTACTTTGCTTCTCCTCTTTTCTTTTGGTCTTAATACATATACATGATGTCTTTCCTAAGACATTTTTACACAATACGCACTTTGAAGACTTGAAGACACTCGTAACACAAACGAGACGAGTTCACTAAAATAGGCGTGAAACCCACAATTTGGTGAACGACTCTCATTCCGCTATTCTTATTCTTTTTGCTCGAATTTGTAATCAAGTTAGGAGTGAAATCCACATCTTGATGGAAAAATTTCCAATTCAAACTCTAGTGGACCCTTACCAATGAATCGGGATATGCTCTTCGTTTGGTAAGTACCAACCATGCTTAGGGTACGAAATCGTCAAGTTAGGGGTGAAACCCGCACCTTGTCGATTAAGTCCCACTCCTCGATTTTTGGATCTCGCCAAGGTTTCGATTTTTCGATCAGTTAGAGACGTGTAGTACCTAGAAGGGTAAAATGCCGTTAATTAGAGCATTTTACCTATAGGCCAAGCACGTTCCTCTAATTTGAAAGGATCTTCGATTCACTTTGGAATAATCGACGCTTCTCAACCAAAGCATTCTAATATTTACTAAGCCTATATTTATGCTATCTCAATTTCTATGTGTTTAATACTTATTACCTCGTTCATTTCGAACCCGATGCACAATTCGCACATCTTTCGCAATCATAAACCAATAATAATTCTCGCAAACCAACTAAATTTATACTCGTATGCAATCATGCGTGTTTTTACTTTTGAATACTTGTTATGCTTATGTCATCTATGTGAACTCATACGTATTACTTACATCCTCAAACGTGACTTTTTTGTCGAACACTTAGATATCAGTTTCGCAAAACTCAAGCTGGAGAAATGAGTCAAACTCCAACTCGACTATTTTTGTAACAATCACTATATCAAACTTATACTCAAACCTTTTATCATTGTTTCATTTTTTCTCATTTATGCATAAACCTCAAACCTTATTATTTTATTCAAACAATTTCTCACCCTACAATTTATTTACGTAAATTACATACACGAAACCCTAATGATACTTTAAACTTTCTTTCACAATTTCCAAAAACCTTTATGAAATGCTACCTATCAACTTAGTCGGTCAAACGAACCTATTGCCCTCGATTTTCACAACTCGTCGAAAACACACTCACTTTATACTACCATTGCTTAAGGCATTTTTCAACGAAAACCTTCTCTACATACGTATAAGTACTCTGCTAAAATACTTTTCAAAAATTTAAGTTTTACATGAAAGTTTTCAAAACACGACTCTTCTTACATCAATAAAATAAAATAAAGCAAGCTCACTATTTTACAACCTTTTCAAAATATGCAAATCTAAATCTGAACACATGGGCAGAAAATTTCATATGCTAATACAAATTTTAAAACAACAGTAGCGTTTCTTTTTACAAACCACATTTTACATAAAAATTAATACTTTTCTCAATATTCACCAGACATTCACAAATTTGGTCCTTTATTCCGACAAACCCGACTTATTTTATTTCAACCAACTCAATGTTTTGACTCAAGCAACCATACACATGCATATCGCCTTACACGTTTCTATTTACATTGTCAATATTACATAACAATATTACGCATATCACCATTACACTTCGTACTTTACACACTCGCAACTTCATGGTAACTTATATATGTTAAATCCATTTTATGCCACCTATATGCTCGATACTACCTGCTAATATTATACGTATTTGTCTTCAATCATACTCAAAATTTATACATTTGCACTACTTGGTAGTCATACTTGAAATCTATAAGTAGGCATAACCCGAGTGGTTTCGCCTACGTTCGACACACTCATACATACATACATCATGCTTACATACTTAATTTTTATACACTATCTTACATTACCCTTTGCTTATTAGATGTAACCTGACCCGTACACTACTAGTACAAACTATGCGGATCATACACAAACCAAAATAATCGCGGGTGCACATGGGATTATATTGTAGACACATGAAAATCATAGTGGGTTCTACTGTGTATCGCAACACGGAACGTAACATGATACCGAATAGCGAAACAACGTAACATGGTGTGAACATGGTGGATACGCCGTTGGTACTTCCTATATATAAGTGTCCCTACCATGTTACCAAACTTTCGTAAAACGTGCCATGAGAAATTCGGTGTTTTCCCAGACCTTGTTAAATACATTTGATTCATAACAAACTTTGGTGACCCCACTTCGAAATGATTAGTACTCGATTACCCATGACAAAGCTTCTTCTCAAAAACCGTTAGCTTTAACCGCCACAACAATCACTAGCATCTCTCAACATTCCATGTCGCATTTTATCCGATATTCATACCATTTTTACCCCTCGCATACACCTACCGAATCATTCACTACCATAACGATTTTCCCAATTCTTCCCTTAACCTTTCATCCAAACTTTATTTACAGCAAATCAGCCTAAAACGTTCAATCCATTTTTATAAATATCCCCACCGGCTTAATTTGGTCAAAATGTTCCTTTTCTTTTAAAACTATCTTTCACTCTTATCTACGCGCAAACTTCAACCAGTCGGTCTATACGCCAAAACCTTTTAGAAACCATAAATATTTACCATCCTAGTTCTCTCCAATAAACATTTTTTTTCTACAACAAGTGATTTTACTAATACGCTTTAGAACTGACAAAACTTTTCTTACAACTTTCGGTGCGGACTGCTCACTTTAATTAAAATACATCCATAGTCGTACTAAAACCTTCCTTTAGGTCGCACTCTTTTAAAATATTCATTCCAATGAGTTGTCCAGACCCAGTCAAACTCACTTGCTTATACACACACATACACGTTTTTACTTATCCTTATACACGTTTACGATTGGTGTCTCAAAAACACCTTAGTCAAACAAATTCCTTTCAAAACCTACCATTTTTATCCTTCAAGATTTCGATACATATTGACACACTTATACATGAACACCACAAAAACTTTAAACTTCAAAATCTTGATTTTGGCCAAACATTTACACCAACATGACATCTTTTCCAAAGTCTTCCTCTTGAATAAATTTCGGGACGAAATTTCCTAAAGGAGGGGAGACTGTAACACCTCGCTTTTTCATACTTTTCTTAATTAGAAAGTGTAATCGTATTTCTATTTATGGAAACTTGTATTCGTATTTCATTTCCCAATCTTATAATCCGAGACTTTGATCGTAATAAAATTCATACCTGATACATACTTGCCTTACATGCATTTAATTGTTAAATACGTGTTTACATATAAACCGATACTTGTTATACGTGCAAATACTCATACGTTCATATTTGATACCTAAAATATACTTACATATACATTATACACTTGAAAACATGCGAAAATATCAAGTTTTACCATGAAATGAAAGATAAACTAAGTTCAAGGACTAAAAATAACATAATCCGCAGATTCTTGTTTCTAGCTCATGGATTGGGCAAAAGTGTATTTTTGGATTGTGCTTCTTGCATTTAATACTCACCTAACTCAACCCCAAACCTCAACTATAAATACCCACCTCCTCCCACACTCATTTCACACCTCAATCATCTATTCTTTTCTCTCTAAAAGCTATAAGAGTTCTGTTCTTCTAAAGATTCAAGGTTTCAAAAGATAACTCGGTGTTCCTCCAAGCCCTTCACGGAAGTAACAAGGGAAGCTTTCGCAAAACCGTGAGTACACTCGACCCACTTTTCGTTTAAAACACTTTTGGTGTAACATGTTTACTTATACCAAACCACAACACTTAAACTTTATGAAATGCACAAACAATCTATACACATGAACACTTGATACACTTACGTGATGCTTATATCTTTGGATATTCTTTATGTGATGCTTTATTCATTAACTTGTTATAAGCCTTTGTTTGACATGTATAGCGCTATAGGAATTCATGCATCCCCCTTCATCGCATAAACTTGAGGCCATGTTAAAACATCGTATTTGCGTTAAGGGTTTGGATAGTAGTATTGCATGCCTTGTATATGCTCTTGTAAAATCATAGTTGCCATGAGGATTTGTTTAAACTTTAATCGTATACGTATGTTATGCTTAAACTTGTGTACTCGCCTTTGCTTTTGCATTGAATTGTTATTTTAAAACATGTTACAGGTTGATGAAGAGGATGCTATGAAATCAAATAGCAAGGACTTAGATAACACATTTAGACGTTTAGGTTAATGTTGTTGTATCAATTTTGTTGTATTATGTTATTTAAACTTGTTAAGTTTAATTGTTGTATTTATTTCAATGCTGTATTTTGACAATTATTCTTGAAATGAAATTCGACTTTAAATTAAATATTGTCATTATTAGCGTTGTGAGCAATGAGCAATCTCGTTATCGTCTCACTCCGATGTTTCTGCCATCGGTTAGGGTTGACACCGTGCCCCACTCCAGATTCCAGAGAAGAAAATACGAACAGAAGCAGACAAGAGACACGGGGCCATGTTCCATGGGCACGGGCCTGTGGTTAACTCCCAAATATGCAAAATCTTGCATAATACAGCAAGTATAAGGCCACGGGGCCGTGTGAGCATCCGAACTGACACAACTCATTAAATGAAGACATGAAGAATGAGGGACGGGGTCGTGCCCTCTGGGCACGGGGCCGTGTGAACTGTTTGTTTCCAGCTATAAATAGGGGTGCTTGGTTCAATTGCAATCCATCCCTTGGCAAACCACTTTCTCACACCTGCAACCATTCCACCACCACAATACCACTATCATCCACCGCATTTATCCATCATCCATCTTTAGAGTTTGTAGTAGTCCCGGGATCCAAGATTGATCGTAAGAGTTTTTATCAAACAAAGCAATGCTTGGCTAATCTCTTACATCACTTGGTGAAGACAAGTCATTTTATGTATTACTTTTTATTTCCAATCTTTGGTTAAAATTTTAATTCAGTTTGTATTGATGACTTTAATTACTAGTTTTTTTTATATTGAAAGTGAACTCTATTCTATCATCTCTTCATATTTTATTGATTCACTCATTCGTGTCTTTACGGTCTATATAAAGCATGTTAACTACCTGGAAGGGGGTTAAAAGGGTGGTTTGGGTAAAGTTCTTGCCTAGTTCAGTGTATAGATCCTTCGAGAACTTGATTCAAGCTTATTAGGACTTCCTTTGAGGCAGATTGAACCAGATCGGCTGAAGTAATAACGGCTTGAATCCCTTATAATAAAACTACTATTAAAACTTTAAACCGGCCTTGCGGGACTGTATCCCTGCTGACTCAGACAAATATGGCCGAGGGTAGCGTTGCCTCTAAAACAGGGACATACCACTATAACTAAGATAATCTCTTAAAAACCCAAAGTGCGAATAATCAAAATATACGTAAAAGATGAGTGTAACCAAGTGATTCTATCTTGTCTATTCGCACCTTTTCTTTATTTTAGTTTCTTTATTTAATTTATAAAAATCTTTTCTCAAAATTTGTTTAGATTAGACGTTGACGATATTCCGGTATTAAAGCTCTTGTGTATTTAGACGACCCGGTATCTTACCATCACTATACTACGCCAACGATGGGTACACTTGTCGTAGTGTGTTGTAGAGAGTGATAGTATTATATCGTGTTTTATAAATTTAACACTTGATAAACGAGTAACCAATTGATCCAGACAAACCAATTGATCGTGGATAATTGCATGAATGTGGTGTAGGCTAGAAATTTTAACTCGTTTTCGACGATTATCCGTACCCACCATAGACCCGATCAAAATCAACGGGTTTGTGACCTGACATACAACATGCGACCCGATCACATTACTCATTCATAATTTCATCTTAGCATCTTTGTTTATATGGATATCGTGATTTGAACAAGTAAATACTCCCTATAGTTACTTCGAATTTTTAAGTTCTTCTAAATGTATCTTTGTTGATAACATTTAAATATGTTTAAAATCATTGTATACTTGTATTGTTCCCATCGTAAAATAATCTTTTATTTTTGTATAAACGCCAGCATCCGAGGCTTGTTGCGATAATTTACCCAATTTGGCCGGCATGAAGAAACAAATAATCAATATTTTATTTCTACACCAAGTTGTGTATATGTAATTTTTTTTGGTTTGTTATTTCGAAATCATGATGATAGATAAACACTATGTTCTTTTTTATGTACTATTTTTCTATAACTTTATTATAGTTTTAGATTAATATTTATGAATGGAATAAGTTTATTATATAAGACTAGTCTCACAAAACTAAAATACTCATAAAATATATTGTTTTACCGTCAAAAGTCAAAATTTAAAACTCCTACTATGCAGAAGCGTAGACGGAATGCGATTGAGGTGGCTTTTAGCGATGGGATGTATCTGAAAACCGTCATATACCAGTCATGAGAAACCGGGAAACCTAAACTGTTCCTAAGGAACGACGTCAATTGTTATTATATATAATTTTGGAAATATCTAAAAATAAATAAAACTTACATTTAGTACCCCTTTTCCGGTTATTGACACGTTGGGGTGTATATAATATAATAACTTTTATAAAGTAATCAGTGGCAATGAGGTCGTGGTGGAGTGGTAAGGAAAAGACTTGGTGTACTAAGGGACACATGTTCGGTTCCTGTCTTCCCAATAACTTTTATAAAGCATCTGGTGATGATGGGAGACTAGACGAATAGGTGGAGATCGTTAGTTCGATCATTAAATAAGCGGACCGCACTGTCGTGCGTTCAGACGAGTGTTCACGGGCGTCGGCCCTCAATGTGGTGAATTTCGCCAATAGCTCATTTAAAGGATTCGTTTACCGTTTAGAAAAAAAGTAACTAATAGTTTAATAACCTCCGGATATTTAGCCTCCCTAACAAAATAATTATTCACGACTTATAATATTGTTGCTAACAACTCTTGCAATTTTTTTTAGTCCAATTTAATATATGGCCATTGATGCCTAACATGTAAAACTAGAGAATCTTGTAATACCCTTTTTGTCATTATTCTCACAAATTGTTCCTAAAAGTAGTGATCCGATGTCCTCTTTTTCTCAGTCCATGACCATTTAAAGCTTCATAACTTCTGATACTTTTAAGTTATATCCACTTTAAAGAAGTTCCACATTAGTTGGGAATGGAGGTTACAAACAAGTACATAGTCATAAAGACTCAAATAGATGGTAAACCACAAGAGAGTGATTTCGAGTTCAAGACCGAACCGTTTTCACTAACGGTTAAGCCCGGATCCAATGATATCATTATTAAAAATCTTTATGTGTCAATCGACCCGTATCAAATTAACAGAATGAAGACAATGAGTTCTTCTCAAAAGGCTTCCGAGTTTGCGGTAGGCATTGCTCCCGGCGAGGTTAGCTCTCAACTCCATAGTGACTTTATGCTTTAAGGTGTTCGTTTGTTTGTTTTCGACTTTTGTACAAAGTTCTCTCTCTTAATTGAGCATACGTTTGCCATCATTACTTTGGTGAGGTGGTAGAGGTTTTTGTGCGTCTTGGAAATAGACTAGGGTTCAAATCTTGACATGAGTAAACTTGTGGTGTTTATGTAACCGTTGCCCTTAAAAAAATTGAGCATAGGTTAGTTTTTGTTGGGGGATACAACTATTGAGTGTGTTTGTTTGTGTTCACTAAGATATAAACTATTTTATTCATTAAGCTTTAATAAAAGTAAACAAAATAGGGGGAGTGTACAGATAAGAACTAAAAACATGTTGATAACTGCGTCACATAATGCATTTGTATCTAACAATTATGTAACGCCCGTATTTCTCTCGTTCACTACCTCTAATTATACTTTATGCACAACATACAAGTGCATTGATGCGATCATAATCACATTCAAACGACTAAAAACACTAAGGAAATATTTAACCATTTAGAAACCGAAATGTTTCAAATATAAGCTTATAACTTCACAATTTTTTATCAAATAAACAAGAACTAACTAAACAATGAACCCTAATATTCTGAAAAGAATGCATCCCAATCCAACAAACAGAAGGCAGTTGAATTAGAGGTATTTAATAGTTTGTGTTAATGGGCCGTACAATTTGAAAAGGATGATTATGTTGTGGGCCTTATAAGTCTAAATAAAAATAGTGACCATATTTGTAATTTTCTGGAAAAAAAGCCTGTTACATTTGTGCTAAATGGATTTGTTAATTTGTTAGGTGATTGATGCATATGGTGTGGGGAAAGTAATAGCTTCTGGGAATCCTAAATTTGAAAAGGATGATTATGTTGTGGGCCTTATAAGTTGGGGAGAGTATAGCATATCACAGGGCTTCATTCTAAACAAATTGGACCCAATGGGCTTCCCCTTAACATACCATGTTGGGATTTTAGGTAACCACATTACCGCCATCACGATTATCGGTAGATTCGTCGGTTTTCCCGTACAAAACTGGTATAGGTTTAAATTCTTCCAAATGCAAGGTTACATGACATTTAGGCATAAAAAGTTGCTCAATAAGAAAGCCTGGTTTTCACGGTTAACACATTTCGAAGTAAATACGTTAGTGGGTTTAATATGATATGGGCTTATATACTCTTTTATGTATGTGAAATACAGGGCTTAGTGGGCTTACTGCTTATTCTGGGCTTTTTGAAATATGTAAGCCCAAGAAGGGTGAAAAGGTGTTTGTCTCGGCTGCTTCAGGATCTGTAGGAAACTGGTGGGCCAATATGCTAAGCATTTTGGGTGTTATGTTGTGGGCTGTGCTGGAAGCCCAAATAAGGTTATCATATTTTGAAATTTTTCTATATTCATCATGTGTATTGGATATGCTAGATATAAAGATTGAATGATAACAAAACATGGTTGAATTCAGGTGAAATTGCTTAAAGAAAAGCTCGGATTTGATGAAGTGTTCAACTATAAAGAAGAAACCGATCTAAATTCAACACTCCAAAGGTTAAAAATAATAAAAATTATTGCCATGGTCAGGGGCGGACCTAGAGTGATAAAAGGGATAACCTACGTTGCCCCTTGACGCTCCGAAGGTCGTGTAAATTTTGGAAAAATTTAACGTTTTTTCGATTTCTTTACCCTTTTTCATTGAAACGTTACCCCTATGCGGATTTTCTAGATCCACCACTGGCCATGGCCTTTTGACAAAGACATGTTTATGTGTTTTAATTTATAGGTATTTCCCAAATGGGATCGACATATACTTTGATAACGTGGGAGGCGAGATGCTAGAGGCAGCAATATCAAACATGAACACAAATGGCAGGGTTGCACTTTGTGGAATCATTGCAGAATACACTAATGCGGGAAAACGAGCAGCACCAGATTTGCTAAACGTTATATATAAAAGAATCACCATTCAAGGATTCTTATCGGGTGATTACATGAGTTTGTTTCCGGAGTTTCTCACCACGACTATTGATCACCTTCGTTTGGGCAAGATACAGGTTCTTGAAGATGTCTCAGTCGGTCTTGAGGGTGTTCCTTCGGCTTTTGTAGGGCTCTTTCGAGGCGATAATGTTGGGAAGAGGATTGTTCAAGTTTCTTTGGATTAATGACATAAGGAGGAACGAATGGACTTTTAAATGAGAAACTAAAAGAATCATTATTAGTCCTTGGATCACATTTCAATTAATGACTAAGATCTAAGATAATTATGTCTCTTATACTTTATGAGTTTCTTCTTGGAGCATAATAATAAGTAACTCCAAGAAAGTCATTTCATTGTTTTACAACAATGCAATATTTGGACAGTGTTTACACTATCGAACAAGGTAGTTTGGCTTAAAAAACTAGATTACATTATATTATAACCTATTTAAATTTAATAGGATATATATAAAATGCAAAAATATAAAAATCTGTTCTAATTTCCATCTTTAATTTAGGAAATAACTTAATAACTATGACAACAAATGGTTAAGGATATATAGAAATGATAGTTATAAGAAGGATAAATATATAAATATTATATGGGCAAAGATCAAATACAAATAGTCTTATCGTACAAAACGTACAAAAGGCATGAAAAGATAAAAAAATGCCGTGACATTTTCGTCGTCGCTTTACTATGTTGCCCCTTGATGTTTGGTTTTCTTGTCTCCGTGGATGATTGTGGAACCGCCTATTGAGTGACTTCAAGTTTTCGTTTGGATTGTTTTGTATTTGGGACGAGTTAGTTATGCGTGTTTGGATTGAATCTTGGTGTGTTCTTGCTGGTTGGGGAGGCTTCTGCTTTGACTATGAATGTGGCTGGAGTTGTGAAAGATTGGTTGTTAACGCGTTTTCGTGGTCAGTGATTAAAGATTCTATTACAGTGGTTAATTTGTTTCGGGTATTAGATCGCGCTTGTGGGTGTTGGTTATTACAATCGTTTCAAGTTACAAGCCTCAAGGCTAAATAAGTAGAGAAGAAGGCTGCATAGGTTGATATGATGCGAATCTGGGAAGTTGTTGGAGGGAGGAGAAGGCGAAAACTCGACGGAAAGAACAACTTTGGATAGTTGATGGGTATAAGGTAGTTAATTATGCTGTTTGTATGTTTGATTTGTGATTTTATGTTAATCTTTTGTTAGTTGGGGTTCTTGGGTTTTTAAGATTATGAATTTAGTGTAGGTGACTGAGGTAAGAGTAATCTTTTGATATGTGATTATACATATTTGTTAAATGTGACTACAAACTGGAAAGACTAGTTTTTGGTTGCTTGGGCGGAGGCTGGGGTAGGGCTAGACCGGGTTGTTACCAAGTCGGGCTCATGCATGAAGTAGTTTCTTTGCACGAGCTTAACGGTGGTGTAATTGAGTTGAGCAAACTTGCGAGCTTCTCGAGATTGACTTTAAAATATTTGAAGCCAACTCGGTTTAAGTAGAAAAAAAGATGAAATCACATAAATTTCTAAATGATAACAAAGAAAATATTGCTAGACTCTATGTGTTTGCGCCGGTTATATCTATATCTAACTTCATTTATTCCAAAATACAAGCAATAGAATGTTTTTATCTCAAATCAAATATTTGATTTTTATATCTGATGGAGCATGGACCATAATCAATGGAGGGAGGGGTTGTTATAGATTTTAAGTATGAATTTGAGGAATTTATGCGCTGTAAAATCTTGTGTTTAGATATGTGTTTTAAATTCCTAAGTTTTGATTTCTTTATCTCTAAAATTGTTATGTTTTTTACACGACATTACGATTTTCGATTTCCGAATGTCAGGTGTAACGTTGTGTAACATGTAACAATACCCACCTAAGGGTTGTGACTTGGAGCGTGCCTAGTGGGAAGACGCTTTTTTGGATCAAGTTGACACTCTTCCTTGTATTTTTGTATTTCTTGTCTCAGATGACTTTGATCTAGATGATCATGTTATAGACAATAAGACAACCTTGACTAGTATATATACGACAATGTCCAGAAACAATTTTGTTCTATAAAATTAAGATTTTTTTTAATTGGAGAGCATCAATGACAACTGAAATTTGCAAAAAAAAAAAAAAAAATTGGTTGCTTAATTAGTTATGCATGCATACTATAAAGAGTTCTTAGAATTTAATTAGTTAGAGAGATAATCAAACAAAGTATTGACAAGAGAAATTAATATGTTTAGTTTTAGAATGTATTCTTTGTTAATATTAAATATTAAAAGCTAATGTTATAAAACAAGTTCTAGAAGGCTGAGTACTCGTTAATTAACCGTAATAAGGGAGGCTGTCTGGGAGACGTTCTTACTCCGCCTAATTACTAGGTATCGATCAAGATCATATCTAGTTGGTCAACTCGAACCGAGTTTGATTTAAAAAAACAATAAAACATAACACCTATTCTTATTAAAGAATGGAGATTATTTTTTCAAGAAATGAATATCAGATTTTGAAATACATAGTATTTAAATATGTATTTTTTATTTATATTGATATTCACGTATTTTGTTATAAATATTAGTAAACTTATGATATTAGATATCACACACACATATATATATATAATATATATATATATATCAAAGTAAACTACAATTTGAGTCCCTATGGTTGACACTAGATTGCACATTGAGACTCTACTTTTCTAATTTCATCAATAAAGTCTCCGTGGTTCTTCAATTTCATCAATTGAGTCCATGCTAACAGATTTGGTTAGTCAAATGTTAGTTAACCAAGGCAAAAACGTCTTTTTTACATAAGGTTCGAAGGGCATTTGTGTAATTTTATTTCTTAGAACCCCAATTGCAATAATCATCCTCTCCAT
The DNA here is from genome assembly GCA_947069175.1 of Scalesia atractyloides. Taxonomy (NCBI): domain Eukaryota; kingdom Viridiplantae; phylum Streptophyta; class Magnoliopsida; order Asterales; family Asteraceae; genus Scalesia; species Scalesia atractyloides. The sequence continues at coordinate 91,796,394 of CAMTDV010000023.1, forward strand.
AAACCCTCTTTCAACATTTGTCTCCTGGAAACCCCAAATTGCACATACCACCACCCCTATTAGTGATCTTCGTTCTTCCATCACCGTCTTCCCATGAGACTGGCGATGGCCGTAGGTTATTAGGACCTGTGAAGAATACATTGACGCTGACTCATTTTACAGTAAGTTAATCCTTCTATATAATGTTCTGAATGAACATAAAGTGAGATTAATCATTTATAATGTTGCATGTGTAATTATCATTGATGAAAGATTATGATACACTATGAGTAAAGAAAGTTTTTTTTTTGTGTTACAAATGAAGACGAGGCAACACTTTTTAGCTTGAAATATTCCATGGTGGTGAGTTTTCAAGGTACCCAGGTTGTTCATATTGGTGGTAAGTGAAATTTCATAGATAATGCTGATATTGATGATTTTGGAATGAATTACTTGGAAAATTGTTAATGAACTTGGTTATTCATGTGACATGGTGTTTTATTTCCATTACAAAATGCCTTATGTGTGTCTGGATTTTTTTTATGAAGTCATTAGGTAGTGATAATGAATTTACAAGCTTGTTTGAACAAGTACGGAAGTGGGGTTAAACTTACTGATATTTATATTGAACACTAAACCTCACGTGTCTTTATGAACTCTTGTGTGGGAGATGTCATTACACATAGTCATGGTGCACCTCCAATTGACAACCAAGATGTTGAAATGCATGAAGATCAGTTTATTCATATGTTCCAATGTGTAGTGAAAGAAAGTACTGATATTGGAGTTGAAGGGGAAGAGGATGAGCAGCATAATGAGGCGGACATGTAGATGTTGCGGATGGAGATGACCCTTGATTACTAAATGGAAGAGGATAATTGTTGTACGATGTAGATGTTACATGCAACAATTTAAGGGTTGTGTTGATTCTAATGTTGAGGAAAATGGTAGTGATGAAGATGTCTTTGAGACTGACCTTAATGTGTACCTTGATGACTTTGAAAGTGAAAACGAAGAGGATGACCATATTTCTTAGATAAGGTTATGTAAATGATGAATAAGCAATGAAAAATCTGGAATTAAGTCTATAGGAAGCAATGCATCATGCAATCCATTTTATGTAGGTAAGTTAATACCAAAAAAGACCATGCTGACTCAAATGGTTGCATAATGCACTTGATATACGAGACAATTTTATATATTGATAGTAATAGTATATGTTTTAGGGTTGTTTTCTTGGGTACAAACCCAAGTTTCACTCGTACTAAAGGTTCACAGGGGCAATTTGGTGAAATCCCAAGGGGGGGGGGGGGTAGTAAGTAGGGCATCTAACAATATTAATAAATCAACCTTCAAGCAAATTTAAAAAGGCATACTAAACCTATATACGGTAGGCAAGCAAGTCAACTGAGCTTCAATTGATGATCATTGATGTGTGAAGACAATGAAACATGAACATCAATGTCTCCAAGTTAGAGATGTTGGTTTATACACTATGAGCTTCAAAGCTAAGGAGATTGAACCAATCCTCCAAGCTAATATAACTATAGAGTCAAGTGTCATTCAACATCTACTTCAGAATATCACCTAAGTTTAAGATTTACTACCTAAAATCTTTACGGCTAAGATGATTGCTACAACCAAGGTAAATGGTGATTATAAAGATCAATGTTCAATACTCAGGGATTATTTGAGGAATTGTTGAGAGCCAACCTGGGACCACTATTAAGATTGATGCAGAGCCTCATGGTAATCCTAGTTATCCCACTAGGCAATTAGAAAAATATATATGTATGATATGGTGCTTTTAATGAGGGGTATAAACTTATTGGAAAAGATAATTTTGGTTTAGATGGATGCTTTATGAAAGGATCTTGCCCGAGTCAGATCCTAACAATAGTTGGTGTAGATGAAAACAATGGTATTTACCCGCTTTCCTTTATTGTGGAAGCTGAAACACTCAAACACCACATGGTTTAGAATATGATTAGAGATGATCTTGAGTTACATGTACACCGTAATTTTACTTTTATTAGTGATAGGCAAAAGATATCTTCCAATTTAGCTTTATGTCATCTTATATAATTACACTTTTATATGATGTTCTAATGTTATTTTAAAACTGTAGGTCCGTTTACCATCATTACTTAGGGTATTTCCTAGTGCTGAGCACATGTATTGCCTAAAGCACTTTCATGAGAACATGAAGAAGACATGACGTGTAGATGTAGACAAGAACTTTCTTTAGAGATGTGCTAGTGCAACAAGCACGCCCTATTTTAATAGGGTAATGGAAGATGTAATCTCAACAGACATGAAATTATATGATTGGCTAAAACAGATCCCTGCTATAAGTTGGTTAAGAGCAAATTTTTATGGGAGAGCAAAGTGTGATATTTTGTTGAACAACATTTGTGAAGTGTTTAACAAACAATTAGTAGGAGTAAGAGACAAGCCAATCATCACTGGTTTGGAGTACATCAGGGAATACATGACCAAAATAAATGTCAATGTGAAGAAGATTATAGCAAAAAGTGATGGCCTATTAAAAATGAAGCTTGATAAGATTTATGAAGCTTCCCAATACTCTGTGATGATGACAGGTTCTGCAACATACCAAGTAAATTGATTAAGATCCAGATTATAATTCATAATAACATAATTTTAAATTGATAGTTGAACTCATACTTTGACAGTTTATTGGTTCAAGGAACAAGTGTGTGGTGGATGTGCAGTTGAAAGCATGCTCATCATGTAGGAAATGTGATTTGACTGGCATGCTTTGTAAACATGCAGTAGTTGCTATTTGGAACATGGCTGGTAATGATATGGGGGTTGGATTACCAGAAAGATGGGTTGATCCTGTTTATTGGCTTGATACTTGGAAACAAGTGTACATGTATACCATTGATCCAATCACAGGTTCAGATATGTGGACTCCATCTAGATGTATAACAAAATTGGCTGCATTAAAACATCACAAGTAGATTGGAAGGCCTGAAAAAATAGAGAAAACCCTGGAAAATGTTGAACTGGGTTTTCTGAGGGATGTAAGCTAACAAGAAAGGGGGTTCAACAAAATGCAGCAAGTGCAATAACAAGGGCCACAATTGTCGCAGCTGCAAGGGTCAAGGAGGAACAAAAACATCATAGTTGTGATGTTTGTGAAATGTATTTTAGTGTTATGTTTGAACAATTTGGTTTGTTTGTCGTTGATTTTTTAGGATGGTTGTGGTTACTTTCTATTGAACAATTGCTTTTGTTTGAATAATTATGTTTTTTTTATGAAATGCATTAGACAATGTCTTCCTTATGTTGAATTTGTCATCTTGCTTTATGATCAAAACTGTGTTACAACACAAGAAAATTCAAGCATACTTTTATTATCGAACATAACACATGTTACACACTTAAACAATAACAACAAACAAAGTATGCAAACACCTAGTGAACCTTATTTCCAATACAATCATCCTTTGGCTGAATTGTCTGAATCTGAATCCTCTCCTTCATACGGATTGTGCCAAGCCCAGGAATAATCCTCTTTGATGGAACTAGCATAATCCGATTGCCTTTTTAATACATGTGACTCATAATTCAACTCTAGATTAGGGTTGAAACATGATCTTTGACAGGGACAGATGAAGTAGAAGCTTCTTTTTTGCTTTTATCCTGACATCTACACCATGCTCTTTCACAACTACAATTGTCTCTTGATCATCCTACTGCTTCACACACTCACTTTCATCAACCTAACAACTTCCCTTTCATGATTCTTTACAATTGAATTATAAGCTTCTTTTTTGCCTTTCTTATATCCATTTCTAATTAGGATAGGATGGGATATAAACAAAAAATACATATATGTAATTTATAAAAGAGTTTTTTTTTCCAAATGTTACCGTTAGAAATAAAAAAGGAGTCGTCGATAACGAATAAAGAATCTGATAAAGTCAGTTCAACATCAAATGTGTTCCCAACATCCAAATCAGATTACCATTAACTTCATAACATCAAATTACATTATTTGCAGAGTACATAAATTGCAAAGGTAAACCAACTAACAACTACATAAAACTTCAGTCTTCTTGCTTCCAACCCTTTCTTCTTTGCCAATTTGTTTTTTTTTTCATCAAATAATTTCAACAAAGCAAGAACAAGTTTCTCACACTTGGGACAAGTAATAGGACCTTCGATCCACCTTAACCAACCATAATTTGCACTCTTCTTAAAAAAAACTTGTAAGACACTAATCAAACGAAATTGAAGCATTACTTGATAAAATACTTACACAACAAAGGAAACGTCGCCCTGGATTAGCTTCAGTCCATGATGTTCAAATGCATGTAGTAGCACCACACGTGCATACAACATTCAATCTGCCTGTGGAATTTGAAGTTGTTGATGATGAAGTAGCAGACATTTGTTAGGGTTCTTAAAGATCAATTTGGGGGAAGGAAAAAGAGAGTAAGATGACGTTGTGTGTAACGTCTGATATAAGGAATAAACCAGTTACAATTTGCACAATTGATTCCTAGGGGAATTAAAGTTGTTTACCAATTTGTTAACGTTGTTGTAATGACTAAGATCCAAGAAGGACTCAATTGAACTACCATAGAGACTTGATTAATGAAATTAGAAAAGTAGGTCTCAATATGCAATTCGGTGTTAACCACAAGGACTCAAGTTGTAGTTTACTCTATATAGAATTTCCTGAAAATCAAATTCTTTATAATTTAACATGCCCTTTATTCCTTGAGTACTCTCCGCTTAGGCCGAGTACTTGCAACTTCCTAGTCGGCTAACCAGGGCGCGCATAGTGACTTATGCAACCATGTTAAAAATATACAATTATTTTTTTTATTCGTTATACTTTACATTCCAAATCTTTTCACATTAGTACAAACAAAACATGATCATGTGAAATGATTTAATCTAATTTAATTTAGCCACACATCAACGTCATCCCCGAGTAATGGATGCTGATGAGTAAAAGAGTAACTGTTTTAATTTAAAATGAGTTTTAGTGTTTAACAAGGTATACGAATGTTTCTTTTTCTTTTTAAATGTGTGTGCGTGTGTGTGTATATATATATAAGTATATGTATAAAGATTAAAAATTTAACAAATATAAGGCCCCTTGGAAGATTGGGCCCTGGATCGTTGCCCATCCCTCCCTGTCGGCTCTACATTAAATATTTCATTTGATGCATTCCTTTAAAATCATAATATTAAGGAGTTGCTTCGGAGGTTGCTTTTGTTTCGAAGACTTGGTTTGGGTGTTGATATTTGATTATAAGGTCTTTCAAACAGTACATGGTTTGAAATTGCTTATGTTATTAATATGGTTTCTCAATTTATTCGAAAACCTATTGATCGACATTGTTAGGGATTCAAGCAGATTTTAAGTGTATTATTACTTATTAGTTGACCATCTCACACTCTTGGATGACTACTATTGATGGCTATGTTGATGATCACTAGACATGCTATCCTAATTATAGTCTTTCAACTACCAGTTATATTGTGTCTTTCTTGGCTCAAACTCATCAATGGGAGTTCCAAGAAGCAGCACATTGTTGTTCGACCTAGTACTAAGGCCAAGTATCGAGCTCTCACTCGTGATGTTATTAGGCTTCAGTGGATTACATCATTGATGCATGATGTATGTTATCTTCGAGTTGTGCACCAAGTCTATAGTGTGAAAATGTTATTGAGCTTTAGTGGTAATCATTTGGGGCGTGTGACAACATTGGTGCTACATATCTAGTGGTTAATTTTGTTTTTCATCAGCTTACCATACATTTCGAGATTGATCAACATTTTATACAAATATGGTTTAGGCTCGTTCTCTAATCACAATTGATTATGTTGCTACCCACACCAGCTTGCGAATATCTTCATCAAAGTGTTGTCATATACTCAAATTGTGTATCTCTGATCCAATTACATATTGGTACCATTGTTTTAACTTATTGGAGAATGGTAGAGATAATGAGAAGTGAAGGTTCACTACTGAACAAATGACTTTCGGTGACGAACGATTGTGTAGAGATCTATCATTGATAGTTCATCTGAAATATGGTCATGGGTAATATGATTCCCAGTTGTTTTAGTAGTGGTCGACGAAAGTGACTAACCGCCTAAGTTGGTTGAGTTAGTTGGTTTTAGTTGTATATGACTGTTTTTTAGTTTCTAAACGTTATCATTATGGTGTATATATATATATATAAACACCTGGTCTTTTTTATTGGAAATGACAAGAAATACATAAATAACACAAGTTTCTATGCTATTTATTTGTTTCACTTTCTTTATAACCAATACATATATGGGTGGAAGGGACACCTTTCCCTCTATTACATTTATCATATTATTACACTCAATCAACATTTAATACCCCATTTCATCACATTTTCATTATCACACTTGCAAAACTTATCACATTTCATCACCAAAGTTTTTTTCTTTTTTAAATAAAATATAAACTAGATTAAAAACAAAATTTCAATTACATAAAACTAAACAAATAACAAATATAAAAATACATAATTTTAAAAAATGTTATAAACATAGGAATGTTATAATTTTACATTTTTTAAATGTAATATAAATTAATAAAACAAAAAAAATGTTATAAACATAGAAATGTTATCATTTCATAATTAAAAAAAACCAACGATGTTTTAAATTAGAGGGGTTATTAATAGAAATGTTATCATTTTATAATTAAATAAAAGAACCAATGATATTTTAAATTAGAGGGGTTATTAATAGAAATGTTATCATTTTATAATTAAAAAAAGAACCAATGATGTTTTAAACTAGAGGGGTTATTAACATAAAAAGTTAAGGGAATTAATTATTTGGTTATTGAGGGGCTGATTGTGTCAACTTTTAAAAAATATTGTTTTCTTCTCATCAGTATCTCTCTTCAAATTTCTTCTTCTTCTTTCATCATTTGTATTTTTAACAACAAATTTAAATCATTAAACACTAAAGTATCATCGTGACACTAGCAAAAACATTCAATCATTTCTTTGTATATGTAAGTTTGAATTTTTGCATAATTATCTTTATTCATCATTCATTAACATTTCTTTCCAACCATTTTCATATATCTCGGCCGTCGTGTACTTCACGGTGATAACGATCACCACCATGAAAACACCCCTTGTAGCAGTGTTTCATAGGCATCACGGCCTTTTACACGGAGGTGCCGGGACCCCCTAAAAATAGACATGTTAGTTATGGACCCCAAGTTTAAAAAGACGCTTGATGCTGTCAATTAATTCTTTTCATCGTACTATTGAACTCTAAATGTGATCAACACAAGATGCAAAAAAATAACTTCTTTCATGTGCATGATAATATGCAATTTGTCAACGATGCACTTGGATTGCTTTCATATGGTTGTTTAACCAGGCGAAATTACATATAATTATTCTTGAACATTATAACAACATTGAAGAACATAAAAAAACAAAAAAAATAGACAATCAAAGTAGCCTTTATAAATCAAACCACATCCACCATTTTTGGTGTTTTATCCTCTTTCTTGTTCCAAGCTGCCACCACAAGATAAACACTAAAGTTTATCACACCCAAAACTGACAACAATCCATAGAAGCAATCCAATCTTCCATGGTCGATATCATCCGCGAGCCACCCTTCTCCGTCATGGGTTCCAGTCACCTTCTTCACCACGGATACCAGAAAACTGCTCATGAAAAACCCGAGTGCAAGTAATCTAACTGGCCAGTGTATATGAATGCCTAACCCGCGCCTACCAGCAAGAACTGAGGGATGAGGATGAATACACTTATTGGTAGTGGGTTTTCGGTTGTGTTTCCGCCAATGGACTTGGCTACTGATAATCGCTTCATTTCAATCACTGAGGCTACAGCCATTCCTAAGGTTGAGAGAATCAACCCTATTGCCATTCTTTGTAGATCAGTGAAACCTGTTGTGGGGAAACAAAATAAACAATTAGTGCTTTGGAGTAGCTCACACCGGATTAAAACTGATAATTAATTGATCCAAAAGTTAGCTGACTCCTACTTGGATTAGCGAGAATGAGAAAAACAAAATAGAAGTGGTCCCAACATACATAACACGAGCATTGGGTTATAAGTGGAGTTTCGGAGCCCATAAGTAGTAGACAGAAAGGCCCTGACGAGTCCGATCATTTGACAAATGACGACATGCGGACCCAATTGTCTAATCCGAATTTCATCAATTCTGATATTTCTGTTTTTACTCTGATGCAAGTAACTCGTATATTTTAAGCGTCTATTTACGTCATTAATTTCAGTATATTTCACACTTTGTATTTTGTAATTTCAAAAATTTGATGATGTTTTCCAAATTTAAAACTTTTTTAATGTTCAATCTAAATATTTAAGTTTCACTATTATATCAGTTCTCTTGAGAATTTTATCTTTGATATGCGTTAATAACCTATATATATATATATATATATATATATATATATATATATAATATATATAATATATATATATATATATGTATATATGTAGATTGATATTCACCTGGTGTTCCCTTCCATTTCTTCCAAAACGGGATGATCAAACAATCGTAAACAGCGCAAGTAAGCAATATAGCAAGCACAAAGAAGACAGTGAGTGATCCTGCAGGGATCATGAACCCGCCAACAGTTCGTTCCATAGTGGATGCTTGTACGACAGAAACTGTGATCATTTGAGAATAGGCTGTCCAAAACAATATCGTTGTCGCCCAAACGGGCAACAACCTGGCCATCATTTTAACTTCTTCTACCTGGGTCACCGTGCACAACTTCCATAGATTTACGGTTGAACCTGAGCCAGTTTTCACAAAATCTCCTTCTGCTACAATTGCAGCCTTGTCCAAGCACCTACAAGAAGATAGAATAGGTTAAATTGGATTATGCTTAACCTCAAACTGACTAAAACAAAATTAATTAGCTAAAAATAACAGATAATGTTGTAAAATATGTGTATCTAATAAAAATATTTTCCATAAACGGGTTGTTTCCAAAACTGATAATTATAAATGGGTCTTTTTTTCTTCTTTCAAATACTGTTAAAAAAAATAAATGTGTCTTTTTTTAACATGATTTCTAGTTAAATAGAACGAAATCTAATATTTTACAAAGATCTCTGATCATATGTAAAATCTGTAACAATATATTACAAAAAAAAACTGTAATAATTTACATTTACTATATATTTTATAAGTTTTTCTGTAATAATATGTACAATTATATTTACAAAACAATTTTGCCTTAATATTTCTAGTTGCCTTCTCAAATAACGACTTCTACTTCGATTAAATTCGTTAGTTTTAACAGCTATAATAAAAATCATATTTGTCACTACATACATTTGAAAAAAAAATTCCACGAGTGTTTTTATCACCCAAACCGCCCAACTCTAGTTTACCATACTTATCAACAATATATAGATTTCTTTGATACTTACTGAAATTGATCTGTGTGATGGATCCTTGAACCATCAGGAGTGTTTTCATGCAACATGTGAATATCATAAGGAAGATTCAAATTCCTCTTTTTTATAGCCGCCACAAGTACTTGAAAAATACTAACAGTCAGGCTTCCTTCACGCTTCTTGTACCGATATCTTTTTATTCCTGACAAGATCACCACAATAGTGACGAACATTGAAATCGTACAAATCCCATACGCCAAGCTTCTACCAACTTCATCTTGTATGTACACAAGGACTGTAACCGCCAAGAGTCCTCCAAGACTGATGAAGAAGAAAAACCATAGGCCATCTGTGTCTTTTCAACTTCGTTTTTCTCGTCGAATTGGTCGGTACCAAATCCGGAGACTGATGATTTTAAGCCGCCTGTACCAAGTGCAATGAGGTACAATGCGAGATAGAGGATTCCCATTTGGAATCCGTTTGCTTCTTGGCAGTTGTTTTTTGCATGGCATGGTGGTGGCCTTAGGTTTGGTAGTTTTGTTGATAATGCTTTGTGCCTGTACCCTAGCATAATCAAAATTGATATGAGATGAGTTGTTAATAAATGGAAAAATAAAGAGCTTAACAAAAAGGTGTCCCCAAAAGATAATAGTTTGCGGCTTAAGTTATATGTCATGAAGCTTAATTAGAGATAAAGAGTTGATCAAAGAGTTAGTTGACTCATACTTAGACCAACTAGACATGGGAAAATGGGGTGGTAAGGACCAACAAAAAAGGATCCTAACTTGAGCTAAGAGTGGAGTTATGTGGTTTGGCCTAGTTGTCCAACCCGAATTTAATTGATCACTTAGGGCTCTGATTTCATCAACAACGTTTTCTAAATTTTAGGGTGTTCAATTCTGTAACTTTTTTAACAAAAACGCCTAAATCCTTGCTTGTCTTAAGTTACGAATTTGATTTAATTCTAAATTCTAGTGTGTACTAGATGGTTTGTAATTTTGAAAATTTGCAATACCTACCGGATATAGAATTTCTTATGAAGTTGTTAGCGATGTCCAAGTATGAAATAATAAGACCGGTCGATAGCATCCACGGTATGCATAGTCCACATAGTGACATAGTGTTGGAAATCTAATCTAATGTATGATAGGAAGGCTTACTAGTGTTTCGAATGATAAACAATCGACATGAACTAAAGGTATTCTGATGCATTGGTGGTGCCTATGGCGTCCTAAACCTATTTAGCGACTGCTTCACTATCAGACGGTTTTCTGTAAAAGTACATATGCAATGCAAGAAAGTGCTACTTGAATATTTGATAAGAAGACTTACAAGTGCCTGAATAGAGGCAAAGATGACAATAGTTTTGAATCTGCCAAGAAAAGTGTCTGCTAAAAAGCCACCAAGTAGGCACAAGAGAAAAGATGTGCCCAAGAAATCAGTGACCACATTGGCTGAAGTTGAGCTGGGGAGGTGCATGGTTCCACCCAAATATGTCACCAAATTCACTGCTATTCCCATTGTGTGACAGTCTCTCACATATTTCAATTCTTGTTATAATTCCAAGTCAAAGTTCAGTTTCTTGATTTTGATTTTGATTTTTCTAGTTCATTTTCTGACTCTTTTGTATGAAATATAAAGATAATTTAATTCGAAAAGATTATACCCAAACGTATTTGATGCCAAGTTAATCTCCCAGGAATTGATCTTTGTTATTTTTTAATCCATTATTGTATTTATAAGGAATATTTTGATTCATAGTTTAAAAGCAACTTATAAATTGATGATCTCACAACTACTTAGTTGATTTGTTTAGAAATGTTAAGCCCTGAATTGTTATTTTTATGATAGACTTATAAAGTGTCTGAAGCGTGTGTGTATTATATATATGAACCGCAAAAGAACGATATTAAAAACATCTTTTTTTGCTATCTATCTAAATCAAATACATTTTACAAGTAAAAATTAACAAATAAATATGTTATATAAATCAGTGTACTTGTGAAAGTGTATACATATTACATGTTGCTAACCCTATGTAAATTTATTATCATTTAAGCATTTAAAGTATTTGTTAAAAACGCATAAAAAACAAAAAAAGAGAGGGGAAATTTACATATTCAATGGATACTTTACTCTTTTAAGTTAGATCAATGAAAACAAAATTTGGTAGATTAAAGTTACTGGAATATAAAATATTACTTTCACTTCATATAATTTTAAAATGTAAATATATATATCTTCTTTATGAAACCTATGTACCAAAGTATGACTATGACCGAACGTTTTGCGCCTTTTCCCCCTCCAAAGACTTTGGTGCATTGTTACATATAATAACCATTTTTTTATCTATTGGATCTTTAAAGTTTAGAGAAAGCTATATTCAAACTTATGACTTGTATAAAAGCAATTAGAAAAACATTTAAAATAACTTTTAAGACAATTATTAAAGAAGGTAATAACTTCACTTGAAAACTTAAAGAAAAAAATATACTGACAATATTATTGTAGGTATATATGAAAATAATATTATGATTGATTCGAAATAAAAGAAACATAAAATATCGAAATACCTTTTTTAAGAAAAGCATGCAATCAATCAACAATTCCAATTGACCTCTCTACATCAGTTGTGGATCCAAAGAAAAGATCCGACACTTTGTGTGAAACGTTACTAATTAACTTTCTTTAACTTGTCAGATGATTAAACATAGGATATTCAACCTCATGTCCTCATGAATTCAAATTATAATGAAATAATGACTGTATAATTAACAATTCAATAAGACAAATTGAAGCTCTTTTATTTCCTTATCGTTAATTAGATGTACTATATATTCTTGAACTTGCATGAATCATGCACAATTAATGACTTGCACAACAATCTTTCAACAACGCGCCATGTCGATTTGGTGAACAACAGGGAAGAAGATGGGATTTTAGATATGTTAGATTGAATAGCGAGAACGTTTAGTACAACATGTCACTATGTGATATGCATAATTTTTTCTCAATATTTACGGTGATAAAAATGTATAGTTTAATTTGTAAGTTATACGTAGTTATAACATGCACAAGATTATATATGTAAATACGTTTGTAATGTAGATCATTGTTGCACTCAATTTCCCATGCTTGTTTTTACATGAGGTTATTATGTAAGAGTAACAGATTGATCCCACCTCCTTGGTTTCTCGTGTGCTCTCAATCACATACAAACCGGAATAAAGACAAAACTATTTAATGGAAGCTAGCACATATAAAGATACCAAACATAATAGTACACAATAAAACCTAGTGGGGTGGTCCAGTTTTTGGACCAAGTTTAATTTGTCCTGGCAAGCCAGATAAGCTAAGTGTGTGTTCAGTGTTTGTGATCAGTTATGGTTAACCGAATTGAGCACAAGACCACTACTCAAAGATGCACATGCATGTTAGTATGTTAGTATAGGTTATGAAGCAAATGAACTTACTAAGGATTAGTGCAGCAGGCACCCAACCACCGGTCTTGGATCTATCAGCTGGGAAACCCTTGTAGTCTACTGCATCCGCAATGGTTAAACTCGTCTTTCCATCCTGAAAACAGGTAAAAACATATTTTTAACAAGTGTGCCAAAAACATCCATAGGATTTAATTTAGCGCGTCCAAATCTAGATTAGGGTTTAATTAAAGGTGTTTTGGGAAGGCAATATAAGTTTGCCTTAATTAGGTATGTTTCCTTGTAAGAGGATCTCCAACGCGACAAAGCAGACAGGACGGATGCACATGAGGCCGAACGCCCATGTTAGAAGGGTTGTCTGATGATGTTTGTCTATGGGTGTGTGATCATTAGACACAAGTGGATGGATGGTGGTGACCCCTTCTCACAACAACCGTAGCATTTGAAAGAAAATAACAGGGATTCAAGTCCCACAGACAAAAGGGATTAAAAGAAATTTGTCCTTAAAATATTTTTTTTTCAAAGAATCAGTGAATAAGGAGTGTTTGAAAAAGTACGTTAGGTTTTAGATATCTAAATAATTAAGCATTGAATATGCTCTTAAATATTTTATGATTTAATAAATTTTGCTGTAATGTACCTAAAAGATTAAGAAAAAAAAGAATAAAAATACTAGGATTTTGGAAATCAAGATACATGGTTGATAAAGTTGTTGATGCTAACCATTGTTTCTTTTCTTCTTTCTCAAGTCTCCGTAGAACAGAGCTTGAACAGTTCACAAAACTCAAAACTCTCTCTCTCTCTCACTTGAGCTTCACTTAGCACATAAAGAGTCATGGAAGAGTATACCCTTATATAGGCAAACAAAATTAATATGTACAACACTAAAGGTGACCCTCCACTACCCATTATAAGAAGATCATTGAGTGTGATAAAGATTACCCTTACAGTTTTGTTGTCCAGAATCTTCGCACTTATTTTTTATAATAATATAATTAATCGACATATGTATATTTCAATATTTTCTTCTTACAAAATAAACTAAAGTGGATGTTGATTTGTAGTGGAATCTAGAACATATGTAACAAATTCCCCATCTATCTGTGCTTATCATAGGTCAACTGTAATGCTCTTTTACCATCTGTATGGTACACATTGATTTTGTAGGGTTTGTGAACCATACTATACAAAACAACTTATGGTACATAGTTACATACCCATTCCTTCAACTCTTTCTTTTCTTTGAATATTACATGTTCTCGGTGCTTTTTCTACAATTCTATTTCTAACCCACAAAAGGCTAATCTCTAACGTTGACCTTGGCTTTTAACTTTTTATGGTCTTGGGTTTTAATTTATCACTTGATCGGTTTCTTAGGCATGGGCTAGAATTATTGTATTAGTATAGAAATCTCTATAATTTCAAGTTGTGTGTCTTGTTTAGGTGTTGGTGGCCTCACCCTATAAGCTATTTGCGGAGTTGCCATATAGATATGATGAAGATGTCACTTAATTAATATCTTGTGGTTGGTGTACTCCACAACTACAATAAAGTTCAAATCCTGAATGTAGATTGTAATGTATTTATTCTAGAAAATATAAGATCTATTTAAAAAAAAACGTATGTTGCAGTTATTCTTATTGTAAAAGTATTTACAATGAAACCAGAGTGAAATGAAATACCTTTAAATTGATTTTTATCTTTATTTGTTTTTAACAATTTATACTATTAGAATAAATTATATATAAAATTTTATGTGTTATTTTGAATTTTATTTCTCAATTATGATTTATATATATAATTTTATTTAATTTAATAATTGTTCTTATTTATCTGTCAACTAGTTTTTTACCCTTGTGTTTCGCTGTGGGACTGTGATCGTTTTTCTCCATGCAACAACTTGAAGTATATATGGCCATTAATTATCAGTTTGCCTTGTCGAAAACCGTAAAGAGAACACTGATACCGTTTCCATAATGGCAAAAATACCGGCAACGATGCTCGCTCATAAGCGGTTGGGTTTGTTACATTACCGCAACGATATATCACCTGCTATAGCATAGGATGCCAAGAAAAATACTTGATTTTAAATACAACTTAATTTAAATTAAAAAAAATCTATATTGAAATGTTCACCCCAAAAACTAAAACCGTAGATTTTGTTTTTTAGTTAACGAACGAATAGCAATGGAAAACTAACCCATTTATTGAAGATAGTTGCCAGATTTTTATTAATATCGTTTTATGTAAGCATTTTTAAATTTAGTACTGATCATTGTTTCAGAGAAAATATGAAAAGAATGATATTATATGGCAAATGGCAAAACAAAAAGTCAAAGAACGTTAAAATCTAATAAATTATTATTCATCATTCTTTATTTATTTACTTTTATTTATTTACTAAAAATAGTTTGTTTGAGCTTTTTACTATTCATTTTTCCTACATATTTTTATCCTTCGATTTTGTTTTTCAACCTCTTTAATACGTATATTTTAGTTTTTAACCTCTTTGGTTTTATTTTTTTATCCAACATTTTTCACTTTCAACTTTGTTCTCTTATACTTTTCATTTTTCATAAATTCGTCATTTTACGTTTTATTCTAAATTTTGAGAGTAAACATGATGTAACGTGCATGTATGGCTCTACGTTTTTACGTTTATATTTTTGGTAGTTTAACGGCCTCGTCACAACTAGCGGGTCCTAAGCGGCTTAGTTATTTTATTTCTTTGATTTACGTTTTTGTCTAATTTTTACGAGTTAATACGTCGCAACGCGTATCCATGGTTCACCGTTTTATGTTTACTTTTTGTTTGATTTAACGGTCTTGCCACAAAACGCGGATCCTAAATACTAGTTAATTATGGTTTATAATTAATTAACAAAACAATTTATGCGATACCGAAAGGGAAAAACATGGACCAACATGTAATTGACACACAACCCAATAGTTGCCCGATACTATAACCAAGAGATATGTAAATTGTTATTTGTATAAAGATCATTTCAGAACTCTAAATAATTGAAAAACTTACAGATCTATTTATATATTTTTACATTTAACATTGTTTAAAGGTAATTTTTATCATTTATTATAATTCAATGTGTGTTAAGAGTAGTTTTATCATTTTTCTCATATGTAATTTTATAATTACATACACGTAAATTGGATCCTTTATACATATGTAAATTAGTTCCTTTACACAGATGTAAATTAGTTATTACACATAAATAATTTAGTTTTTCATATACGTAATCATAAAAATACATATAATAAATTATAAAAGTATCCTTAAATAATGTTAAATAAAAATATACAAATAAATAATTGTTTTTTAGTTATTGTGATTTTATTTTATTTTCTTTTTATATAATAGTGGTATAAAAAGACCAATGGTTACTTTAATTTTGATTTTTGTACTTTTTAATTACGTCGTAACTAGTTAATTATGGTTTATAATTAATTAACAAAACAATTTATGTATCACCGAAAGGAAGAAAAAAAAAGAGAGGTGGAGCAACATGAAATTGACAAGCAGCCCAATAGTTGCCCGATATTATAACGAAGAGATACCTAAATTATATAGATATTGTTAGGTTCATTTCAGAACTCTAAATAACTATAAAACTTTTAATAAACAATCATTTTATAAATATATTTTAATATTTAAAGCACTTTTATCATTTATCATATGTGTTTTTATGCTTACATAAATGTTAAGAGTAGTTCATATATATATAATAGTTAAATCATATATATGTGAAATAACTTATTACATATATGTAACAATACTAGTATACATATATGTAATCATAAAAATTCATATAAAAATGATAAAATTACTCTTAAGATGAATGTAATAAAAATTCATATAATAACTGATAAAGTTATCTAAATATAATAATATTTTTATAAAAAGATTGTATATTAGAAGTTTTGAGAGTTCTGTAAATATTTAGGGTTCTGAAATAATCCTCACCCTATATATATATATATATAATATATATATATATATATGGGAAGGTTTAAATGAGAATGCTATATTGCGAGAACGAATGAAGAAACCACAAAAACTTAGTCAAAAACATTTTAAATTCAAAATTCTTTTTTAACTTATCATTATTATTTGAATACAATATTAGAAATTAAATTTACATGTATTCGGAAATAATGAAAATTTACACATGTGTAAATTTATTGTATTTACATATGTGTAAAAAATTTATTAAGATTGATTTTGATAGTAAAGGTGAATTATTTAAAGAGTAAATTCTTTATCTAATGTTGTATTTAAACTATAATGAAGTTTGTATTAGAAAAAAATGATTTTGATTGGTTTTTTCATTCATTCTTACGTTCTCGCTATATTTAGCGTTCTTAAGATAACACTCCCTTATATTATATATATATATATATATATATATATATATATATATATATGTATATATAGGATTATGATCATTTGTGAACAACCCACTTGATAGTGAACTGTGTGAGCCAATCCCAGCCCTTGATTATTAATACACGTATGTAAATCACTTGTCAGGATTTGATTATGAAATACACTAGTGTATTTTACGATTTGATGATGAAATCCTAGCCATACACGTGTGTAAATCAATGATCAAGATTTGTTCACTCAATTCGCAAGTACACTAGTGTTCACTCTGAAACCGCACCCTATATATATATAGGGAGAGGATCATGAAAAAACTACATATAAATGAGAAAACTAAAAAACTAACCAATTTTTTTTACAATTTAAAAAAACAAAATAAAATTTTATAATTACATTTACATAAATTGGATCCTTTACACATATGTAAATTAGTTTCTTTACACAGATGTAAGTTAGTTATTACACATAAATAATTTAGTTTTTCATATATGTAATCATAAAAATATATATAATAAATAATAGAAATATCTTTAAATAATGTTAAATATAAAAATATCAATTAAAATAATTGTTTTTTAGTTATTGTGATTTTATTTTCTTTTTATATAATAGTGGTATAAAAAGACCTATGGTTACTTTAATTTTGATTTTTGTACTTTTTATTTACTGAATGGTAAAGAAAATCAAATTTTATTTTTTAATTATTTTTACTTTATTTTTTGTGACACAATATTAGCGACGACTCTTGTAAGTACCAACTTTTGAAACAGATTAAATTTTTGTCGTCATTATTGTGATTGATCTTCTTCTTCACAAAATTATCGATAAAATTTCATTCATACCAAACTTTTATATTATTACCTTTTTTTGTAGAGGTTTAGTGATATATTCTTGAATGTATTGTCAATTTACAAGATTTGGTATAATTAGAGTTTGCATATACAAGTACATTCATAGAGTGATAAGAGGTAAAGATAACACTGATGTTGCACTATCATGTTGTAGTTGGTATAGTTTGGACCTATGCCAGGTGCAAGTTATTATGCATGTGGTCCAACATTTATTTTTCATTTAGTGCATAATATAATAGGGACCAAGCAAATATGTTATGAAGGATAGGCGTGCAATAAGGTCTTTAAAATGAAAGGGATATGCTAGATAATGTAAAGGTGATGGGACTAATCGGACCAAAAAAAACACCGACATTTGTTTTAGAGACAACCCGTCTATGACGATTTCTTTCACTACCAGAAATCAACCACTTTTTTCAATCACGATATTCGTCGGAAAGCGGTCTGGAAAATAAACCTATTACAAAGTCCTCTATTTATACTAACCATATAACTTATCATACTCTTAACACGAATACTAATAAATCTATTATATAAACAAAATAAGCCTAAGCATTTAAACCCAAAATTCAAACTTTACATTTCAACTAAAAGCTTGTTGATTTAATGTTGTCTTTAATTATCTTAATCTCTTTGAATTATCAGCTCCTTGATCGTAGGAGATCAGAATTAATTAGTCCTTCAAAAGGCACATGTGTATCTAGTCATAAAACAGAAACCTTTTTAGGGTTATATTCTATTCAACCATTATCAGTGATGGAGAATCAAACAACGTACACTTCATATGGTATGGTTACTATATGACTACAAAATTATCAATTTACTTTGCTCAATCTATTTGGGTGTCTATTTCGACACCCAACCACCCTATATGACTAGTATAGAGATATACGAGTCGTATAGGGTTAACCTTAAACAACACAGACTGACAGTGTGAGTCTGTGTCTAGTGGCTGATCGTATACGACTCGTATAGAGCTCTACGAGTTGTATACAACCAAGATGAATTTTTGGATGTAAAAGATGGGTGTTTATTGTTGGTTTTTTTTAAATATTAATGTTATATGTTTTGTTTTCTATCGTGACGTGTCGTATATTAACGTATCGTGTCGTATTGTATAGTGAAGCATCGTATTGTATTGTATTGTATCATATCGTGTCATGTCGTATTTTATCTGTATGTATTGTATTGTATCGTATTTTATCGTAATGTGTCGTATTTTATCATAACGTAGCGTCTCGTGATGTAATTTTATATGTTTTGTATATGTTATGTTTGTATATCGTATCGGGACGTATCGTATCGTGACTTATTGTAACATATCGTGACATGTCGTATCGTATCATATCGTGTCGTATCTTACTATACATTATATGTAACAACCAACCAATTCAAACATTGTAAATAAACATCACATATATAAATAAACTGAAACTGCAAATTTAACTAGATATTAAGTTTGTTCATACATAACATAATCAAAATATATCAAAAAGTGAAAATACAAAAAAGACAACATGCTATCCTACATCGGTGGATCCTGAGCTGCGCCTGACGCCTGCCAATCTTGACAAGGGACGACCGACTGCTGTACTAAAAGGAGAATCAAACCACGATACATGGCCGCCTAGATATCCCTCTAGATCACCCGTAGCAAAAACGCCTCAGTGGGTGTCAATCTGGGCCTGTAATCGGCCCTACCTCCGCTGTAACGCATCCGCAATAACCCGGGCAACTGATCATCATAAACGTGTTGGGGGTAACTCAGGCACACCTTGCTGCTACAGAAGCTGTGGCGGTGGTGGTGGTGAGAAGTCTCGGTCGACCTAAGCGGTATCCTTGCTGTGAGCGTCATCCTCATCGATTGGCTCGGCACACTCCACGGTAGGAGGTATGACCTCCAGCTGGCGGGGGACAAATTATGGCTGTCGCGAAAGCAAAGGTCGACTCTCGGAAAGTCATATGTCGTACGCATGCCAATCAGCGTATTGGCGTGTCAATCTAGTCGGCTAGACCGACCCGCCGGCCTTGACCAGGAGATCTTGGTCGAGAAAGAGGCCTACTATGCGGGCGATGCCTGAGAATAACGCCAACCATTCATACCGGTGGTGAGCCGACGCTAACCACTCGCCAAGGCAATAATGCAAGGCACTAGGCACCGTATAAAGTAAACAATACAAATAAAAAGGTCGCCTTGATTGCACGACTCGACATCGACCTTGGCCCTGACCCACATCAACATCAGCCATATCGATCAGTAACATTTTAATTATTTATGTAATAAAATACAAAATATTTTTTATTTATTTAATAAAATATAAAACAATTATGATTTATTTAAAAAATAATTGTTATATATTTTAAAAAATAATTTTATAATTAGTATTATTTACTTAATAAAATATAAAACATTTATTAGTCACTTTAAAAAACATTAAGTATTATTGATTTAATAAAATATAAACATTCATATAATTTGTGTTATTTATTTAAAAAATATACTTTTTACCATTTTATAAGTTTTAACAAATTTAAACAACAACTACAATAAAAATATATTAAAATGGTCGTATACGTATCATATAGACCCCATACGATATGTATATGACCAAAAGGGGGAAGATTTTGATTTTTTTTAAGCAATACGATGTATATAGACCCATAGGCTTTGTATTACTTCATCGGGTTTTAAAAAAAAACTCAAAAACCAACCTAATCAACCCAAATTCAAACTATTTTGCGGTTAAATTATATATATATATATATATATATAATTAACATGTTAATGATCGGGAAACGAAATAACTAACCTTTACGAAGAAGAAAACCTAGAAACATGTCGGGTGAAAGATATCAAATCGTACCTTGTGTGTGTGTGTTTTGTGATTTGGGTCGTATGGTTAATTCTGATACGTATAAAGGGTAATATATTAAGGTTGATACGCACCGTTTTAACCCAAATACAATCTCTTATACAATGTGTATAGGGGTAAAACAAAAATCCTTAATATTAGGTTTTGGCTTTTCGATGCGTATATGTGTCGTATTATGGCGCATTTTGTCTATACGTGTCGTTTTATAAAAGATATTGTCTATACATGTCGCATCGTTGATGTTCGGTTACGTCTGTTACCGTATTCTATAATTACGTGTCATTTTCTTTTGAATCCAATTGTATTAACACGTGTTATGTCTATACGTGTCGTATTGTGGCGTATATTGTCCATACGTTTTGTATTGGTGGTGTATCATTCTTAACGTATTTTTCATTAAATGTCGTATTAACACGTGTTATGTCTATACATGTCGTATTATGGCATATATTGTCCATACGTTTCATATTGGTGGCATTCGGTATTGTGACATTTATTGTCCATGCGTATCGTATTATGGCATAGATTGTTTATTTGTGTCATATTATGGCGTATTATGATGTATTGTACGTATTGTATTGTGGTGTATAATGTCTATACATGTCATATTATGGCGTATAATGTCGGTTACGTGACGTATTGTGACATTATACAAACAAAAAACATTTAAAATACATTAAACATACAAAATACATTTAAAATTACAAATTAACCTAGATAGTACGCAGTGTCGTCTGGATTGGATTCATTATCAACTTATTAGAAAGAAGAAAGAAAGTCGAAATGCCTCCCAAGCTTAATAGGTGAACAATCACACTAAACCTATTAGCAAGTAGGAGTCCCGCCTAAGGCATCTCCATCCGATGATCAATTGGTGCAAATCCAACTCTGTCAAACTTTATTCTCTTTAGCCGTGTGTCATAGTCTCTCGATAAATCTCGGTTAAAAATGTATTGCCACATTTCTTTGTTTTCGCATGTCATCTCCACTACCATTTCACTCCGAATAAAACTCGACTAGTGTTGACTAATCCCTAAACCCTAATTTTTTAGAGTTTGATCTTTATAACGGAGAATATTATTAACCAATTCACACCCTAGATTAACGGAAATCCATGGTCCTCGCGTGGCTCTTTTTTCGAGAAGCCACTGAACGACTGTGTCGCATTACTGACTTTTGAGACTTTACAACAGTACTTCGTATTCAAGAGCCTTGTAACGGTACGTACGAGCTGTATAGGAGAGGGTCGTACCTACTTTGTTTGGAACGGCCAGTTGAGCTATGTCTAGCAGCCTTTTCTCTCCTTTGTTGTTGGACCTTCAATGTTGGACACCCGTGAATGTTTTCTTGTATGGCATGCAGTTTTTATCGCTCATCAGTGGGTTAAACACCGCCTTGATCTTTGACATCATGCTTTTCTTCACTTACGGGAGTTCTAACAACATTTTCTGTTTCATATCATCTGATTCTTTTTCCAAATCAAGGTCTTCATTATCAATTTTTGATAGAGCAAGGTCAAGTTTTTTCCAGAATATATCTACCGAATTAAGCGAAATGATACGACCTTCAAACAAAAAAAACTTTTACACTGTTGCTCGTACATTCAGATAGTATAATAAATGTAAAATAAGCTTATAAGTACCTGCGTTTTCAATTTTCTCCGGAAGACAGGCACATGGCAACCCACAACCCATATATACAGCGGGCAGCCACATGTTGAACCAAATTTCTACAACACGAATAGCTTCTGATGAAGCTTGTTTTCTATCAGGTTAACAGCATGGATGGAAAATTCCAAATTATATTGCGAAAACAAAGGAATCTCTAGGTGGTGGTTCATTCGCTTCTTGTTACTTTCTTCCGAACATTTCTTTAGTTGTTTATGTTGGTTTAATAACATATCGTCGACCTTCTTCACCAGACGCTTTTAGGTGAAGCAAGTTGTCTTTTTAATTCAGCATGTGGGTTATCGGCTCTATTTGTCGTAGTTTGGCGAAAGTTGACCGTTTATCGTAAAGGAAAACAAAAACATCTGAAAATATAAGACATAATCACATTTTATATCTAGTTTATTGAATGTAGATTAGGATTTATCTTGTAGAGGCTCTTGCCTCATTGTGGGGTAGCTCATTTGGTAGAGGATCTTGCCGCTTAGTGAGAGGTTTTGAGTTCAATCCCAAGCAAGGGGTAGATTATGATTTATTTGGTGTAATATAGGAGTATGTAATCGTTGCCATTCAAAAATAAATAGATTTATACAAAACTTACATTCATGTTCATCTCTAGAAAGGACTCTATGAACGTTAGAGATGTTATAGTTGTATATTGGCTAGTTCAGAGAATCACACAATGCCTTCCATGAACGAGTAAAATCTCCCCAGTCCAAATCAGTAGGATTTCTTGCAGTATATTACTATATTCTGTAAAATATGGAACCTAGAAAGATATATGTATGCCTTCAAAAAAAATTTGTGACATGCGTTTATCAGGGCTTGGTCATTGTCCATAAAAATTACGCACGACTCCATACACTTGTGCAACATTGACCTGACCCTCTCAAGGACCCATACGTACGTTACTTCCTGCTCGTTTGAAACAAAGGCATGCGTGACACAAAAGGCCCGATTTGTCAACGTCATACCCACAACTTGCATAAATGGAAGATTGTACAAGTTGGTTTTGTAAGTCGCGTTCAATGACAAATCTAGAAACAAAATTCAGGGATGTCCTAATTTTTTTCTTTACATTCATACAATATAATAAACGTTATTATTTACTAACTAATAAACATTAACATATTAAATTATATGCTATAAATGATGTATGATAGAAATATCAACAAACACTTAATTGGTTTATTAGTTTGTAAAGTTAACAAACAAATCATTATAAAATACATTTTTAAGGAACAAAAAACAAATCATAAAATATATATATTCGCTTTGGCTATGGCAATATGTTGTCAGACGTCTTTGCTTGCTATACCATCTTTCAAAATTCCAAAAGATAAATACGATTTAAAAAGTAAAAAGCTGGTCACCATTTTCCCAACTTCTTTCTCAATTAACGACGGAGCTTCTCGCCGAAAAAAAACCACCATGACGCTATTCAACTTTTGATTCTTATCTTTCACTACGGATTTATTCAGAGGTATCAACGAAGAAGAAATTACACTTCGCAAGAAAGATGAGGGTATCCCAGGATTCCCCTGGGATACCTCTAGATCTGTCCCTAGTCGCTTCAATCATCAGCACATGCGGAATGTCTTCACAAAGGACAACTCATGACAAAAGAATATTCTCAATGACGTTGCGAGGCATCCTCCTAGTGGATTTGTTCTAGTCTCTCATGTGATATTTTGTTTTATCTAACTTTAGGGCCCTAATCTTCTTGCGAGCGTTGTGTATGTCTTTCGAAGAGACTTGTTTTTAGGGTTATGTTCGATTATGGCTTTCCAAATTTTACCGGTTCCATATCTTGCGATGTCAGCTCCTCCACCAATCTGAAATTATTAGGAGTGACTCTGTTAGCAAACGTGTAACCCTCCAGATGTTAAGCAGGGTTGTGGTTATGTTTTAGGTTATGATTCGGGTTCAGCACATCTATCCGCCAAGCGTCGCGCGTTATGTCAAGAAACCCTTTCACCAAAAAAGGGCAACCACATTTTTTTATGCTAGTTTTCCTAACCATGGCCATACTCTTATGCTCGCTGCTACAGTTGCATGGAGCCATGTCCTCACCTCTTTATAACCCTGTTTCTTAGACCGTCTAGTAGTGATAGCGTAACTGTTATTAATTCCTCTTTGTTTTACCCAATCTTCCAACTCATTGCGGGACATAAATCCTAAGCAACATAAATGAAAAAAAATATAACATTGATAATACTATTTTAATAAATTCATAAATATTTTAACAAAATATATAACATTTATAATGCATTTTAACAAAATATATAACATTCATACCTACTTGGTTTCGTACGAAACTTGCGGGTAAGTGGTTACTCGTCAACCAATGACTCTTGGCGTAAAAATGCTCACCAAAGTCTTGTTGTCCATACGCGGCCTCACCAATGAAGAAGTTATTGCCATAGTTTTGTTGTTTGTACGAGGCCTCATACTTGTCTTCGTAACCTAGACACCCGTAATCGTATTCACTGCTAGGCACAACAAACTAAAAGACACCAACAGGTACAAGATGACGATAAATCTAACGCTAATTCAAAAGGTTAATAAATGCTTACCTCGTTTAGGTCTGGCAACAATGGTTCCTTAGGATAAGAACGAAAGTCGACACAACCTCCTCCTCGTGATTATCATTTACTCTCCCCTCATAAGAATTAGGATGGCAGACCCCTGACAATATTGGTGCATATACCGTGTGTCCGCCACTGTGCAAATAGGCTAGATAGAGCGTGTGTTGATATTGTATAGATCCGTGAGAAAAACGAACACATGACACGATGGCGAGGAAAAGATTACCTTCGTACGACAGTAAGCTACTATATATATTGTTGTGTGTTCATTTGTTAGATAACTTTTTGGAGTTCCTAGAGAGCAAATGCTTTCAAATTCTCCAGCATGTAAAGATGTATACTCTTTCCGTATGAATGAATAATTCGACTTCCGCTTCTACTCCGTTCTTAATAACATTCTACCAAATTAGTTCTATTCTACCAAAACTTCCGTCTAATACCGCTGGTTCCTGAACTATCAAGTGGTATCAGAGCTACGTCACCGATTCAATTGATCTAACAGTTGATTGAATCACCTACGCTCATGAATTATGGACTTTTGAGGGCAAATACGGGCTGTTCGGGGACACCGTCGAGGGCTTAAGAGAACAGATTTGATGACAGATCACAGAGGGTTGAAGATGATGGGGTAGTCATGGATATCTGTGCAATGATCATCATTTGGTATATTGACTAAATAAAAAATCCACATTGATGAAAAAGCACTTTTGTGGTGATATGCGTAAAATACAACATATAAATTATATCAAATACGTTATAAAACCAACCCTTTTTAGTGCTAATGTTGTAAAAAGTGTGTTTCTTTGTATACTTTTGATTTTCAGGATTAAAAGAGCTTAAACGTACAAAAGGAACAAATTAACGACAAAAACTCAGCATACGTATAGAAGACAGGAAGACAACACGGGTTTGGGATTCAATCAGGTTGCCCCACCATATAATCACAATTACACGAGAATGCCTGACACCGAGGAAGAACTTGAGAACGAACAACATATAGTTTATGGCAAACCCAGTGATTATACATTAGACACATGGAGATTTGTTAAATATGTCAATGTTAAAAGGAAGCAAAAATGTGTGAACTAATGCTTCTACTTTGTGTGTAGAAAAGGTTTCATGTGTAGAACCATCTTGGGCTGATGACTCTTCTAATAATTCAGCTGAAGTGTCTGGTCTTTCATCCGATAAACCAGGACTCTCTAATTCTAGCAAAGCTGATGAAGTGAGAACTGATGTGAACAAGGCTCCTAGTTTGCAAACTGAACAATCTGAACCTTCTGTTAGTGTTGTAAAGGTTTAGAGCAAACAAAAGAAGCCAAAACGAGCAGGTTAAGGACGAGGAAAGGAGAAGTCTAAACATCAAAGAAAATCACACTCTCCAAGGTCCTCAACGGGCAGTTATAGTTTTCAAAAGGCTCGTGGTTCACAAACAGTTTTTGTGAAGTCTGACAGTAAAGGCAAAAGTGAGGAATATGCTTTTAACTGTTCTAACAAGAAGTTTGGCGAGGGAATGACAAATCTAAACAGGAAAGAAAGACGGAGAATGGTGCTCGGAGCAACAAGACTTCTCCAAGAAGCAAATACAAGCACCAAAACTCATCTTCGTCTACAAAAGAAGTGCATAAGAATCAAGCACACAAAGGAGTGGTTTGTCCTTTAGGACCTTCAAGAGCAAATCAAACTACTCAGAATGTCTTTCCTATGAAAAGGCAAACTTGCTACCACTGTAGCATTGCGGGTCACATTGCTAGAAACTGCACCCATTGTCCCCATGTTTTGTATTATGCTCAAAATCAGAAGGTTACACCAAAGGATAACTATCATTCCAAACCAATAAAGGTATCTTCACCTAAGGCAATGAAGAATGTGAATCCCAAGGTTAAACCATTTGATGGGGATTGGAACGTGCTAAAAACAAACGTAAGGTTGTTCAGGAACAAAAATCTGTTTCTAAAACTATTAAACCTGAAACAGCTAAAGTTACTCAACCGAAGACAACAACCACGTTTGTTAAACCAAAACAAATTTGGAAACCCAAATGCAAAGCAGCAACATCACTAATCCTTGAAACAAAAGAGGACTTGTGTCTGAAAGAAGTGTCTTATTTTGATGCTTCAGGAATACCCATGACCAAGATGGCCTGAGTACCATTCTCTTACTAATCTCCTTATTTTTCTGGGATAACCAAGGAGGAGTTGTTGACAATATCTGGAATGTTGCTAGTGGTTGTTCTAGGGATATAACGGGTAACATCTCGTTGTTGCAAAAAGTTCAAATTTGTTTACAAGTGACATGTTTCCTTTGGAGGAGATGAGGTAAGAAAAGATTAGCGAAAATGTACAATTAAAATTTCGTGCTTTACTTTTAAATTGATTGGTCTTCAATCTGATGATGGAATGGTTAAGCAAAAATAACAAAAATATTTCCTTTTTCTTTGTACATAAGTTTCCATTATTAGGTAAATTTGCGTATAAAGTGTGATGCACAAATTTAGGGGGGAAGATGGACATATATATACATATGCATTGTTTGAGGGGGAGAAAACAGAAAAGTACAAAAACATTTGAAAAACAAAAATACAAAAACATTTGAAAAACACAAAAATCCAAAAAGATTTTATTGCATCATATGGGAAATGAAATGAATGTTCATGTTAAAGGGCTTGACTGACACATGTAAGGTGTCGTAGCTGAAAAGTCTAGGATCTAATATGATATGTTGATAAGCTTGATGCTCAAAAGGATAAAAAGGTACTAAGTGATATAAACATAATGAACTATGTATCATGTGGGTAACGTATGATTTTATGGTCTTAAATCTTATGTTGATAGATAGCCAACGTCTAAGATTTCGGGTATTTATACTGATGAGTCATCCGGGGATATATTGGTTGTCCTTCTGTTGCATCCTGACTATATGCAGACCTAGACACAATCAGTATATCTTAAAAGAGCCAAAAATAGGCCAAAAACCTTAAAGGAAGATAAACTCAATTTGAGGGAATTCCATTGAGCTAAAAAGTTATATTCGTACCGAAAAGGTATTTGCCTAAACCTCGTCAAACATTTATTGGTCACTCTGCTACATGAATGTACTGACCTGTTCACGAATAGTCTGACGTTGTAAAAGATAAAGGATTATCTCAATATACTCACCTGCTATGATGAATCGTTGTACTTACCTTGATCACGGGGGTATGTCATGGTATGGGACACACGGATATAAGAGTATAGTATAATATAACCTTAAGCATATCACGAAGTTAAAAATTGATTGTTGAGCGTTAACGTTTTAGTGGACGAACATATTGGCAACACTTAGACCAGTCTGAATAAATTTACACCGAAAAGTGTTCATTTGTCAGCCTGAGAACGATTTTGATCCCATTGGAAGTTTTAACTTTCTGAGTATGTGCAGAACTTGATTTACATCAAGAAACAGGGGTTGTTGAAGATTGAGATGCTGCTAGCTGCTGACAAAGCATGAAGCATCATAACAACAAGATATACCTGAGTCAGAAGAACCAGATACACGTTATCGTCCGACAATGATAGTACATTTGAAGAAGTACATGTGAACCTTCTTGAAAGTGAAAGATCGAAGATGAAAAGAGCTACTGAGAATCCTCCGCTCGCATTCTTTTTAACATGATGTTTCAAGCAAAGCTGATCGAGATCCTAATATGATGCTAACCGCAAGAGAAGAAAAAAGAGACCCAATGCTAAGAGTTCAGAAGTCAAGAACTTCCACAACGCTCAAAGCATAGCGACAACTGTAGACTCCGTTGAAGACATTGCTGAATTCATGCTATGAAGACAATTTGATGCATCAGTCAAAGGGAAGATTGTTAGGTTATAGAAGTGTGACACTGACGCATCAATATACGCAACGAGCTATGGTAGCGAACTGGAATTTAACTAGATTAGTTTGTTTTTAGGTTTGGACCTGTTTAGGTCATTTGGGCATGCCTAAGGCCATATGGGCCAGGCAAGCCCAAGGGGAGCCCATGTGGGGAGTGGGCTTACCCTAGGTATATAAGCTAGTGTTATGTCATTTCTAGGGAAAGCCTTTAGAGAAGACCTTCGAAGGAGCCGCCATAGAGAATCCCTAGACTGGAGAGAGTGAGAAGTGAAGAACTTGTATCAGACAGTTTTGCTATTTGATAGTAATAGAATCGTATGCAAGTTTAAAGTGAATCGTGTGTTATTCTCGTTAATCTCGATCTTCTTATTTTTCGGTTTTCTTGAACATCATCAAGTTTGGATTCCGCCCATCCTTGGTGATTGTTTGATATCATTGTTAGATCTGATTATTCGGGACTTACAGATTTAAAAATGTTTAAATCTAAGTTGTGACAAATTTGCTGAGTAACTATCGTAATAGGCTTACGTCTCGGTGGCGACTTCGGGGAATTCGTACAACACAAAATATTAAATTTATCATTTTAGTAGGATATATATATTGTTCATGAGGCATGCACCATAAGTGACTCAATATGTGGCACTTTGCGCAAATTTAGCCGTTTAATCATTAATATCGGTTTGCGTAGAATTGTTGATAGATCTATCGGGTTGACCACCCTGGCGTGACCGGTAGCTTCGTTCAAGTCAAACAATGAATTGATATTCTGTGATTGTCTAGCGTTGATTATACCCTTATTGTTAATATATAGCTTGTAGGTCTTGCAAACTTACGAATCTGAATATTTGATGCTAGACATATAATATATAAATAAATCTTGGAAAGATGATTTGTGCCGAAGGTTTTTAGAAAACGCTTGCAATCAGAGAACTGACCTTTGGATTTTTAGTAAGGAAATTAATTTAACTTTCTTAATTATATATGGATGTTTTGATATAAAATTCATAATAAGAAAGTTTCCTTAAATAAATTAAATTACAATTTGAATATGGGAACTCACCCTCCTTTGTGTTGACACTTGATTTTACGTGTTCTTCAGGTACATGAGTTTGGATTCGGGATTTTGGCATGTCTTGTAGTAGTGGATGCAAGTTTTATTAAATAATGTCTTGGATTTTAAAACTACTTGTAAGGTTGTGTGTACTAAGATCCATAAGGATCAAACAACTATGGTTGTGGCTATTTAAACTTTATATTCTAATCTTTAAACTTATGTTTTAATTAAGTTGTATGTCCAAAATTAATATTGCATCGTCCACTAAGATATTTATGGGTACCAACCTCTGTCACCGCAACGTTTGTATTTCCGTTACAACGTTTTTGGGGTGTGAAAGCTTAGTTAGATAGAGAGAGAACTTGTAATCAACAACCCTTCTACAAGTTGTTTGATCATATCTTACTTGATCGATCACTCAATAATTATAGTTGTGGATAAGTTATGGCCATTATTGGCTAAATCCTTTGTGTTGCTTGGGTTGAACATGAAGCTTGGTATGAATTAAATGTTTAATCTTTGGCAAAGAATTGTGTTGTGTCTTTAATAATCCATTCTACCCTTCTTCTTTTGTAATGAGTGTGTGCTAGTTTTGGTCTTTGATCTTGTGGGAGTTCTTGATAACCAAAGGAGGTGAAGCTTATAATTACACTCATGGTGTATAACAACCCATCTACTAATAAGGGAAATTCGATCTTGGGGAAGTGGTTGACCCATTTGTGGAAACATATCTTGTGATCAACCCTCGTTTATCAAAAATTTTATTTTTTGCCTGCACGGTCTATATGCTAAGCCTCAACGATTAGCCAAAACTTGGTCTTGTGACTCGTCTACCACAGTCTATATGTTAGACTTGGTGCGGTTCAAGAGTCAGTGACCCATGTTAAAATACTATATGTCTTTATATATTTTTTATTATTATAAAGCCACTTGTTATATTAAGATCAAACACCCTAATTAATCACAAGTGACATTAGCACTCGTGAGGTGCACTTTGATATATCCTTTCTATATTTGAAGTGAGACAAGGTATGCCAAATACAGGATCACAAGCCATAGGAACTAGGGATGAGCTCGGTACTGAATATACCCGGTATGGTACGCTTCGATACTGGTACAGTACTAGTATTTGAGGGTAAATACCGTTAAATACCAGTACTGAACCGGTACCAAAAATGCTAAAAGTCGGTACCAAAATGTTCGGTTCGATACCGGTACCCGATACCATTTGCTCATGCCTAATGGGAACAATGTAAAAGAAAGAAGAGTAGTTGGATGTTACTAACCCAAGATTAGGGAATAGTTCCATAAAAAGAACATTTCTCTAAGAATGGGCAATAAATTATCTTTAACCGGCTCTAGTTCTATTTTAACCTTAAAGTTACATATTGTAAATCTAGTAAATATTCGTCGGTAACCTTAGCTAGCAGCCAGGTCTTTGAGTTAATTAACATCGCCTCTTGCCAATAAATAACTATAATTCATATCAAGTTGATTCGGAGATCCATATTAACGTTTTTTGTGCTATTGATATTCTCTACTAATCAATAAATACTTGCTTTTATTTTCTGGAAGTTGGTAATTTAAAGTTAATTATTAAAAATCATATCATTTGAATTCGATACTTGGTTCTTACCTTAAGCTTTACGACACACGATAAATACGCTTACCTATTGTGTGTCTAGTCTAAGTAAAAACCATTTCTTATAAATTTAAAAATAGGCGAAAGTGTCTAAAAGCTATTAAGTTAACCCACCTAATATGTGCTAAGCGTTATTAAATTAACTAGACAAATACATTGCAACATGACACCATATAAATATACCCTTAGACTAATTTTTCTTGCATCCACCATCACAAAACATTGCCGCCATGTCGGGGAAAGCTTGGGACTTGCTTGGGAGTGCGGGTGAAGACCGGTGTTTTTGGTTGGTGTCTTTTTCGTATTCTTTAGCTAGTTTTCAAATTTAAAACTTTGTAATAATGATTATTTCATTGAGATTTGATTTTGCTACTTATGTTTTGTTGAAGATAGGCTAGTTTATTTATGATTGACTAGTCATTAGGGATGATTAATGATATTTGATGAATGTTTATGGGATTTGGAACTTGAAATTTAATGTTTTTGTATAAAGGTTGAAACTTTATTGATTAATGTTTTGTTTTATCACTTGGATGATGTTTAGGATGTGATTTTAGATATAATTGTTATCTTTGTTTCTTGATTTTGGTGTTTTGGACTAAGAAATTGCATGAATTTAAAGTTGACTTTGTGTTAATTATTGATTTGGTTGACTTGTCGATTTTAGATCTAGATCTTGCATGTTTAGACTTCATACCCGTTAACACCTGTCTTGAGACCAAGAGGAGATACGTTGCGGGTCTTTTAGGTTTTTCCAGACTTAGGATAGAATTTGCATGAGAGTGTGATTCTTTCTTATTATTTTTTGATCACTTTATCCTAACATTTCTCATTAATTTTGATTCTCCCATTGACATCATTTGATGTCTGGATATCTATGAGACCGAGAGGAGATAAAACCTTAGGACGCGTAAACATCTAGTGTTAGGTGAGACCAAGAGGAGATCCTTTCACTACTTGGTGAGCTCTACACAACCGTTTGGCTTAGCCTGGTTGTCCCTATTGAGACGAAGGAGAGATTTAGGATACTTTAGTAAACCAACTAAACATCCTTTTATTCATTCTCTCATAATAATTCATTCCATTTCATCTCTTATTTTTTTCATACAAACGCTTCCTTAGTCTTTCGAGTAAATAATCACTATTATTAAATAACTTGATAGCATGTATCATTTAGTTAAGAAATAAATACAAGTAATTGTAAGAAAAGTACAATATTTATTTCTAAACATTTGATTTGTGTGTATATTTATTACTATAAGGCTTGCATAAAATATAGTCAAAATTCAATAAACTTGTTAACAATAATGCCTGCATAAATAGTCAAATGTAGCCATAAAATTGTAGTTAAACATAACATCACCATAAACACTCAAATATAACCATAACATTAATATTATAACTTATTATTACAAAAAAAAAACAAATAGATATATGTTATCGATAGCTATTACTATACTTTACACATAATTAATCTTAAACATTCATTTCTTTTTCCATCATAAAAACTAAAAATTATATCAAAATAGTATAATGGTCAGAGTACTTTGTTGAAGAAGTTAAGAAAAAAATGTATAAAAGTTAAATAGAAATTAGAGACATGCACAAGTGTTTGTGATAAGAACATGAATTAACCGTTTTAACTTTTGATAAAGTAGTTAAAATTTGTCATATAAAACCTGATATGTGTACTATGTACATAAAATAAATAAGGCATAAACTCAGATATTATTAAATAAATACGTATATTGAAGGAAAAGGATGATAGACAAGAATCTCATTTTAACATAAGAAATGAAAGAGAAAGTTTGATCATTTAATTAAGTGGTCCTCAAATAAATATATGATTTATATAACATAAAACAAAGAAAACAAATATGGAAAAAGGCAAAATAGAAAAATTAAATATTAGTAACTCGTAAACTCACGTTTCTCATGATTTTCAGACGGCTATAACTTCTTCATACGATGATATTAAAAAAAATACACAGTATTAACGAGCATTTCATTCGATTTAATTTAAGTAGGCTATTGCTACAATTTTCTTAATTTTTAAAGATTTTTATTTTACAAGCTATAACGTTACATGATTTTGTAACATTGCGTGATTATGTACCAGTACGTAATTATGTGATTTTATTATTGTATTATGTGAAAACCCACTAAGTGATTACATAATTATGTACTAATCAAAACTATAAAAAAAACAATACATATAATACATAATATTTCACGAATTGCCTAATATTTCAGGTCTAATCATGTATTTGGTATAAATATAATGCAAGACATTAACCAGTTAACCTATAATAACCATGTAATGTTGTATATTATAGATTTAATCACAACATAAAGCATAAACAATTAAATTCTCATTATTGAGTGTATAATCACGCAATAAGCATAACTGTAATAACATTGATTATAATAAACCATATTGAATGTGTGATCACATGTCCTGTAAAAAATTAATTTAAGAAAACTATTGCAATAGCTTACTCAAATTAAAGAAAATGAAATGCTTATTAATACAGTTTAATTTTTTAAAACATTATCGTACGAAAAAATTATAGTCGTTTAAAAATCGTGGGAGAATTGGATTTATGAATCTAACAATATTTGATCTTTCTAGAATACTCTTGTCGTCTTTGAAGGGATCTTATACTTTGTACGAATTGAATATCTAGTACAATAACCATTCCCAATATTGAAACCCAAAAACAAAATGTATAGATTCATAAAACTATTTAATTCACATAAAACTTTCAACATTTATACTTCTAGTTAAGCTAGCTTGGTATTGTATTCCCGTATAAAATATGGCTTTATTTAGGTTATTTAACTACAAAATAATTGAATTTACAAGTTCATTTAACTTAAATACAACATGATTAAAACTAAACATAAAATAGAAAAAATAAAATGATATGTATTAATAAAACATAAATAATCTTCATGTCATATTTGTAAACTTTGATGCATGATTAGATAGCATTATAAAAATATGCAAATCTTTTCATTATTTAAGACTTGTAATTAAGAATGATTAGTTTGGGTGTTGTGATAAAAAAAACGACATCACAATAACGTAATAGATAATTTAAAAATCATCGAATGTACGAAAATATATATATATATATATATATATATATATATATATATATAAAAGTAAATCTTCAAAACG
This sequence comes from Scalesia atractyloides, assembly GCA_947069175.1. Lineage (NCBI taxonomy): Eukaryota > Viridiplantae > Streptophyta > Magnoliopsida > Asterales > Asteraceae > Scalesia > Scalesia atractyloides. The sequence continues at coordinate 91,831,384 of CAMTDV010000023.1, forward strand.
ATGCAGGGCTCCATTAAAAAACGTGGACGGCAGGATTCGAACCTGCGCGGGCAGAGCCCACATGATTTCTAGTCATGCCCGATAACCACTCCGGCACGTCCACCTGCTTCGTTTGTGGTAGTGCTAAATACTTTTTAAATACTAGTATTAATGTCGTTTTGTTTAAACCTTTTTTTGAGTTTATTCAAGAACTACAAAAAAAAACAATCACCCGTAAATTTTACTAATAAATAGTAAACAAATACAAACACAACTAAACTGCAGCACACCATATTTGATCACTAGCCTAGATGGTTCAGAGCGGTATCAGGAGGTTCACGTCGAGCTTCAAATCAATGCACACCATGTAACAATCAGGGGCGGACATACCTTATGATTAGGCGTAGCCCACGCTACCCCTTAGCGCTCTGGCGGTAGTGTAAATTTTGGAAAAACTTGACGTTTTTTTACCTTTTTTCGATTTCGTTACCCATTTTTTTTAAAACGTTACCCCTACGAAGATATTCTAGACCCGCCACTGGTAACAATATCTTATATCAGTCTATGAAAGAACCTAAGCGTAAACTCAGATTGTACTAATGTCGTATTTCAGTTACACTAATCCGTTTAGGGTTCTTTAAACCGCATAACTCATAAGGTGCTCATATTGGATCGAAATTTTCAATAAGAATGTTTGATTCAAGGGTTGAATAATTTATAAATGGTTTTGTTCATTCATTCAACCACATTGTCCAAGACTCGGGTTCAATTGTCCAGTATTCAAATTACCAACACAGGAACACTGATCAACAGTTGTGAAAACTCTTTAAAAACAATCCGCTAGTATATTATGGATATATTTGGCAAAAGTAGCTGTTGTTGGTAGCTGAAAGCTGGTGGCTGGAGGTTGGAAGCTGGTGGTTGTAGTTGTAGCTTTTTAGAAATATTTAGGTGTTTGGCAGAGTAGCTGGAGCTTTTAATAAAATATATAAAATGACCAAAATGGACACTAAAAAGTTGGTACATTAAAAAGTTCATTATTTTTAGAGGTTAAAATAGTCATTTTTTTCCTAAAAGCTTGTAGCTCCTTCTAAACGCTACTAGTAGGAGCGTTTAACCAAAAGCTTCAAGCTCCTAACCTAAAAGCTTCAAGCTCCTTCAACCAAACAAGGTTTTATTAAGTTGGAGCTTTTTCTTAAAAGCTTAAAGCTCCTAAAACTTCTAAAAGCTCCATGCCAAACATACCCTATAAATAACAGAAAATTTGTTGCTAGGTAACAAAACCGGCCTCAGTCAAAGCCTTAAAAGGCTTGTCAAACCGCCTCTCGGCTCCTTAGATCAAAAGCTTCTCAATCGCATCCTTGAAGATGAAAAGAAAGAACATTAGTTAAACCAAGGTTCAACTTCTAATTGTGCCGGTCAAACGGATAAATTAGTAAAATTTTAAAATTATATTTAGAGGGAATAAACCTTGAGTTGCTGGATTTGTGATCTGAGTTGACTTCCTTCATTACTAGTTACTGAACATGAAATAACAGGTCTTGTGACTCCACATGCCCTCCCCAATGCTTGTTTTGAAGGGACAAAAACATAAGGTACATTCTGCAACAACAAAAATAAAAATAAAAAAGACATCATAATTGCAACAGAATATATAATAAGTTAATAACATCAAAGTCAATAATTCATTGAATAACTACATATAGTACTCAAAATCCAACATTTTTTGTCTGCCAATGCAAGAGGTGAGCTGGTTGGTTCCTACTTTTCTGTTATTAATTATAATGCAACTGTGGACAGCACAAGCCGACCCGTTTTGGACCTGAACAAATTTGACCCATTACCCGACCCGCCCAGGTAAGAGCATACCTTATCTTCAGCAAGAAGAGGAAGATGGAGAATAATTTCAAGAGGCTCGGCATCTGCAGCCATCACTATGAATTCAGATATACCCCTGTTCAGGGTCTTTGTAGCTGTAATATAAAGGGGGTCGATGTCAATATAAAACGCATTATAACCAAGATTAGATAACATGCCTCAAGTCTTATTCATCCAATCACATATATGCTGCAGTTGTTATTAAGAGAATACTAAAAAACTAATCATACATAAGCGTATTTATATTGTTAATACTTAAACATAGAAACATACTTATAGCACACTTATAAAGCATACTTAAACGTAAAAACATACCAAACAAACTTGATGTGTAACCAAACGAGGTCTATAACAATCAAAGAAAACAAATACAGAAAGACAAAGTTTGTAAAAAAATCAGTAAAAGGTGAGGTCTATAACACTCACCTTTCTTTTTTGCCTTTTTTCTTTTTTCTTTCTTACCGACAACTAAACATCTCCGTGAACCTACAACTCAACACTAATGTTTCAAAGAAGCAAAGGTCTTAACTGCAAGTCTGCAACTAAAAAATACAACGCAGTTCATATTGCGTGCAACAAAATGCATCATGCGATGGATCACGATTATGCGATTTCCCTGCCTCAATCTTGAATCAGGGAATCGCAGTGCATCGCCACCCTTGAAGTGTTTTCAGCTTCGCATTACGCGCACCCCGCGTTATTCACATGTCGCGTCATTCGCACCTCACATTATGCGCACATCACCTTATGCGCACCTGATGCGCACATTTTAAAACCAAGTGCGCATTACTTATGCAAGGTGTTCGTTTTTTTTTTAAAAATACTAAAAACATTACTTATATATGTAATTCAGCTTGTTAACTCTTAAACACAAAAATATAAAATATTTTCATCGTCTTTGGTCAGATTTGTTCAATCGATGGTCTAATTGTTCAAATACTCAAACCCATTGCAATCGGCAGTCTAACTTGTTCAGATACTGGTTAGCAATATAAGGATCCACATTAGACTGCACCGTGCATCAGACCGCTTCACATGCACATCATGTGATGCGCGCATCAACAGCAGCAATGCGATCTCATTACCGCATCTAGTGATGAGCGTATCATGGGCTCCTGCTGTCGTGGTGTACACATTTAAAAACCAAGCCATTTTCTATTAGAAAATGCTAATGAAACATATACTGCCGTAGCTTACATAAACAAATCAATTTGTACAATTGTGGAACATAAGCATAAAAAGAAACAATTTTACAGTTGTGCTGCTGTCCAAATGTTCATTTTCACATAGTATACATTTACTTGCTTTGGAAAGTCATAATAGTAATTCAAAAAGTCAGAACCGCTCATTCGTCTAACTAGGCTAAGGAGGTGTTTAGCAGATGGGCAAAATTAACATCCAAACTTCACTTATCGAGCGAGAGCCAGCTCAAAGCCTAAACGAGCCATGTTATTTAGATAATTATTGTTTGATATATATATACATTTACATAATAACTATTATAATATCTATAATTATGATAAACATAACTAAATAATATGTATATTATGTCTTATATACAAAATTATAAATATAATATACATAAAAATACTTGTAAATGCTATAAATTAATTAATAAATCCAGCTTGAAAAACTAACTCACAAGATGCGCTCACGCTTAGAAACAGAGCTCGTACCGAGCCAAGCTCGAGCCTAGTTGATGCTCGGCTCGTTTAAACAATTAAACCCCTAATCATCATTTGAAGACGATTAGATTGCTTATCCAAACCATTCATCCGTTATCCCCGAATAAAACAATTAACGTAAACAAACAAGTTCCAGTTCCTTATTCAACCAGATTACTTGCACAACAAGCAATTAACAAATACACAAATCTTCAACTGACCTACAACCTCAAAACCACGAAAATCAACATCGATAACAAACCAAAACACATCCACATTATCAAAACACCAAAACATAACAAAAACACAATCTAATTTAATCAAATTAACCAACAGAATCAGAGCAATACCTTCATTGGCCCCCTTTTTGAGTTGTTTGTAGTTAGCAGCTTGTTGAACAAGATCTAATATTGTGATTGTAAGCTGAGCATCAGCCAGTGGGTAAGCTTTAGGGTTTACTGTTTCTCCTGTCTGCAAAAAAACAAAATTCAATACAAATTCGATAGAAATTAGATTTAAGTTTGATTGCAGAACAGATGTGAGATTGAAGCAGAATCATGGAAGAAATGAGTATACCATAGTTTCGGCTGATTGTTGTGAGATTGAGAGAATTTGGGGCCTAGGGTTTTAGGGTGGGGTTTTTAGGTTTGAAGGAAACTATTAATTTATAGAGTAGTTTTGTAACAAGCTATTTAACCATGGTTAATTAGATAAAAACTCTTTATAATATGGCCACATAAGATTTAACTAAAGGTAAATTACGTTTTTCGTTTGTTATGTTTGTAGCGGGTTGCAATAGATACATTTAACTTCATTAATTAAGTTGTAGTCTTTTATTTGCAAAACCCATTACATCTTCCGTCTTTTTGTCCTAACCTAGTTAAAACTTTCAGTTAAGTGAGGTCATGTGCAATCCATATGAGCGCAAAACAGTGATTTATTACATAAAAAAAAGGATGTTAAAATTAAAAAACTTATATAAAAATCTATAAACCTAAACCATCATCATTTCCCATGTACTCTTCTCTCTCTACATACCACTTCTACAACCATCATCATCAGGCCACCACCACCGCCCACCAACACCGTTGACCACCGACATCATCATCATTGACCTCCATATTCTGCCACCATCAAGATCCAGCCCCTCATGTTTTTCGGTGGTGGCCAAACTCAGATCTGATGACAGATCTAAGAGACAACATCATCCATCCCTTCACATTCAGAAAATCCACGTTGTTGAACTCAACACCATTTCCGATTGGCAGTTCTTGACCAAACGAGACACGTTGGTGTTGCGGACAGAGTCTTGTGGTGGTTCCAATTTAGGAACCGCATTCTTGTGGTGGTTTCGATTTAGGCTAAACAAGGTCCGGCGAGAACAAAGCTTATACGGTTCGGCTTTCCGGCAAGAACAAGATCCGACGACTTCAGATCTGACTGAACTTCTAGTCTTAGGCTTTTAGGCGACCCATATCTTAAGTTATGGTTTCTGGAGGGGTATGGTCCCAGAAACCCTACGCCGGCGCAGGAGACCATACCATCAGAATGACAGCAGGTCGCTTTATAAACCTTGCGCACCATCTGCAACGGTAAGTCAGACCTGAAAACAGCAGGTTGCTTGATAAACCTTGCGCACCTTGCGCAATGGTGAGTCATACCTGAAAGCGCAGTTCTTATTAAACCTCGCGCAAGGACAAAGAGCAAAAACATCTAAACTTCATTTAACATCCTTGCGCGGAACCGCGCAAAGGTATATTTAAACTTGAAGTAAGAGACCTATCAAAACTCTTAAGTCTGGTGCACAGACATCGCCATGCGCAGTAACAAAGAACTAAGCTAAAGGAATCTTTTATGTTATAACTAACTGGACAAGTGGCATTAGATCAAGGCTCCACAGCCTTAGATCTTCTAGAAGCATTAAATGGCAATCGTGCAGGCCTCATTCGGTTATAACCGAATATGACGTGGCAACATCTGGGACGTCTATCTTGCACTCAAATGTCATCTTAATCTTCATGAAGATCTAAAGTATACCATGTCCACGTGGCTCTTCTCCAACGGTGGATCATTTCCTAATCCGTGTGAGTGGATGAGATGTAACCACTAATGGTGAAAAAATTCCGTTATATTTTCGTTACATCCTGACACCCAAATCTCTGGCTATAAATAGAAGACTTGAGGTACAAGTTATTCATTCACTACTCACTACTAACACTTCATCTTCCGAGTCACTGTACTTATTCTCACACCGCAGTGTGCTTACGGAGAGAATCCCCTTCTCCCCGTGGCGAGGCTAACGACGGTTTTCAGTTTTGTAGTGATTTCGGACGAAGGTCTTCACATCGACGATCAAACATGAGATGAACCTTCACATGAAGAAACCATGTCCACGTACCTAGATCTATTTCGATAGATCTCGGTTCGGTGTTTCTTCAGTTTCGATTTAGGATAAACAAGGACTCGATTTGGTAGTCATCATGCATATTTGGGTTTAGGGTTTTCAGATGGTAGTGGGAAGCCACCATCTGATCTAGATTGTAGTGGGTTTAGGTTTCCAAATTGTTACTCAAATTTGTTTGAGGGTGGTTAGTGGTGGTTGCAAATGGTGAGTTGGTAGTGGTAAGTCTAGTGGTGTGAGGGTGGTTAGTGGTGGTTGCAGGTGGTGGGTACAGGTAAGGAGAGAAAGATGACGTGATTTTCTGTTGGCTAAGGTTTCAACACACATATATGGATTAAGTGTTTTATTAAAATATTAATAATTAGGTAAAATGACAATTATACCTCATGTGCAATGTGCATGACTAGATTTGACCATGAAAAGTAACTAGGTTAGGACAAAAGGACGTAAGGTGTAACGAGTTTTGCAAATAAAGGGTTGTGACTGTAATTATTGAAGTTAAAAGTCATTCATTGCAACCCGCTACAAACATAATGGACAAAAAGTTAATTTACCCTTAACTAAATCACCAATAATATTGTTGTGTATTCGGAGCCACTTGATCTTTGGGTTCGAGTCACACCTTGAGCAAAAATCTTAGGCTGAGCCATGGGTTTTATCATGATGAGTTCCGGATGGTGGATTTTCTCTGGAATAGTGACAGACCGGGTCATCAGTGCGTATACGTTCCCGAGTGTGAATGACCTTTTGCCATTTGGTTTACCCACAGATGATCGGGCTTTCGTTGGTCGTTAAAAAAACTTTAACTAAACTATATATCATATGTTTTTCTTTTTTTTCAACTACCTTTTTACACGTAGTATGGTTAGATTTTTTTTCAATTTAAAACTGTAAAAAAAATATATGATATCGTATAAAATTATAGATATGTCATTGCGATGTGCAATATTTGTGTATGTTTCGGTGTAAATTTTGTTCATAATAGAGTTGTGCGTAATAATGTATAAATCAATAAAGCACAAGGGTACAAGCAGTCAAAGTTGTCTCAAGGTTTAGAATTTTTATTTTCTTTTTCACAATGTAAATTTTATCCAATACAGTATGACGTGCTTATTATTTTCTATGCTTCGATGAAGATTTGATTAAGATTCAAATATACTTTTATGACGTGCTTAAATTTATCTACGTTTTCACAAAAAAAAATTATTCAAAATCGAGCCTTACAAATTTCACACTACATCAACACTCTCACCAACACGTTCACATCTACTAGTTTATATATGTATTTTTAAAACTTATATACTACTAGAATCGTATAGTTACTTGAGTGGAAATGACATGTAGTAGAAGAAATAAAAGATTAAAAAAACTGATTTGCATGTCGCGTTGTAAATAATAATATAAGGTTAGGATCGTGTGATAAATCCTAGGCTAATTAAGAAACTTGGAAAGCTTTTTAGATCACACATTTTCTCAAAGCTTTTCGTAATATAACATATGTATAATTTAAAATTGACTATATAAGATATGACAATATACATATACGTATATAGTCAATTAAAACTATACATCTGTGTATATTACGAAAAGCTTAGGAAAATGTGTGGTTCAGAATGTTTCTCAATTTTCTCAAATATGGTGGACTTCTCTTAGGATCCCTTCCCTATATATATGTCATGTTAGAATCATGTGAGAAGTACTAGGTTAACTGAGAAACTTGAGAACATTCTGAACCACACATTTTCCCAAAGCTTTTCGTAATACACATATGTATAGTTTAAAATGGACTATATACATATGTATATAATTCAATATACATATGTGTATGTAGTCAATTTTAAACTATACGTATGTTTATATTACAAAAAGCTTAGGGAAATGTGTAGTTCAGAATGATTCTCTTAGGATCCTTATATATATATATAGGGGAAGGTTCATTTGAGAAGAAATATAATGTGAGAATAAAAGAAGAAAGGCATAATGGTAAAACATTAAATAGTTTATAACTTCTCTCCTAAATTATGTTATCTCTCATTAATAAAACAAAAACATTATATCTTACACATTTCAAAATTTATCCTACATATATATTATATTATCGGAATCAAACCATACACAAATGTAAAAATACCCTACACATTTCAAAATTATCCTACACATACTAAAATTTATCCTACACATGTAGAAAATTGTCCTTCACCGTAAATTATTTTATCTTGAAAAAGTATATGAAAAAATGAGTTACAAGTTTAATTAATTAGCTAATTAATGGAATTATAAAATTTACCTATATGCCTTTTTATAATATTAAATACATACATTAAATGAAGTAAATGGAGAATCTCTATTGGTTTAAAAGTTATTCTTTTTATTCTTACAAATTTTTTCTTCTCATTTGTACTCTCCGATATATATATTTATATAAGTAAACATCTCTATTTATATTTAAAATTTGTATCTACTAAGAAACATACTCAATTACTCAAAACATGCGAGTTCTTTGCCACTCATGCATATCTTCAAGAGTACATCAATGATCAACCAAAGGTGTGTGCTAAGTGTGTACCGCTAGAGGACTCGCTAGTTAGAAGTTGAGGTAACTCTCATTAGCTCATGACAAAAACAAAAGCAGCGACCCACGATCATAAGCAAGAGGAACGATTCTTCCTCGGAAATCCAAAGACACAACACGTTGCAAACGAGACCACTAAATATAGCTAGATTGTTAAAAGAACTCGGACTCTTCTATGAATATTTAAATATATGTTGCGGTGTTTAATATGGTCAATTTGATTAATAGTTTCTTAATCTGCAGTTAGAAGCCAATTACCTGATGTAAATGCTTTATGAAAGAAAGGTGAAAAAACAATCAACAGGGAAGATGATGCACTTATGGTAACTAAATCAATTATATGTACTGCAAATCAATAAACTTATGAGCATTCAAAGTTTCTTTTGAATGTTGTGTTCCATTCAACTCTATATGATCATCAAAGGGTTAGGTTGTTATCACCCGATCCAAACACAACCCGTGCAACCCTTTATCGAAACGGTTTGATGAGTTAAGGGGATTAGTAATCATGTCAAAAACGGGTTAATGTGTTGAACTGGGTTAGTAGGTTATTGTTTTGTATTTTTTATTTTTAAAATGTTGACGGGTCAACCCGTTTTGAACCAACCCAGTACCTCTAATCAAGGTCCCTTTTTCAAGAAACTGACTACATTAAATACGCAATTACATAAACAGGAAGTATCAAATTTATCTGAACAGCTACAGAAATATATAACACAAATAATCCAAACTCGTCCAAAGTTGCTCAAAATGGTCCAACTATTATGCCCGTAAACATGTAATTTCAAACTTAAAAAGATCATACAAGTTTAGGCTGGAAAATCTGTCTGAAGTTGCTTTTACAACTTCACTGCAAAACCCAGATAGCAGAATACAATCCGACTTGCGAGATCCAAAGTCTGAGAGAACGATCCCTTCACGCATGTTCTCAGGTCTTCGAGAACTTTTCGATATTAGGATCAGAAAATCTGAAAAAAAATAAACAAATTGATGGTGATTTAGATTGATTTCAACAGAAGACATTTCATACAAAATCCAAATTTATATTCAACTTCAATTAATAAAAAGGGTGTTCATAAACCGTTGAAACAGACCGAACCGAGTAGACTAGACTGGAGCCAGTCCACAGGTTTGAGATTTTTGTTGTTTGGTTCACGATTTTGGTTTGCGCATATTACCGGTCTAGCCGACAGTTTCGAACTTGGAACCGGCCATATAAACCAAATTGGTCGTTTAGCCTTTCTTATTTAGTTAATTTTTTTATAGATACAATTATGTATATGTATAGTATTGTATTATATTCATGAACCATCTTTATAATTTAAAAAACTTATAATACAAACTAATAACTTTTAAAAAAAGAAGTAAAAAAAAAGGTTCAAACAGCCAAGCTGCTAAAACAGGAAAACAACCACTTGAAACCGTAATCAGTTTTTTCACATAGAAAAAATTCAGAACTAACCGAACTAGACCGTGAAGTCGTAAACACCCCTAAATTCAAGATAGACGACATAGAGAAACACATAGATGCATATCCATCATAAAGCCAAAATCATATAATAATCACACATTAGTATGAATGTATAATAAGTACATTGGTTGATGATAGATCCACAAAATCTGTCACAAGCTTATTCTCAAAGATAATTTTATATCAGATCAACAGATATATAAAGTAATAAACTAATATAGCATAATGTTGTTAAAACAAAATAAACTGAAAATAAGAGCAGCTGGACCTTTAATCAAGAAACCAAACCAGCATCAAACTTCTTCAACGCATCACAATTAGGTGTATTACGCTGATACCCCCAGTGCAACCGTTGTGTTTCCAACCGACAATTATGCGAAAGAATCGACAAATACTCATGTTCAATCCTCCCTTCAAGCTGCATCCTTTCCTCACTGTGTGCCGGATAATCCTGCTCAAAGTTGCGTGATTTCACAAAAAAAGAAACCCCTCTTTGCGTAACCAAACGGTGCTCATAAGTATAAGTCCTCGAAAGCGAGTAAACCGGCTCATTTGAGGGTAAAAAGCTCACCAACAGAATCACAAGCACCGGTAACAACTGAAGCAAAGTTCTCATGTTAAACCCATCCGACTCATGATGAGTAGCTCTCGTGCGCGTTCCGGCGCCAAAATTAAACCCGAACTGCGTTGCGGCCCGCGGATTCATCCCTCCGAAGAAGAAGTTCCTAAAGATTTCCTCCGCATCAACATCACCTTCGTAATAAAACCCGTTCCCGAACCCTTGATTCGCCCGACGCCTATTCTGTCTCTCATAAACTGGCTCATCCGTCCCAACAACATCGTACTGTTTCCTACTCTCCTCATCACTTAAACACTGAAACGCTTTCGAAACTTTCTTAAACGCCTCTTCCGCCCCAGCCGCCTTATTCTTATCCGGATGAACCTTCAACGAAAGCTTCCGATACGCCTTTCTAATATCCTCAACACTACAAGATTTCTCCAACCCTAACACATCATAATAATCCTTTTTCTTCCTAATCTCCCTCACAATTGTAATCTGTTCTTGAGTAACCGATCCCAAACCCGAACCTGACCCCAAACCTAAACCCGACCCGCCCGGTTCACCCCTACGTCTTACCCCATCACTGTTACCGGCTCCGGCTGCGGCTCCGGCAGGACTCTCCGGCGAGTTAACATCTTCTAGAGACGATAACAGTTCGTTAACAGGAAGTGATGGATCTAATCGTTGAGCTTTCGTGATGAATTTTAGGGCACGAACCCGATCGCCTAACCCTAACGCGTCTTTTCCGATTTTTAGACATTTCAACGCTTCATCTTTGTTTCCATCCATCTCAAATTGATCTCAGATTGATCAAATTTATGCAAAAAACTAAACAGATTTGAAATTGGTGAACAGATCGATGAGTGATGAAATTTTACCTGAAATTATGTGAAATTGATCGGTGAAAAGTTGAATTGGAACGAAGATTGATAGGGAAATTGAGGTAATTTGGTGTAAATCGAGTGGAATATTGGTAATTTGATGGAATTATATGATCGGGTTGAAATTAGGGCACCGATCGTAAGCGATTTGGGAACCCCAATTGTGAGAAGGGGGTTAGGTATAGAGACAATAGAGTTATAGTTGTAGCATTCCTTTCTTGGTGATACACGCATCACGTGACTAACACGTGATGTCCAAATTTTAGGGATTCATAAGGAAATTTAGTTTTTGGATGTTTTATTTGTGTTAAGAAATGTGTAACAACTCACTTTTTGTATGATGTTTTATAAATGTTTTATAAGGATACATGAGTTAGAGGTGTGTAAGCATATAACAACTCTCCTTTTGTATTTAGTGGAAAGGATAGATGATAACAATAAACTAAATAACTAAATAGTTTGTGGTTTTGGTGGTTAAAAGTTTATGTATTTTGGAAATTTTCAAATTATTTAATAAAACATTTGTAATTTGTGCTTTTATGTTTTCAAAGCAAAATACATTTTGGATTTATATTGGGGTCGTCTCAAGCTTTCGAGGAGCCTAATTTCTAAAAGCGGGTAATAGGATAATAGCCTTTCTTATTAGAAAGAAATTTGTTTTCAAGTCTATGATTCATATATCATCTACGTGTATGCATAGTTATAGACCACAAACCTCATTATCAACAATTTTAAAGCCCATGTTACTTAAATTTGTTATTCCTAGAATTTGTGAGCTATGCGAAAGTCACGGTCAAATGTCATTGTATTAGTTCACCCTTTTTAGAGTTGCCCTTGTTTTTATTTCTTTTGGCATTGTGGGTTTTGAGTGATATTTATCAGATATAAGGGGAAAGAGGCACCCAGAGATAGTATCTTTGCCGTAACAAATCAAATCCCGTCATGTTAAAAATCTTAAAAACTACCCTTAAAGCCACAAAATATTGACGCGCCTTACCCTTACCATAAAGTACTTTTTTATTAAAGTCAAACTCCTTAACCAATCAATGCCCACCCATCAATCCCAATGGTCTACACGTGCATTGAACAACAACACTAAAAACGGGTTGTTCTACTGGCTAAACCAACCCGCCAGACATACCCGTAAGGATGGCGGCGGTGTTATGGCGCCATAACGAACCCATGGAGGGTAACCGCATGGGTGCCCCACCCCGTCCCCCATAATAAGAAAACACTGATTTAAGACTATGTATGATTTCGTGACCTAGAGATGCAGGGAATGGGTTCAAGATGAAACGAGCAGGAAGTAATGCATGGTGAGATGGCTACGAGGTGATAAAGAGATGGTGGAATTGGTATCGACAACGGTGTGATACACCACAGTTATCTACTTTAATGTTATTTTTCAATGAAATTTTTATATGTCTTTTTAATTTATAACATGGATTTATTTTAATTTTTGCATACAACATAATAACGCAATAATATGTTTAATTTTGTTCTCAACGTTTTGAACAAATGGTTCATTTTTATAACAAGTTTAAGGGTTTAAACCATTGTTTTATTTTGAATTTACACAACGGTTTTTAAAGTTTGTTGAAAGAGTCAAAACCTTCAAACTGAAGCAAGTTGGTCAGCTTGTGTAATGCCTACTTGTGCATGGTGCCTTATAGAGGGGTGGCTAGATCTTCTTGTGTCGCATTATAGAAGTCTTGAAAGCATTGTAATGTCTCGTATTTTCGTTGTATCTCGTTTATCTGTAATTCGTATTTCAACTTTAATCGTTGTAAATTCAAGATTTTGATCATAATAGAAATTGTATTTTATATCACTCATGTTTAAATTATAATTATATAAGAGCATTCACATCCCTTCCATCTTTTTTACGCTATAATTTTACTGAAAACAACTACATTTTCTCTCTTCTTTCAATTGAATAATATCTTTTTTGTGCTTTTATCATTACATTTTCTCTCATATACATTCACAATCACTTTCAAAATATATTAAAAGATTATAGATGGTGAATAATGTCTCCAAAATTTACAAATGAACAGTAACAATTTATCTATCCCCTACTCATAACCACTATCAACCACCAACAATCACTTTTCACAATATAAAAAGCTCCCTCACAGAATTTAGGGGACAGATTGTGAATGCTCTAATATGTAATCAATCACCAAATACGCGTTTTATATACGAAACCGAACCACACTTTAAGTTTATTTTACTTCGGAATACTAATCATACATGTCACATATATTACACATGCTTACTTATACCATAGAACACCCAAAACATGTTAAAAATTACAGTTATTGCATAATATAACCAAGCCAACAACTCAAAAGGGCCAAAATGAATTTTTTTTAAAGGTCTTACGGAAAGCTAGCCAAAAGTCCTTGCGGTCCGCAACGCAGTTTGACTACAGAATGTGTTTTAAATCACCATTTTGGGTTTAAATATCACATTTCCCTCCTCTCCAACCCCCAGCTACCTTAATTTAACACCCAAACCCTAATCCCAATTATAAATGCTACATTTCCCCACCTTTTAAATACTTTCAACACTCCCAAATCATTTCCAAACATCCTTTAATCTTCATATTTCTTAACCTAGGACAGATTCATACAAACTCCAAATAAGGGAAATATGATCTTGAATAAGTGGTTGACCTAATTATGGAAACACATCTTGTGATCAACCCTTGTTTATCAATAATATCATTGTTGGTCTACACGTTTTATATGTTAGCCTCAATGATTAGCCAAAACTTGGTCTAGTGACTCGTCTAACACGGTCAATATGTTAGACTTGGCGCAGTCCAAGAGTTGGTGAACCCATGTTAAAATACTATGCATCTTTATATATATATATATATATATATATATATATATTATAACGCCACCCGTTAAATAAAGATCAATCAACCTAATTAATCACATGTGTCATTAGCCCCATAGGGAGCATTTTGATATATTCTTGATACATTTGAAGTAAGACAAAGGTATGCCAAATAAAGGATCGCAAGCCATGGGAACCACGTAAAAGAAAGAAAAGTAGTTGGATGTAACTAACCCAAAATTAGGGGATGGTTTCTTAAAAAGAACCTTTCTCTGAGATTAGATAATGAATTATCTTTAATTGGCTCTAATTCTATTTTAACCTTAAAGTCATATCTTGTAAATCTAATAAAAATTTGTCAGTGACCTAACTAAGAGCTGGTTTTTGAGTTAATTAACCTCACCTCTTGCCAATAAAATAACTATAATTCATCCCAAGTGGATTCGGAAATCCAAAGCAACACTCTTCGTGTTGTTGATATTCCCTACTAATCATCTATTACTTGCTTTTATTTCATGGTTTTGATATAAAAATAACAAAAGATAATTAATTAAACTAGTTGTTAATTTAAAGTAACTATTAAAAATTGTATCCTTTGGGTTCGATACTTGGTTCTTACCTTAAGCTCTACTAGAAAAAGGTACGCTTGCTTATTGTGTGTGTCTAGCATAAGTAAAAATTATTTCTTATAAATTTAAAGCTAGGTGCAAGTCTCTAAAAGTTATTAAGTTAACTCACCTAATACGTGCTAAGAGTTATTAAATTAACTAGACCAACACATCACTAGACGACACTGTGACACCTCGGAAATTTTGGCAAATAATATAACAACACATGTCGGATAACTCTCATATATTCCCGATAAGTTGTACGAGAGGGGCCAAATATGTAAAAATGTGGAAGTTTGGATGTTAAGGGTCAAAGATAGAAAAATACCAAAGTTTTGGTTTCTAAGGTCCCTTATGGACCACAAGGCATATGCCTTACGGTCCGTAAGGATGTTTGAATCCTATGGGCACGCTAGAGGTCCTAATGGACAGCAAGGAATATGCCTTACGGTCCGTAAGGCTGTCGCTTGCCTACCAGTTTTGAGTTGTGCCACTTAGCATGAATTGTGCCACCTTTCTCCTCCTTCCTACATCTATTGAGACACTAGTCAACATCTCATAGCTCCAAGAGACACTTGTCTTGAATTGGGGGCTTGAATCTTAGTATAAATAGGTGATCAAGTTCACCACTTGAACTTGCACATTTCATTTCTTTCTTTCTAATCACTTGGAGCAGCTTCTAGACTAAGAGGTCTCATTCTCTGAAGTTAACGTTCTTCTTGAACACTTGTAAGTGTTCTCCTTCAGTCTTGTTTCATTTGTAGGCTAGTTATGTAACATCCGTCGAAAAATGGGTTCTCAAAACCCGCTTCGTTTAATAATCGAATAACCAGTTATAATTTTTTTGTTGCATATTTATTGCTCAAACCAATTTTAAACGATACATAATTAATATATAAACTAGAATCTTAAAACATAATTGTTAAATAACAAAAAATAACGAATTAAAAAAAAAGTGGAGACGCCGGGTTTCGAACCCGGGTCACCCACTAACTTATACACACACAAGTTTTCACCACTCCGCCACACGCACTAGTTGTGTGATTTCTGAAACAAAATAACTCTTATACAAAAACTCGCAGAGTCACCGGTTTGAACCAAGTCTGTAACCGCCGAAACTGACTCAATCATCGAATCCGGTGGTTGACTCCGAAATCAAGTAAGTGTAATTGACGACTAACGTCAGTTATAACCGAAACCTTAAAGCCTTTCATTCAAAATCGTGGAAATCATAACCGAAAAATTTAAATCAAGGTGAAGACCGCCACTGCCTATAAATACTAACTACAAATCATTCCAAGCGCACACTTCCAATCGTTCACGAAATCACTCTGCTCAAAACCTTTGTTCTGTTCGCCGGAATTCCCTTTAGTCGCCGGAATTTGTCTGCATTTCGCCGGAATTGGTCACCGGAAAACCGAAACCTTGCTTCCGGTTGGTATAAACCCTAAACTTTCTTATATCTTATGTTTAATACGTTCTAAATTTTATGCAACCCAGAATCTGTTAAAACATTTTAACAAATCAGATTCCGGTTTCTGGGTTCAAGTGTATGAAGAAGATGAATTGAGATAGCATATAAATATAATAAAAACCGGAATAATAACCGGGTTAGACACACAGTCCAGTGGTGGACTGTGTGCAATTTTAAAACACTAGTCATGAGTTCGATTCGCGTATGTGTCCGGTTCCAACGCCATTAAAAAGTTTTTTTTCTAACTAAACAGAACTCTCACAGTTGATTGTTAAATATAATATAAAACGTATAATAGATGGGTTAGACAAACAAATCAAAGGCACAAGTTCGATCCCCGTATGACCAGCCGGTCAGACGATTTTAAAAACATTTTTAATTAAATAAAATTCTGAATAATCCAAATAGTATATAAATATAATTAAAATCAGAAATATTTCAGGTTAGACACGTAGCTCAGTTGGTAGAGCTGCGTGCACGCGTACGGGAGGTCACAAGTTCGAACCTCACTCAGCGCACATAATAAACACAATCAGACCGGTCAATAGTCAAAGTCAACGGTCAACATTTTTTTTATTTATTTATTTAATCAGAAAATTATTTAAAAATACTTAAAAATAATATTTTTAAAGTTAGAAAATGTCCTTAAACTCACAAAAATAAATCTAGAAATCCTATTAAGGTTATGAATTAAAATTATTAATCTCAAATAAAATCCATTTATTTACCGAACCATTATGTTATTATTTAGGTTAGTTTCTCTCGTGGTTAAATCCAAATTCGTGCGCATTCATCATCAATCCAAGAAACGCAACCACTGTGAGTGAATTCTTACAAATTCCCCTTTTTATTCATGTTTTGGGGTGTATCATGTGTCGCTTAAATTAATTCGCTTATTCAAACTCGTGCTATACCATTATATGATCTAAACTTAGAATGTAAATATTGTTTGTTGTGATGTATTACATATTGTCAAGTTGTATGCAAATTATTTATTAGGCCCATCAGTTCCTCGTGGGAAACGAGTTGAACAACGCGTGCCTCAAAACTCATTCATTAGGCCCATCAGTTCGTTGAACAACGCGTGCCTCAAAACTCATTCATTAGGCCCATCAGTTCCTCGTGGGAGACGAGTTGAACAACGCGTGCCTCAAAACAATCAATTGTTGTAAGTGTGTGCAATATTTAATATTATGTGTTTTGTGAATAAATTTACATCTACATTTACTCATATGTGGTTATGCACTTTATTTTATAATCAATACAATAAACATGTTTAAATGTTTTCATAGGATTCACTCGCCAACTTTTTGTTGACCCAAAAACCATTTTTTTAAACATGATACAGGTGGACAGGATGAAGCAAGGAACACATTGGAAATTGACTTAGAAGAAAAATAATGAAGTCTAGAAAGATGTATAGAACATGTTGTACTTGTATGATTTGATTGTATGATCTCCTTTAAATTGTAACAATAAATATGAAACATTTTAATAAATGTCATGAGCTTTGATGAAAACCCAATCATGCCCCGATCACCTTTTTCCGCTGCGGGTCGGGGCGTGACAAGTTATTAGCTGAAAATCAAGCAATTTGACATTTGGTTATGATCATTTCGGTCAAGCCAAAGTTCGAATCGAATATTGCTACATGATCGTAATAAGGAATGTATTAATCCTCTAAGAGGGCACCTTCTGAAGATCATGTTAAGTTAGTGAATTGATGTGTCAAAGTTTTATTAATTAAAAGTAAAAAACGCAGATTTCGCAACTAACGTTAAATGAGCTTCTAAGTATCGAAACCTTAATTTTTGACATTATAACAGTTCATATAACATATTAGGACATGTTAGGTCATGTACAACTCGTCATTTCCTTATTAGAGCTCAGTTCGCAACCGAAAGTCAAACAGTTTGACTTATGTTTTGACTTACGATTATGACCCGTTTAAGATAGTTTAAAGACTGAATTAAGATTGTTATATGATCATGTTATTGTATGGAATAACTCTCTGAGGTTATACCATTGATCATATCATTTGATGGGTTGTATGCCAAGTCCATATTATATGCTTAAAAATGCCAATATTGTCCTTATCGCCTAAAAATGGTTTTGAAACATAATGAAATCATAATCTGAGTTTAAAACTGATATAATATCATAATAGAACATGTTTTGACATATTGGACACATCATAGACCCATTCGACCACCCGGTGCCGCATATGCGCGTATGGTTGACTTATATAACATAATTTATATATGTTAGCCGAATCGGGTCAAAACCTTTCCAAATTAGTTCTAATCAGAATGTATGGTTGTTTGACCCATATTATACGAGTCCTTATAATCGTGAGGGTATAAACCACATTATATCCGGTCTTCGCTTAATCTAGCGAACCGTACTTATTTATTATAGTTAACCGGTCAAAGTCAAATGACTTGCATAAGATTCGTTAATCTTCTAACGGATCATAGTTTCGTTCATTCCAGACTAGGAGCCTCCAGTAAATTGCGTGTGTACTTAGGTTGTTTTGATTACGTTTGCGCTTAAACATCTTTGATTTGTAAAGATAAGATTAGGGAAATACTCTTAGCCTATTTTCCCTATACGGGCTTGGGATACGGCATTAGTCACTTGGTCGGGTATTAAATCATGGGCGAATGATGCTTAAAATTTAAATAACCTGTTTTAATCCATTTTGCTTGATAACTTAAATATTGGGGGTTAACGCGACCGTATCCTAGATATCCTCGGCTCACTTAATTGCAAGTGGCCACGACCAAAGCGCGGGGTGTAGGCATACACCTGACAGACGCTAATGTTACATTATATTATATTTTTATTAAAAATGTGGCGTGCCGATTAATCATGCATCGGAGTTTAGTTCCGGGCCCCATACGTATTGACAAGCATGTAAAACTGGTAACAAGAGATATCACTTTGTACCAAGTTATTTATAGAATGATATAGCAAATGGTATAAAATGATTTTGAAAAGATTTTCAAAATGTGTCGGTTAATTGTATATACCAGTGAAAACTGACGTATTTTCAAAAGACTAAGCGCATGTTTATTAGCAAATACGAAATAGGCTGGAGCTGTTCGGTCTAAGCATATTGGAATTTGCGACTCCACGCAAGGCCTAGTAGTCTTAATATTCATTTTGTTATTCCGATCCGCCTGTGAATCTTTTAGTACAAATCAATATGTATAATTACTTTTGAATTTTCGGACGCTATTGTACTTTGTAATATATCATTTTACCCAGACTTCCGTTGTGCTATGTGAATTACTGTTATCAATCGTCACGCATGAACCCCAAGTCTGAGCCCTGAGAAATCAGGATGTGACAGACACGCATCAGTTCTCGAGTTAAATCTCAACCAAAAAAGAACCATAAAAACCTGAAGAACACCACTACATCTAAGTATATAAAATAAGAATTCAAACCATTAGAACAACAATCAAAATCAAAAGTAAGAATAGTTTTGGAATTCGAGTATCACAATTCAAAAGCTATTTTTTGGTTTTATTTTCACCCTACCCCCAACTATTTTTGTGATAAAAGGCATCATGTTCTTTGTGGTAAAAAGTAAGATACAAACAAATTCAGTACCTAAAAGAAACATATAGATCAAGAGGATTTACAACTAATAATATTCAGTTTATACAATGCACATTAAGCATATGAACTTATCAGAGGTTTAACAACATGCTCATGTAAAAGATTGATAACATAATGATTCTTGTAATGGATTGCATCTGCAAGAAGTTGCTCAAGTAAAATAACCTTACAATATTAAAGAACACTAAAAAATATAATACAAAATTTTTACCAATAATCATCTATCACATTGTCAATGTTATGACTTTGAAATAACACCAACAGTTATTTAGAGAATTTAAGCAAATGAAAATCTCATATAAGCATTGAAATCACAAAGCATTTGATCGATTCGTGTTACATTGTTAGTTGTTAGGTTTTAGGTAGAAAGAGTGTGAGGCTTCACTTGTACCGACGAAAGTGCAAACCACTTTATAACTTCTCTATACCACATCAAAATGGATTCGATTTCTTTTCAAATTCATGGAATTCGTTCTGGCGGCGATTGATACAACTGTAGACCACCATTGAAAATATGAAACACCGATTGAAAGAAACGACCAACGATTGAAAGTTTGAAACGTTGATCGAAAGAAATGGTGGGTGAGAAACGGATGAATCACATACCACATTGCATCAAATGAAGAAAAGGAAGCGTCGATGAATAATAGAAGAGAGGAATAGAGGCCGAGGAAGAAAGAGGTGAGAATTAGAATTAGGAATAAAAAGCGGTGAGGAAAAAAAAAGCCGGATTCCTTTATATTTTACTGCCTAAACACAATAAAGGAAGCCAAGAAGATGCCAAGTGACACATAGTTGTTTTGATTTATTAAGTAGTATAGACATAGATATAAGTAATTAGAAAGTGAGTTTTTATTTTATGGATGTAACTTTTAAAATACATAATAAACATCTTTGTTTAGACATTCATACACTCACATTGTTTTTATCCATCTTTTCATTTATATATTGAAAGGTATAATTCCGTATAAATATATAAGGTATCTCCCTTTTCTATGCATTTGAGACATTGGATTCAATAAAATGATGTGGATAATGAAGCATTTATGTGGTCCTCAACAGATATTTGTATCACTTTAAAGTTTTGCCCTTAAAAATGGCCAAAAATAATAAGGATAATAATGATTTTTATCCATTATATGTGGCGCCAAACTGTCTTTTAAATTGTGGATAAAAATCATAAGATGATATAATATTGCTAAAGATCAATAATGAAAATAGTCTTTACTTATCATTATTCTTCACTCAACTATCTTTTTATGTATTAAATACAAACAATATTAATAGTTTTAAAGCAATTTACTAGACAAAAAATATTCAGTAAACATAAATGTAAAACACATTAATAGTTTTAAAGCAGTTTACTAGACAAAAAAATATTCAGTAAACATAAATATAATATATTCTTTTTGTCATATTCATGTAGTCGAATTGGGTGATTATATTCCGTCAAAGTTACTTTCATAAGGTGCAAAAGTTGTTTGCGATTAAACAACAATTTATTTACTAAACATATATAAATGAATATATATATATATACTATCCATTGTTGCTAGGTAGTCAACATGCGTAACTATATTATGTTGAATTTAACAATTCAAGTACATGTGAAAGCC
Organism: Scalesia atractyloides; assembly: GCA_947069175.1. NCBI lineage: Eukaryota > Viridiplantae > Streptophyta > Magnoliopsida > Asterales > Asteraceae > Scalesia > Scalesia atractyloides. Next base: position 91,852,964 of record CAMTDV010000023.1, read on the forward strand.
GTTCACAACTATGTTTCTAGTAAAATTCATATTGTAATATTGAGCAAAAAAATAAAAATAACTATGTCTCACAAAATTTTTAAAAAGCTAACGAATAAAAGTTATCAAATTAATGAAAAACGTTACAATTTTAAAAAGCAATTATCTACCAAAAATAATTACTAAATAATAGTTTAATCCACTAAAAATTATTTACTCTTTATAGTCATCGGGTATTCGAGTGTGTTAAGTATATTTCGTTGAAGTTACCGATCTAAACACGTATGAAAGTCGTTTACGATACCAAAAAGACTTTATTTCACTGAGCATAAATGTAAAATAGAAAAAATATATCTACTCTTCATCTTCATACGGTAGTAAAATGCATAAGTATTTTCCGACAAAGTTGTGATTCAAACACATGTAAAAGTCGTATATAATACAAAAAATACGTACTTTTGAATACAATTCGCTTCAATAAACCTTATATAAGAGTGTTGACATAAAAAGTTAAACACAACAATGTACTTAGAATATTTTAGAAAGTTAACTAATAAGAGTTGTTAGAGAAAAATCAAATTATATAAATGTTACTAAATAAATAAAATAAATATTGGCCACCGACGTTATAGTTTGTAGTATATATATATAATATAATGTACACCGTAGAAGTTCTAACAAATTTAATGTATATCCTTTCTGAAGTCCTGCTATTGAATAGGTTTCTACGATATCGTTTCATCATTCATTTCTGAAGAAAGATCTAAAAAAAGGGTTAACTATAGTTTAAGAGATGTGTAACCAAAATGGACTGTTTTGGGAATGTGACGTATTAATTAATTTTAGCGTGACAGTTTAGCCGTTCAATTTTGAAAATAAAATGATTCCAAATTATAATATAAATATATGTGTGTGTGTGAACAAATTTTACTGTTGGTTTGAAGTTCCAAACACCAAACCATTAAATCGACAAGTCGTCATAACTAAGTCATTTGAATCTCAAACCAACTAAACGGGTCGACTTACCTCGGTTTGGGTTGTTCAGACTGGTTTCAGCCGTTTCCAAATACGTATACTACTAAAAATTATCTAGAGGTCTAAATGTTGATGATGTAATCTAAAATCAAGAGGACATCTCACTTAAAAGTCATAAAAGCATCCCCAATATTATTGTCTGTCGTTCTTGGCGGATGGCCGACATAGTAGCTTAGGTGGTAGTCGTCTCTATGAAAGGGGGGAAAGAGATAAGGGTTTGTTCGCTTGGAGGGACATCCAAAAGCGGGAAATTTGAGAGTGCCAATGTAAAGGGAGAGAAAGGCAGTTGGGGGGGGGGGGGGGGTATGTAGCTCGCATGAAGCCCTCATGGTAGAAAGAGGCGATATATACGTTAAAAAGATAGATTTGTATGTGGCTACGAATGGGCACAAAGGCTAACTTGCGAGTGAGAGAGAAATCCGTGGCAAAGGGATTGGTTCTTCTGATGCAGCTTAGTTTGTGAACTCCTTCGTTAAAGATGCTCTAAACCCTTAGACTATATGGTGTGGAGGAGCTCAAAGATGGGACGTTAATCGCTATGTGGCAGCCACGTAAGCAAGGGGGCATGGTAAAAAAACACGGGTGGTGTTGAGTGTGAAAAAGGCCACACCTAGTATTTAAAAAAGAGCTAACCAATCATAAACCTCATTAACAAACCACCTATCATCTTGCGCCACATCACCAACCAAATTGTCCCCACGCAGGTGAAGAACCCCCCCCCCCCCCCCCCACACACACAACGCTGTGGAAACACCAAACACAGGGTGGTTTGATGGACGTAAACTGACCTCCACACTAGATTTCTACACCCATACCATGTGAAAAAAAAATATTATGATCTCTAAACCTTTACCACACTTCAAAATTAGTGACAAAACTATCTGTTTTTTAGTATATTTATCATCATTGTTATGTGTGAAACGAATCTTGGGATATATAATGCATCATATATGATTACTCAGTTGATAAATTGAGAAAATTAGAAACATGAACTTTTATTTAATCATTTTTAACACATAACACAACCTAATTGTATTAACAAGGACTCCACCAAACAAGTTTTGTAGACCGCCACAAGACAAACCATTAGTTTTCTGACTTCTCGTAAGTAAATTTTGGCAGCACATGTCTCAATCGATATAGTTAGTCAAATTTGGTATGTTTAAAAATAATAAAACATGTGACAAACAACTTAATACTATATCATATGACATAAATAAGCTCTCAATTATTTCTTGCACTTTTTGTAGAATATATATGTATCCTTTTAATACTTGTTGCTTAATTTATTTTTTTTTAATTTGGCCGGGATAGAATTCAAAGTATTATAAACAATCCCTATTTTCTTATACATATTTTCTATTTTTATTACAACTTTCCACTAATCTCACCTCAGAAATATTAATGCATTTAAAGTTGGGAAAATAGCGAAAATAGCCTTTGATCGGTCAAAATTTCCAAAATAGCCAACGGAAACAACTTAGAAAGTCTTTTCATGGAAAAACATAGCGTTGAAACGTCTTAAAAAAGCCTTTCAACTCACCCAACTGCGCTCTGCCACATGTCAAAAGAAAATGATTGTAAAGACTTAGAGCCGTTTTAGTCTTTTGTAGAGCCTTAAAGCCGTTTCAGCTTTATTTATTAATTTTTTTTCAACATTTGTATATTTTTAGTACTTTTAATATTTAAAACAAACATAAATCTATCTACAATAAAAGTTGAAAAAGAAATTTAAAAAAAGGCTTAAGCTTTTTAATAATAGATTCTTAATTATTTAAATATATATTAATTAGATAAAATTATATGAAATAATATTTTGAGAGACAAAACCTATAAAATAATACTTTATAAAATAAGTTATAGGATTTGCTTGTCAGTAAATTTCATAAATTATTTTATAGAATATTATTTTATAGTTTTTGTCTGTCAAACTATAATTTTATCTAGTTAATATATTTTTAAATAATTAAGAATCTATTATTAAAAAGTTCAAGCTTTTTTCTAAATTCCTTTTTCAACTTTTATTGCACTAACAAAAACTATAAAATAATATTCTATAAAATAAGTTATGGGATTTACAGACAAGACAAGCAAGTCCCATAACTTATTTTATAGTTTTTGTCTCTCAAACTATTATTTCATATAATTTTATCTAATTAATATATTTTTAAATAATTAAGAATCTATTATTAAAAAGCTCAAGCCTTTTTCTAAATTTCTTTTTCAACTTTTATTGTAGATAAATTTATGTTTGTTTTAAATATTAAAAATACTAAAAATATACAAATGTTGAAATTTTTTTTTAATAAGTAAGACTGAAACGGCTCTAAGTCTTTACAAAAAGGCTGAAACAGCTCTAAGCCTTTACAAAAAGGCTGAAACGCCTCTAAGCCTTAACAATTATTTTTTTTGACACGTGACGTAGCGCAGTTGGTTGGGTTGAAAAGACTTTTTTCATTTTTAAATAATTAAGAATCTATTATTAAAAAGCTCAAGCCTTTTTCTAAATTTCTTTTTCAACTTTTATTGTAGATAAATTTATGTTTGTTTTAAATATTAAAAATACTAAAAATATACAAATGTTGAATTTTTTTTAATAAGTAAGACTGAAACGGCTCTATGTCTTTACAAAAAGGCTGAAACAGCTCTAAGCCTTTACAAAAAGGCTGAAACGCCTCTAAGCCTTAACAATTATTTTTTTTGACACGTGACGTAGCGCAGTTGGTTGGGTTGAAAAGACTTTTTTCAGACTTTCAACGCAATATTTTTCCGTGAAAAGGCTCTATGAGCCGTTTCTATTGGCTATTTTGAAATTTTTGACCGGTCAAAGGCTCTTCATTAAATAAAAATAAAATAATATTTAATGTGCATTGTTCTATCAATGAAACAACTTGGATGCAAAGTTTCCCGAAGTCAAAAACGTAGGTTACCGCAATAACTGTAAAATCACCATGGTTGGATGTGACCATTAAAGTAATCTCATGTCTAATGACGGAGCTTGACCAAAAGTTTCGAGAAAACGAAAAGTCATGAGATCCAATTTATATACTGTATATATGTTCAGAGAAAATAATTGGGGGACGATCCTATATAATTTTAAAATTTTGAACGAAAAATCAAAAATTTTACACTTCTAACCGAAACATTTGATGGGGAGTGCACCCCCCCTCACTTCACACTAAGCTACGCCCTATTCATGGCCTATTTACATGCTAACAAATGACAAAAGAATAGCTTAAGATGAAACTTATAAAATCATAAAACTATTAGACCATGTGTTATGGTTTTAAGAAGCCCTCTTGAAGGACGATGTGAAGCCTCACTCATTCCCGCACCTCATTCTCTCCCCCACCCACCTAATCGAAACAAATTGTGAAAGTGGTCGAATTGCTAAAAATACTTGTAAAAAAGAACTGCATTGGTTTTATATACTATGTGATGTTTAAAAAAAGTTTAATTATATTTATATTTATTTAAAGTATATAATTGTTTTAAAATAATGAATATTAGTTGTAGTAAAAATCAAAGAAAATATTAAGTGAATCAGAGCATAACATAGGTTGAGTAAGCATATAAATAAAACTACAACGCTAAGATAATGGTAAATAAGGGTTTGATTTTAATTACCATAACACCTTTTTGATAAGGTTAAATACTTAAACGGTGTTTGAATTGAGTTTGCAAATAACTTATTGACTTAGTTGCTTTTCAAAAAAGCTACCAAATGATTTATTGGTTTCAATAAGTTAATAAGTCATTTCTAAATTCAATCCCCAAACACCCCCTTAGTCTTTTTTTACCGAATATATTTACTCTTTTTTACTTAGTAATTTTTTACAGAAAATATTTACTCTTTTTTACTTGGTAAATTCCTTTAGATATAATTTTTTTTGTTATTAGTAAATAATTTTTTAAAAGTCAAACACGTATATCACCTTATAAACATTTTTTAGGACATCCAATTACATCATCATGAAAAACACCTAAAAAAAACAGCTTTATTTTTTTAATTTAAATTTATAAATAGAAAATATTTTATAAATAAGTAACAATAATATTAATATTAAATTAATAGCGTCTTTATGGTTTCACCCAAAATTAGGTCATTCACAACTTCATAAATCATTGTAATTCCCCCAAATCAAAACGGCAGACCCCCATCTCTCTCTCTCTCTACCTACCAATTTCAAGATTCTAGAGAGAGAAACACACACCCACACACGCACACAACCTGAAAGAATGAATCAGTGAGTGAAAGAATCAAATCAGAAGATCAATCTTTCTTGCCACAAAGAACCCACCTGGTAAAATTTCAATCTTTTTCATCGTTATCATCGCTAGATGGATTCTTTTTTATTATTTTTAATTTTATCCACATTGGTTTTATTCAAAATATGTGAAACCCATTTGCCCTAGTTAGTTTTATTTGATTATTTTCATGCATAAAAATTGAATCTTGATTGGGTTTTTTGTAATCTTGGTTGTTAGTTTAATAAAATCACATTGGTTTTATTTAAAATATGTGAAGCCAATTTGCACTGATTATATTTATGTGTGTTTGGTTGTTTATGTTTTATTCATGCATAAAAATTGAATCTTGATTGGTTTTTTTTTTGTAATCTTGGTGGTTAATTTAATAAATTTGCATTGGTTTTATTCAAAATATGTGAAACTCATTTGCAGTAATTAGTTTTCTTTGATTTATTTCATGAGTATTTGATTTTTTATCCTTTATACATGCATAAAAATTGAATCTTGATTAGTTTTCTTGTAATCTTGGAGGTTAACCCAACATTAGAACTCTAAAAAATCCAATTTTTATGATTGAAAACTTGTAAATAAATTAATATTTGTTTGCTTATATTCTAATCTATGTAGAAAAAGGGAATCTTGATTGAATTAATGGATACAAGAAGATTACTTGAGAATCAAGGAGATGGGTTATTCCCAAATTCCGGAATCGGGTTTCTTTGGTGCCCAAGAGACGACAAATTTTTCACAATCCAGCGGGTTTTTCGCAAGTGTGGGGCAGATGGGTAAAGGGGGTTTTGGTGGGGTTACCCCTAATTCAAAGAACAACGACAATCCAGGCGGTATAAAGCTTCCGTTATCGTCGAAATTCGTTTCGAGCACAACAACCGAATCGAGTTTTCGGGTTGTTGGTGTGCCGGAAATCGAGGCTGATGAGGAGTTGGTAGGGGCGGTGAAGAAGAAGAAGAAAAACGGTGGGTTGAAGTTGAAGATTAAAATTGGTAATCCAGCGTTACGGCGGTTGATTAGCGGTGCGATAGCGGGGCAGTTTCGAGGACGTCAGTTGCACCGTTGGAAACGATAAGGACTCATTTGATGGTAGGGAGTTGTGGGCAGTCTACAACTGAGGTTTTTCAAGATATTATGAAGAATGAAGGGTGGACTGGACTTTTTAGGGGTAATTTAGTCAATGTCATTCGTGTTGCGCCTAGCAAAGCAATTGAGGTATTAAATTTTTTCCATATACGTTCCAGATTATTAGGAACTTTCAGTATGTGGTAGACATCTACTTATTGATTTATGTTACTTGTTTTTCGTCATGGTAAATGTGTTTTCTGGTTTATAGTTCTAAAGTTGCCATTTTGAAGGATTCTTAGTCGATTAATCGGGTGTTTGGATGTGTGTTATGAAAGGAATCTATAGTCGATTATTATCGTTTTATTAAAGCTAGAAATATTTTGTAAATTTATATTTTCTTCAATCTACATTTTATTAATAGCTTACATGCATTCCCCAAAATGCGCCATTTTATCGTTTATAACCAGCAAAATCAAAACAAGATAATCAGTTGATTAGGTATTTATCTCAATTAGTGTTTTTGTCTTTTTGAAATGCCTCTTACTTACATCTCTTAAAGGGATTATTTGATAATCCTAAATATAGATTGAGTTGTTTTGTTTTATGACCTCCGTGTAAAGATTCGACCTGTAAAGACCTTCGTACATAGATAGACATCTAGTTATTGCTTTTAATGACCTTCGTGTAAAGATTCGACTTGTTTTGTTTTATGGTCAGTTTTATTTTAATTTATGATTCTAAAGATATCATCTTTAAATGATTATTCCGATGTGTAGAACTATAATTGGATAATCAGTTGTTTAAGCCTAGAAGATAGGTTGATAATTATACTTACATAATTATTAATCATTTTCTTCTCGAACAACATCTTACATATACCTTAAAAAAGGCTCATTTAATCCTAAAGAATCCGAAATCATCAATATGAACTTTCCCAAATCACACTCGAAATTGATTAGGTATAAAGGATTTGCCGCTTTGTGTTCTTGCAGTTATTTGCTTATGATACCGTGAAGAAAAATTTGGCACCTAAGCCTGGAGATGAATTGAAAGTTCGTGTACCCGAGTCATTGATTGCTGGTGCGGTTGCTGGGATTAGCTCTACCATATGCACATATCCGCTTGAATTACTAAAAACGCGTCTCACTGTTCAGGTACTATTCGCTTTCATCATGTTAAACGATTAAAATTTATGCAATATGGCATTAATTAAATTTGTATAGCAACTTTTGTTTCTTTTAGCATGTATGCATTTAGATAGTTAATAAATATCAAGATGCATACTTGGTTTGAAAAAAGAAGCAGCCATACTCCTTTGACTTTTGAAATCTTTTGACTTCTTAATTAATTTCTGCAGCCATTCTCCTTTGACTTATGAAATCTTTTGACTTCTTAAGTTCATTAATTAATTTCTTTATTTTTTTGGGTAAAGTATGTGTTAACCTGCTCAAATTGAAATTACTTAATTACCCTTTCGCTTAACGTAATTTGAGAAATTATTACTCCCTTTCACATGACTTATTATTCGAATCCTCAAGAATGTTTATTTGAAATAAACAAAAGTGACTCTCTTTTGACTTCTTAGGTAATCTCGTTTTGATTTTTTAGTTAATAACCCTTTTGTTTAACCTAATTTGAGATATCTTTACTCCCATTTCACGCGACACATCATTCGAATTTACAAGACTGTGATGTGAAATAAAAAAGAACTGATCCTCCTTTGACTAGGTTGCAAACGAACTGAACGAACACGAACAAGGCGTTTGTTAGCACAAGTTGTTCATGAACACTTACCGAACAAGATTTTGTGTTCGTGTTCGTTCGTTAAGGAAATAAACATGTTCGTTTGTTAATTTTAGGTAACGAACACAAATGAACATTCATGAGTACAAACGGACACAAACTAATGTTCATGAACACAAATGAAAACAACCGAACACAACCAAACGTTCATGAACATAATATATAGTACACTGATACTTATTAAATATTTTATTTATCGAAATTTTGTAGTATTTAAATAATATATATATAAATTAAAACACTTACGGGTTGCCGACTATCGAACATAAACTGACATAAACCAACATGTTACCGAACGTTCACGAACATAAATGAACGAAAACGGCCTTTGTTCGTGTTAGTTCCTTTATTAAATGAGTACAAACAAACTTCCCGCCAAACAGTTCACGAACTCTAGTTCATTTGCGTCCCTACTTTTGACTTTAAAGGTAACCTTCTTTTGATATTTTTAGGTACAATATGTGTTAACAAGTTACATCAGTAACCCATATGTAACACGATTACAATAAAATGTTATGTTGCTAATGTAATTATGTTTTTATTTAGAGGGGAGTTTACAAGAATCTCGTCGATGCATTTGTCAAGATAATAAAAGAAGAGGGGCCCGCAGAACTCTACCGCGGTCTAACCCCGAGCTTAATCGGTGTGGTCCCATACGCAGCCACAAATTACTTTGCTTACGACACATTACGCAAAGCCTACAAGAAACTCTTGAAAAAAGATGAAATCGGTAACATTGCAACTTTGTTAATCGGGTCAGCAGCCGGTGCAATCTCAAGCAGTGCTACTTTCCCACTTGAAGTGGCGAGAAAACACATGCAGGCGGGTGCGATCAACGGTCGGGTTTATGACAACATGTTGCATGCCCTTTTGAGCATTCTTGAAAAGGAAGGCGTTAACGGGCTGTATCGTGGTTTGGGCCCGAGTTGTATGAAGCTAATGCCGGCTGCCGGAATTTCATTTATGTGTTATGAAGCCTGCAAGAAGATATTGGTTGAGAAGGAAGAAGATGAGCCATGAAAAAGGGTTTAATTTATGGTTATTTTTTGTTGACTTTTGGGGGGGTTTTGGGTTTGAGAATAATGGATTTTGAAGCCTTTTTTGGTTTTGTTAGGGGAGATTTAAGGGGATTATGATGGTATAATGGTAGTATGTCCTTCCAATTTACTTCTTTTTGAAAAAGAGTTTTGGTTTTAATCCATGGCTTGAATGCATGTTTTTGACAAGGTTATTTTTGTAGTTTGTGCATATATTAATAATATATATAATATATATATATATATATATATATATAATATATATATATATATTTTTTTTTTTTGATAATTGCATAAATATATCTTTTCATTATTTCTTTATAAATAATAGCATCATAATTTACTTTTATAGTTGTTTTAAGTGGTTAGAGTTTTTTTAAACATCATGTAATTTACATAGTAAATATGATTTTAGAATTATATTGTTGGGCTTAGAGGGTGCATGTAAAGTATTTGTGACATTTGGGACCCATTTGGAAGCCGGTGTAAATAAGCCGAGTTGCTCGAGAGTTAATCAATACAATCTTTACAAGGTTGGACTTCGTAAAGCTTAAACGAGTTCGAGTTCAAACTTAGCGTAACCTGAAGTTCAATAAATAAACAAGCTTGAGCTTCGTATGATAAGTTCGACTAGACTCGCAAAGTTAAATGGAACTAGCTTTGAATGTGTATTTTTTAGCGACCAACAAAATTCGATTTATTCATACTAACAAGGTGCTAGGCACCAAGTTACTTAAGATTACACCGAAAAGATCAAGGCCAACCCCAAATTACATAATAATACTCAAGTTCCTGCACTACCTCGATGACCAAGTTAGCTATTTTGACCGATTCTTGACCCATAGAAAGTTTAGGGGGCGTTTGGTTCACAAGAATTCAATAAATTTAGGAGAATTGGTGCAGAGGAATACTTGATCTTGACTAAATATCACATCATTCCGCATCCATCAAATGCACCAAATTACTACCTGGACAATGGCATTTATAACTTTCTTTTTCTTTTTTGACCGATCACAATTACATGAAGGTCAGGCACATCCCTAAAACTAAAGGCCACAATGGGCGGAATCTTGCACCATTGTGTGACCACATGCCAAATCACTTGGGCGAAGTGACATGACACAGTCACAAACATACGATCGCTGGATTCCACATACTCGTCGCAAAAAAACGCAGCTCGTATTCCCGACATTAAATTAGCGTCCCAGAGTGACTTGAAACCTAATCCACCATATTCAATCGGAGCAATACGCCATCCAACTCATATTAGACTTTTCATCGGATCCACCCCTAAAAAAATACCCTTCTAAGCTTTTCGAACATATCCAAAACTTGCACCGGAGCTTTATACAATGAGAAAAAATGTGTTGGTAATGAATTTAATACCGACTTAAGTAATTTTCTGTCATATGAGGGATGTTTAGCGTTCCAAATTGACAACCGGTTCTTAAAAACTTCAATTACCGGTTTCCAATATCTAAGTAGGTTCATGATGGCTCCAACAATCAACCCCAGGTATTTAAAAGGAAGTTAACCTTGTTTGTAATGTAGGAAATCCGCCATAATCGGCACTTCTTGCCATTAACCCCCGCCCCATGTATACTACAGGTTCGCTTTCAATCCGGATGTCAAATAAAAACACCTTAAAATTCTACGAAGATTTAAGGCGTTCTCACTCGACTATTCACCAATAAATATGATGTCGTTGGCATAAATGTAATGTGAAAGATTTGGACCACTACTAGTACACGTAACCCATACCTATCCTAACCTTTTTTCTTAATAAACTCATCCTAACCCATGACCCAAACCTGCCAATCCACCACTTTTGCCACCCTTAACGTCAGGGGCGGACATACCTTAGGCGCAGGGGTAGCCTCCGCTACCCCTTGGCGATCCGGCGGTAGTGTAAATTTTGGGAAGAATTGACATTTTTTGACGTTGTTTCAATTTCGTTACCCATTTTTTATAAAACGTTACCTCTATGAATATTTTCTAGATCCGCCACTCTTAACTTCAAATGTGCATTGGTTCCACAAACTAACTAGAAAAAAATTCATAATATTTTCTTTCACCTCCACTGGACTAGTGAATGTGTATTTTTTAAATAGTGATTGTAAGTTGTAACTCCAATATTGGAGTTAGATAATTTTTAGTTATAATTAAAGATAGTGAGCTCAATTACATTTAACCCTAGTCAACTCCTTTTACACTCTTACATGTTCCTTCAAAGTTCAAGTCATATATTGTTTTGTTTGTAAGAAATCATTTAATCATACCAACATGGACCTAGAACGGGTCAAGACAAATCATCATAAAAAAGTTAAATTGTGATTTGTGTCAAAATAAATTTGATTAAAACGGGTTTGGATTCAAAGGGACGTTACAAAGATTATCAAAATGGGCCACCCGTTAAATGTCCGGGATATTTCTTATAAGTAGCTCAGTCTTAAGTCCTCGCGTTGCATTGAGGGACGTAAAACCATGTTAAGTAGCCATTGAACGACGCGTGAAAAAACGTAAAATAAAAACACACATTTCAACACCAAGTGACACACATGTTGTAAAACATAGACGGAGTCATATTTATACCGACGCATATCAGAAAGTCGATGGGTAAAAAAAACTTGAGAGACAAAATGTGACCACCAAACACTGTGCTAAATAGCAACCGAACGACAACAAAAATTCAGGAAAAAGGTGTAAAACAAAAACTAATAAATAAACTAAACTTTTTTAACTTTTGTAAAATAATTTAAAAACAAGTTTTTATCACAAAAATGTAAAATACTTTAAAGTTCATAGAAAAAAGACACTTACAAAACGCAAAATTATAAAAGAAAAAAAATCATCATTTTTTGGACGAGAATCATAGAAGCATAAGACTATAAAAAGGGCACATATAAATTATAAATGTATTCTTATTTTGCAATCCCTGTGTGGGTTTGAGTTAACATGTGGCGAAGATGGGCTCCAATAGCCATCCCAAAAGAAGTAGAGTTTAGGAGCGGCGTGGCTAGCCGGCCTAGGCTAGCCAGCGTGGCTGATCATGTGAATATATGTTTTTTTTACTTTTATAAAATAAAACACACTACTATATTATTAAAAAAAAGTTACATAAATTCCTATTCCTAATAAATTAAAAAACAACTTAATAAATCCTAAAAAAATTAAAAAAAAACAACTTAATAATCCTAAAAAATTAAAAAAAATCACAAATTATGATAAATATTAAAGTGGGAAACCCAACAAAATTCCGGGTTCCCATCGTGCCTATACTCGATTTTGCGATCTCCACTCGATCGTCGTGGCTAAGGTCGTCCGCAGGGACACGGTCGAAGCATGCTTTAAACCGATCCAGCTTCGGTTTTAGCTCACACCCCTTATGTTGACACATGTTCAAGTTGTGACAAGAGTTTCCAACATATTGTTGGTATTGTTGAAACACTTGTGTCAAGTAGGTGGTTTGACACACGACGCAGCGTACGTTGTACGTCAACGATTGACGTCACTAGCGCTATTTCTCCTCCTCCTCCTCCTCTCTGTCAATGAACCATTTTCGGTTTTTGGGTTGGTTTTGGATAAAGATTTGTGTTTGAAGAGAGTAGATGTGAAAATTATTGATGTTTGGTGAGTATTTATAGGTCAAAAATAGTAATTTTTTTTAAAATTTTGAGTTGGGTAGCGGTAACCGCAATGCCCAACGGCTAGCCCAAATGGTCTGATTGAGCAAGCTAATCAGCCAGCCAACTTCGTCTCCCTAACCCACCACACGCCAGCTTCGTAGCTACGCTAGCGGGGCAACGCTGCTACCCATGCTGGCCCAATGTGGCTAAAGCGACGTTGCTTGGCTAGCTACACCCCAACCCAAGCCCATACCCCGTGGTCTAAGGGATGGAGGTGCTCACTAGCCATAACTCACCACACCAATCATCAAACGTCACATCCTCAAGACAAATTCCATAACTGGTTATGGAATTTTTTTATAATAAATTAACAATAATAATAATTTCATTTAAATAAAAAACAATATTTCTAGACATATTTTAGGTTACAACTTAAAAAAATATAAAAATAAAAAGATACATATAGAAAACCTACTCTTCGTCCGAATCCGGAAATTCCAAACCTAAAGAACCTACAAGTTCAATTAAATCATATAACCGAAAGTGAAGTTCTTCATTGCGTAAGTCTTGTTGGACATTTTCGGAAACCGGAGCTTGTGTGGGAGGATCCGGCACCCAATCTGGAGATATTGTGCGCTCATCTTCTTTTATTAGCATATTGTGCAATATGATATGCATATACTATCTATGGATTGTTTTTTATTCATTCCACGAACCGGTCGGTTTAGTATGGCCCATCTACCCTTTAAAACACCAAGAGCCCTCTTAACATCTTTTTTTTCGATTCTTGCAACTTCTTGAATGCTTTTTCTTTAGCCTCGACAGGAAATGAAAGAGCTTTCACAAAAACACACCATGATGAGTGGATGCCATCCACAAGAAATAGTCTCGTCTGTAATATCTTTCGTTAACCATAAATGTACAGAAGGGTGCGGTACCATCTGTTACGCTTTGAAAACAACGGCGATGTGTACAAAACATTGATTTCGTTGTTTGAACCAGGAACACCAAAATATGAATGCCAAAACCATAAATCGTTTCGACGTCACCGGTTCAAGTATTATGGTCGGTCTTTTGACATACCCTTAACATACGCCTCTCGCAACTCTCTTGGACAATTTCTCCATTCGATATGTGTACAATCGATGCTACCGAGCATCCTTGGAAAATGCCACCAAGCCACATGCGCGGCGTAAATACGTGTGATGTCGTGTCTCGTCGGTTTACGTAGAAACTATTTGGCATTACAATTTAATGATTGCGTTACAAAAGAATTGCAAAGCATTCACGTGAAGTTGTTGCTGGCAAGCTAAGTATTCATCAAATTGATGGGAGAGTTACCTGTCGCTAGTTGGTGAATGGCGGATGTGCATTTTTGTATCCGCGTGAAACTTCGTTTGCCCCTCCCGTCTTAACATTCTTGAAACCATCTTCGTTTGCTTAAAATGTCTCCTACAATCTTCAAAAATAAATCTTTTGGTAAACGAAACTGATCCCTAAACGTTTCGGCATTGTAGATCAGATTCTCCACAAAATAATCCTTCATAACACTTCGTTGGCATGTATATGATCATGATCCACCCTTTTCATCTTTGGTCAGCTCAAACCTTCAAATTCGTTATACACCATCTCGAAAAATTCAAGCGTGTAATTGTCGGAAGACGAAGAGCTATCGGTGTCTAGCGGAAATAAATCTGTTGGAAATTTCATTTATGTAAATTGTAGAGATGGTATTTTTTGTGGGTTTAAAAGGTTAATGTGAATGATTTATATATAGCGTTAAGGTTTATTTTTAATAAAATTCAAATGCTCAAACGGTCCATCTCCTCCCAACGGTCACATTTCCAACGGCATCTCCTCCTACAACGCGTGATACATACAACGCGTTTTGGCAACAACGTGTTTTGACCATAGGTGACGGTGATGTTTCACACGTGGTCACCGACCACCACGTGCCACCAGCTGCGCCCCGCCTCCCCTAAGTAGCACAATATTTTTTTTTTCAAGCGCTTTTTTTCTGTTTGTTATTTCTTGATATAGTTTATTTTTGTTTAGGTGGTTATTTCTTGTTTATTTTTTTGCTTATTTATATTAGATTATTCATCTATAAAAGCTAGACTTCGATTTTTTATTTTTTTTATAAGAAACTCCTGTTACTTACCTGAACCAGATTTGACCTCATTCAAATTTGACCCAACCAATTTTAACCTCTGTCCCTACCCAAAAAATAAATTCTGCATTACCTATTGTTAACAAATAAAAATGACAATCGAAATATAAAAAAAATTTGTCATGATGAAGTGTGAAAATCACGAAATAATTTTGGAGGTGAAGAGAAACCGATCATCGTGACTACTTTCTGCATATTCAAGACAATGATCTACAAAACATAGTGAAAACCGGAAGAATCAAAATAAAACGTAGTAAGAATATAAGATCGGATGTATTCGGTCTAAAGTTTCAAAACTTAGAGATTATACAAAGACACCAATGATAAATATGGACATGATTCGATATGTAATCGAATGGTGAAGAATACAAGAATCAGGATATGTTCTATATAACTTTAATAAAAAAGAATCAAATAATTTAGAACCATACAAAAAATAAAAGTTAAAGTAATATAATATTTGTGTTTTTGAATTTCCTGTTTGACATATTATTGATTACCTTTTTTTGGGTGAACACAAGATTTGATTTGAATAACTATAATTTCGAAATGCTTTTTTTTATAAAAAAATCTCTTGTTGTTTTGTAAAATTGGATATGAGCTAACCATTTTCAATATAGTTTCATAAAGCTTTTTTTTAAATGATCTAAATATAAGAGTAAAATCCGATTTACGTCTCTGTGGTTTCCCGACGGAGCCAACTGAAATATTTGGAAGCTTGAGTCCCTGTACTTTGAAAAGCATACATATCGCGTCCCTCATTGACTGCTCCGTTAGTATTACTGTTTAAACGATCCTGAAATGTCCATTTTACCAGTGTCTTATATTGTCTTCCCAATTTTGGCCCCTGAAAACCCTAAATCTCAACAATTGTAGCCAGGAGGGTGGTGGGAGGTGGAATGTGAAAGTACCAAAATACCATTTGACCTAACGATTAAACTAAACTAACTGAGACTTGACAGAAGAACTTAAAGTGTAACTAATTTAAAATCATATGGATTCAGCATCAAAAACCTTTTTACAGGGACTCAAATTGACTCTGTCCAAAAACCACATGACTTAAATTACATTTTACTTCAAATAATAATTTATAGATGATATAAATATAAATATCGATTTCTAAGTTTTGAGGAAAACACGTTATAGGTGTCAAAAAAGCTACTTAAAACTAAATAACTAAATTATTATAATGAATATATTTTATGACAAGTGAACGTAGATGTGACCGTTTTGACGTGGCGATACCTTGTTTTTTTATTATTAGAGTAAACTTCTATTTTGCTTCCTGTGATTTGGTCACTTTAACGGTTTTGCCTCGTCCTTAAAAAATAGCCAGTTTAATCCAATAGTTTATTGTGTTTTCTCCATTTTACTTTCCGCCTCTAACTCCATCCAAATTGTTTGTTAACTGTAAGGGTATTTTGGTAACTGTCAAGTATAAAACTAAGGGTACTTTGATAAAATTACAAATAAAGATTATATTATATATAATAATAAAAACCCATAATCTGATCACATCTCCTCTCTCTCTCTCTACCTTCTTCTTCTCTCTCTTTACACCCACACACACTATCTACCTTTTGCCCACCACCATCAGACACCTCCACCAAGATACCGGCACCACCTCCACCACCACAATCAGAGACCACCTCTACCCACTAACCCTCGCCACCACCGCCATTACGACCTCCACCCACCAGCCCCGCCACCGCCGCCAATAAAAAACGGTTGTTACATCACCGTCGCTGCTATTGGGTACGGCGGCAGAGCTTCGAACCCCACCATGACACCTATCTAGCTCTGTATTGTATGATTTGTTCTTGATTTCTCTTTAAAATTTGGGGATTTTGAATCTACAAGTTGGGGTTTGATTCTAGGGTTTGTTTTGGTAGATGAAATCTTTTGATGAAAAGGGGGTCAGGTTAGAAAGATCGAGAGAGATTGAAAGTGAGAGAGGGAACATGTGGAATGGGTGGTGATAGTGGTGAAGGTGTGTGGGTGGCGATAGCGGCGGAGGCGGTGGGTTGGTTTGGTGGTGGTTGAGAAGGTATAGAGAGAAGAAGGGGTGGGAAGGGGAGGGGGGTGGTGAGGTCCGTGGCGATGGTGATAATGGTGATGGCGGTTTGGAGGTAATGGCAAATAGTGGTGGTGGTGGATAATAATCGATTAGCAGCAGAGGGAGGGGAGGGGAGGGAAGGATTGTTGGTGATGAAAGGTGATGTACAAACTTTTGATTTTCTTTTTTAATGAATTGATGGTTTGAGGATACATAATAGACAAAAATAGATTTAAGTGATTTAATGAATTGATTAAAATTGAATTTAGGAATTAATAACAAATAATTTAATAGTTAGATTTATAAAATTACTGAAATGCCCTTTCAGTTAAGGAATACTTTGGATGGAGTTAGAGACGGGGAGTAAAATGGAGAAAACACAGTAAACTATTTGGAGTAAACTGGCTATTTTTAAAGGATTGAGGCAAAACCGTTAAAGTGACCAAACCACAGGGAGCAAAACAGAAGTTTACTCTTATTATTATTTTATTTGAATTTAAAGTTTGTGAGTATAATTTATTATGATGCACAAAATTTATGACTTATAATGTGATTTATCCATTTTTTAGCTAAAGGTTTACTTTTAAAATTAGAAAATTGTCTTATTTTTTTCTACAAAATTCTCCATACTACCCTCCAAATCATGCATTTGTTTATACGAAAATAATGTCAAACAATCTCCTAGATTCTTCACTAAAGAATCTTGTTGTTATGCGTGAAGTGTATTCTAACTAATAACGTGCTAAATTTAAATTGGCATTGGCACACGACTATGATGTTTGTTGGTTCAAAATTCAACCATTTGTTATGTTTGTTGGTTGAATTTTCAAATGCATAAAATAACATTTATGTGTGAAGCTTATGGAATCTTACATCAGGGGTGGACCTACCTTAATAGAATGGGTAGCCTTCGCTACCCTTGCGTTTTTGCGGTAGTGTAAATTTTGAAAAAATTGACGTTTTTTCAATTTCTTTACCCCTTTTTATAAAACGTTACCCCTATGAAAATTTTCTAGATCCGTCACTGATGTTCATGATATGCATCCGTTGAATTAAACGTGATTTTAGATCCAATGATTATTGTAACGATTTGAAGTTTGAACACATTATTAATTATTATTATTATATTATCACACAATTTGTTCATAAGACAAATTTGGACAATTTAAACACACTACTTGGATAAATTAGACATATTATTATAGCCAACTAAACACACCATTATCAAAAAATGTTATTATAGAAAAATCATATAACACTACTAAATTGGAGAGAAGAAACTTCATAAGTTTATGATATGTGTATATAGCATAAATAAAGACGCATATAAATGTTACCTAAGTTAAGAACAATTAGTGAAACAAGATACAAACAAAAAAGTCAACAAGAGAAACATACATTACCTCTTATTATTTATAATCTTTTTACATCCATATCTTAACATTGAAATAATATCATCAATGGTCCATATCACTAAGTAATTTTAACTTGTTATAATCTATATCTTGTTATAATCTTAGACAAATTTCACATCGGGAACGACCAGAATAGATTCTTGTTCATAAGAAATAGCCATGTTTTTAATGTGGCAGTACAAAGTTCGTTGAAAAAAGAATTGTATCAGCAATAAAGTATTCTTTTGCCATTGTGAGCTATAACGAGTCGGTACCGTGACGTACCAAACCGATACCAACCAAACAACATCGGTACTCGTATTTGTTTTATAGTTTACAGTCGATGTAAAGTACGTATTAATATTCTCTCACTGTATTATTTTGCTGATCGCTATAACGAATATCGGTATCATATCGATATTGTAATAAGCGTATTCTTTTGGCATTGTGAGCTATAACGAGTCGGTAACATGACATACCAAACTGATACCAACCAAACAACATTGGTACTCGTATTCGTTTCATAGTTTACAGTCGATGTAAAATACGTATTAATATTCTCTCACTGTATTATTTTGCTGATTGCTATGACGAATATCGGTATCATACCGATATCGTAATAAGCTAAACTGATGCCAACGAATCTAAATTTTTCCATAAATAATAAATAGGGGGGTGGGGGGGTTCCATATTATAAAAGCGGTCCTTGTGCCTAATTTCTTTGAAACCAACGTACCCCCACCATTTCACTATTTTACCACCAACAATTCACAAGAACCAACGGCAACCGACGGTTATAGACATGGTTGCAGTTAACATAGCTAACGCCGTCGAAGCCTCCGGCGAAGCTCGTAACGCCGGTGACATTACGGTTGCTCATTCGTCACTCACCGTCGATCACTCGCTTAAACTGCCGGAGATGAAACCTCGCATCGTGTAAGCTGTTTGATACTTTTAGCTTTGTGTCATTGTGAGTTTTGTTTGATTTTAGGTTAATTTGATTACAAATCGATTGAGTGAAATACTGAAATCAGTAATAATCACTATCGGTTCTGTTTTTTGTTATGATTTGACGGTTATTATGTTGATTTGCGGTTACGACGATACGTTCGTGTTTTACGATGCATTTAGTTGATCGTAGGTTAATTTGATTGTGAATCGATTGAATTAGTTATTACCAGTTGTAATTTGTTCTGATTTGACGGTTATTATGCTGATTTGCGTTTACGACGATATGTTTCATGTGTTCTGATGCATGTTAGTTGATTTTAGGTTAATTTGATTACAAATCGATTGAATGAAGTTAGTAATCACTCTAGGTTCTGTTTTTGTTCGATACGTTGATGTGTTCTGATGCATTTGAGTTGATTTAATTACTAATCAAACGGAGGAGATAATATCAGTTCTGTTTCGTTCTGATATTTCAGTTATTATGCTAATTTTCCAATATGAGATACGATCCATGCGTAATAAGCTCTTTGAGCTTTGTATTTTCGTGTAATTGTGTTTATTTGCGTTTTACTTAATTTTAGGTCAATTTGATTGTTAAACGGTTGAATGAAATAATTCTCAGTTTTGTTTTTGTTCTAGTTAGACGGTTTTAACTTATTATGTTAATTTGTGTAGTTTTGTGTAATTGTGTTATTGTTCATTTCACTTGATTTTAGGTTAATCTGATTGTCAATCGATTAAATGAAATTGTTATAACTTCTTTTTTTGTTCTAGTTAGACAGTTATTATGTTGATTCGTGTAAGCTCTTTGACCAGTGTAGTTTTGTGTGATTGTGTTATTGTGAGGTTAATTTGATTGTCAATAGATTGAATGAAACTGTTCTCAGTTCTGATTGTGCTAATTAGACAGTTGTTATGTTGATTTGCGGATATGAGCCATACGTTCCATGTGTTCTGATGCATTTGATTTGATTTGAGCTTACTTAGACAGTTATTATGTTGATTTACAATTTACAAATCAAACGAATGATTAACCTCACTTCTGTTTCGTTTTCGTAATTGACAGTTATTATGTTAATTAGGAGATGATTAACTAGTTTGATGTCTGAACGATTGTTATTAAGACCTGATGTTTTAGTAATTGCAGATCGTGATCAACTAATCACGTTGATCAGTTGAAAACCTGCATATTAGAGCTGGTGCTTGATGCTGGATTTGTTTTATGATTTTAGATTTTTAGTTACGATAAATTGTTATAGTTCCCCCAATTTTTTTGATGTGGATAATGAAGCTGAAACAAGTGTGAACAGAAGTCATTCAATGCTTCCTTTTGTCAAACAAATGGATAAAGTATTATATAGTAACACACGTTTGCTGAATTCTATTAAGTAATGTCATATTAAAGTAATGATGTTAGTTTGCTGATGTTTACATATTTTTTTTATGTGGAAATGAACCAGTCAAAACATATATAAAATACTACTCCCTTGGTCAACTTATTGATAAAATTTAATATATATGCTGGTGTGTTTTTGAAATCACTAATTAATTAATCACCATAACTTGATTAGCTAATGTTCCGTCCAATTTCAGGTGGAAATGAATTAGGAATAACAATTTTCATATTCAAATAAAACATTCCATGTTCCCTGAAGTCAATTAAATTAATAAATCAGAAATTACATGTTGAGAAAAAAAGGTAACAATAGTTGATTAAAAAACAAGTTAAAATACGTGTAGATTATATGAAACCAATGTACTTAATTTGTTCATTTTATCTGTTGTGTGTGATGGGATTTAACTTTGATTATGACAGAGAGCTTTTTAAGGACATGTTCAACCACTGGTCAAATTTGGATGAATCGCACTTCACTGCTGCACAATTGTCTGGTGGCATTACAAACAGATGTATGTATCTTTAACTATATGTGTACATGTATGTTTGTCTGTCAGTGTGTGTGCATTATCTATAACTTTGCATTTGGTAAGTTGTCATTCAGTCATAATTTCCTTATCAGGAGTCGGGTTGAATTTATAGCATGAGATTCGTTTAGTAAGTAACTGTATCTTATTACTGCAGTGTTGAAGGTATCTGTAGAGGAAGAAAATGGGAATACAGTGCTTGTAACAGTTAGAATCTATGGTCCAAATACCGAATATGTTATCAATCGCCATAGGGAACTGCAGGTTCGTATCTGAATCTCGATCTCAAAATGTGTCTAATACAAAAAAAATACTGATAAGTAAATAAACAAGAATCAATCATCCGTGTCTTATCTGCAATGAAAGTAGGGCTGCAAACAAACTGAACGTTCAGCGGGAAGTTCATCTGTGTTCGTTTGTTTAATTAATGAACAAACACGAATATGAAATTTCGTTTGTTTAGTTAAATGAACGGAGATAAACAGAGGTTGCTTTCGTTCATTTATGTTCATGAATGTTCGGTAACGTTTTCGTTTATGTTCGATAGCTCACTTGTGTTTTTATATTTTATATGTTTCTTTAAATACTTCAAAATTCCGACAAATAAAATATTTAGTAAGTATCAGTGTATTATATATTCGGTTCATGAATGCTTATTTGTGTTCATTTGTTTTCATTTGTGCTCATGAACATTGGTTTGTGTTCGTATGTGCCCATGGACGTTCGTTTGCGTTTGTCCTAAAATTAACAAACGACCATGAACATGTTCATTTCCTTAACAAAAGAACATGAACATGTTCATTTCCTTAACAAACGAACACGAACATAAAATCTCGTATGGTAAGTGTTCATGAACAGTTTGTGAACACACATATTTCCTTAACAAACGAACACGAACAGTTCGTTTGCAGGCCTACATGAAAGTGCTCTTAAGTATACTATAATTTCAATACTACATCAAGTAATTGTTCCATGTCAGCACACATGATCTTAAAAAGAGACAAAATCTAAAGTTATTAATCTTGAATTAGGAGATAAAGATAAAAAAGGGTTATAGATAATTCTTGGTGAATTATTTATTGAGTTTTTTATATTTTAACTAGGGATAATTAATGGCTTATTAGATATGTTTAGCTAGTTAGTTATTTTATAATTTTAAATAGAGTTTTAGTTGGGTTAGGATTAGAATGAGTTTAATATAAATAGATGGTTAGGTCTATTGTAATTGGTGTGCCTTTATGACAAAATAATATAAAGAGTCGAACAAGTCCATTCAATCTCGTGTTTTTTTGTGTTTGATCAAGGGCCTGATTTTCAACAAAATCAAGAAAAACATGAGTTGGAATCTGTTACATATAGTTTTATTCACTTTGTAATCTACTGTCTTTATGTATAGGCAATCGTTCACCTCTCGGCTGCAGGATTTGGTCCCAAATTGCTAGGAACATTTGAAAATGGGATGGTTCAGTCGTTTATACATGCTCGCACTCTAAATGCATTAGGTAAACATGTTAAATTGTAATGAAATTTACATATTTTTAGCACTTTCATAATCCTGTAAACTTATAAAGATTGTCATTTGTTCTCTTTGTTTGGAATACTGTCATTTGGTTTTTGTTATAATTTCTAATTCAATATGTATTTAACAGATATGAGAAAGCCAAAGCTGGCAGCTGAAATTGCAAAACAACTGAAAAGTTTCCATCAGGTAGATATTCCGGGATCCAAGGAACCGCAGCTGTGGAATGACATCTTTAAATTTCTTAAGAAAGGTATTTTTTTTCTAATTTTTATATCTCACTAGCATGGTTTTAAAAAACGGTTGAGGCGTGCCTCAAGGCGAAACGGTCAAAAAACGATTCTGAGGCGCACCTCAGGGGGTTTATACTGTTTGTGTGCCGGCTGAGGCGCTAAGAAGGCTGCGCCTCAGGGGTTTTTGATATTTGTTTTTGAGTTTTTGTGTCAAATTCAAGCATTTATGTCTTTTTTATGTGTGTTTTTGATTATTTTGATGAATTTGATGATGAATTTAGTTAGTATTACTATATTTATAAGATATATAATATTTATATTTTTTTTTAATTCCGCCTCGCTTCGCCTCGAGGCTTACGCCTCGTGAGGCGAAGGGAAAACGCCTCGAAACTTGTTTCCGTTTTCTAAACCTTGCTCACTAGTGGTCTTTCTGTTACAGATATGAGGGTTGTTTTATTTTATTTTTTTGTTTGTTACAGCATCCTATCTTACAGATGATGATCGTAAGAAGCAGAACATGTACAAGAAAATTTCATTTAAAGAAGTTGAGACTGAACTTATCAAGCTCAAGGTAAGTTATTTTATGGCTATATTAGTTGCACAAGATCGCTTTCTTTTCTTTTATTAAGAGTTAACTGCCATTTTCATCCTTGTGGTTTGTCCAATTATGCCAGTCCAGACCAAATTTCAAATTTGTACCATTTGTACTTGACATTCTTGAAACATGCCAGTTCCGTCCAAAAAAACTAACGTCTGTTAAAACATGTTGTTTAATGAAGGGTAAAAACGTCATTTTCCATTTTTTCGTTTATTTTTCCTTTTTTAAACCCTATTAAAATCTCACTCTTTTAAGAAAAAAAGAAAAATAAAAAAAGGAAATTGACATTTTTACCCTTCATTAAACAGTAAGTTTTAACAGATGTTAGTTCTTTTGGACGAAACTGGCATGTTACAAGAATGTCAGGGATCGAATATTACACATTTGAAATTTGCCCTTGACTAGCATAATTGGACAAACCACATGAACGAAAATGGCAGTTACTTTTTTTTTAAGTTAGAGAGAATATATGTTAATATGATTTTCACAAATTATGCAATCTTCTTTTAGCTTGATATCGGTGTCTTTTATCTTGAGAACATTTTATACATTTTTTATGTTAAACGCCTAAAATTTAGAAGAACCATAGTTCATTTGTGTAGAAATGTTTCGTGATTTATCTGACAGGAATTGACAGGTCAACTTGATGCTCCTGTGGTGTTTGCTCATAATGACTTGCTTTCTGGGAATTTGATGTTGAATGATGATGAAGGTAAGTTAACTATTTTTAAGCCCATATCTTTTTACATATTAAATAATTATGATGATCTATATCAATCATGCCTAATTATCCATGACATAAATTACTTTAATCACTCTCTCAAATGTATCTTCTAAGCTTAGAGGATACATTTTCGTCCCATTACTAATTCGGTGTATATGTGTGTGTGTGTGTATGTATATGTATTATTATAGTTTTTTATTTAAAGATAAAAAAGAAAATTAAAAAAAGAAAAATAAATGGGTAAATTGCCAAAATCGTCCCTGAGTTAACGATACATTTTAACTGGGTTGGTGATTTGGATGGAGTCCAGATACAAAAAGAAAGTTATTTTGGATGTAACGGGCAAATCAGCCCAAAACTTAGGGACGATTTTGGCATTTTACTCTTTCTCAAATTTTCACTTGTTCTAACGTGCCTTCATTGTATATACTATTTGAACAGAAAAACTTTACTTCATAGATTTTGAATATGGATCGTATAGTTACCGAGGTTTCGACATTGGAAATCACTTCAATGAGTATGCCGTCTTGATTGTGACTACACCTTGTAAGTCATCTTCCTTTTCTTCGAGGAAATCTCAAACGGGTCAATCGGGTTACACAGGCAGAAAACCATACCAAATTTATTTGTAACCCTTCTACATTGCTTAATTAAAAAAAGAGTAAAATGTCATTTTCGTCCCTGAGGTTTGGCCAGTTTTGCGATTTTCGTCGAAAGGTTTGGTTTTCCACATTTGATCCAAAAGGTTTGAAATCTTGCCCTTTCATCCGGCCTGTTAAACTCCATCCATTTTTCTTTGTTAAATCAGGGGTATTTTCATCTTTTTTGTGAACTTAAAGGGCAATTCGGTCTTTTGAACACTTGTACCTCATGTCAAACCTCAGGACGAAAAGCTGGTTGTGGGTCGGCCCAACCCGAACCACTTAGTTTTGACCCATATAACAAACTACTAACTTTTGACCCGTACACAACCCGCCTGTTTTCCCACCAAAGATTACAGTATTATAGCTATTCTATGGTGATAATGCAGGTACCCGACAAAAAACGAACAATATCATTTCTTTAGGCATTACTTGAACCCTGAAAAACCGAATGAGGTATGTAACTATGTATATATCTTGACTTACTTTTCAACATTTCTTATGCAAATAATGCGTGCTCTGTTTAGTTTGAAACGGGTCATTTTAGTGCTGGTCAAATGGGTCAGGCATGGTTTGGTTGACCCGCCAACATTTTTTTGATCTTAGAAAGTTAAGAACTATACTATTCAAATGCAATTGAAACTGAAGAACACATTAGGCTAATGACGATAATACCCTTTGATCCAGGTATCAGATAACGATCTTGAAGCACTCTATGTTGAGACTACTTGCTACATGTTGGTTTCACACTTGTATTGGGCTTTATGGGCTTTGATCCAGGTACCCAAACCCATTTCTTACCGAGTAAAGAGTAATATATTGATGTAGAGCCTAGAGGTGGTAAAATAGATGGGCTGAGTGGGTTGGCTAAAAGGTCAAAACGAGTCATTTTTCTACGGGTCGATATATTTTGGGTTGACCCGAAACATTTTCTATTCAAAGCTTTTAGTTTTTTTTTTTAAATGAGTTTACTTTTCCAAGATGTTTTTTTCTCATTTGACTTGTTTGATCAATTAGAGATGAACATAACATGAAGCGACACCACACATAAGTAAATCTAGTGTATGCTATATTATGAACACGGGTTTTATCTTAATGGCTTGATTCACTACATGGCAGGCGAAAATGTCAGAAATTGATTTCAACTATCTCGAATATTTCTTCTTGAGATACAACGAATATAAGCGGCGAAAAAACGAGTGTTTCTCTCTAGTGAAGTCTTACCTATCTCAATCTAAGACCATGTAGAACCAACCCTCATTCTATCTTCATTCATTCAAAACATTTTAAACTTTTCTATAGGAAATATATTAAATAAAAAAAGGTTTAAATTTTTGAAGATAGTTGTAATCTTGGGTGTATCATGAACTATTTATTTGATCTCAACAATATGTTAGCTTGTAATTGTGTGATACAGTGTGAATCTATAAGATGGTTGAATGATAGATCTAAATGGTTTATATTCTCTTTGTTAAATTATTCATTTGTTGGATTTTACAATTTATTATAATGATTTAAACTATTATTTATTAAAAGGAAATTATTATGCATTTTATCTCGATTGTCCCTTTAAAAGTTTGATTAAGTTCCCCGATTGCCTCTTGGTCCCCCTGATTTAGGGATGAGCTCGACACCAACAGGTACAGAAAATCCCCAAAAATGGGTACTGGTACCAGTACCGACTTGGTACCGAAAACGTCAAAAGTCGGTACCAAAAATGTTTCGGTTCGATAAATTTGATGCCAGTACCATTTGTTCATTCCTATCCCGATTGCCCCTCATTGAAAATAAATTCAACGGTCTGCACAGATAAAATTAAGATGGAAGGACATAAGCGTCCAACAATCTGTAACAACCATGTTAACTTTGGGCAGACTGAACAAGTCAAACTATGATTTCAAGTCAACAACAAGCAAACACATCAAAGGACATACGAATTTAAAAAGTGCTAAGTTTTTGATCACTTAAATATAAAGAGATTTTTATAAATTATAATACATTTTGAACAGATTTTGTTTAGTGAACGAACACTCACATATCTTGTTGTTTAAATGTTATGAGAAACACTTGTTAAGAAGCGATGAAGATCAGAGAGAATACAAGTGGTGATCTAAATTAGAAAGAAGGTTGATGAACCCTATCGAAATCGGATTTGGAGAAGGAATGTGTAAAATTACTTTACTACCCTTAACTCTAATAAAATTATCTTGAGCTTCCAATCCTTGAAGTAGCCATAATGAGTTAGTAATCATATATCCAAACATGATGAACACACCAAATGTTTGTACCAAGAGTCTGTATCATTACTTGATAACATATATAAAATGCAAATATATAGCAACTATAAATCAATCACTATGAAACTTGTTTCATTTCTATCTGTGTTCTAACACAATCTGACCTGGGATTTCTTCTATTTTCTCAAATTTGTGTTCTTTAACAGTAAAAAAAAACAAAGGATGTCGACTGATTCAAGAAACACTCGTCCGTTCTGTTGTTAGTACCATTTACAAATCGAAAGCATAACTACCACAACATGCTTCAATTTGAAGTGATGAATATGCACAAATGATTTCAATCGATACGGAACATATCTGATGGTTGCTGCTTGAATGTCCCAAGAACCATGTACGGCAGTATGACCATGCACGCCATGAACAATGTGAACTGCAAAGAACAGGAGAACTAAAGGTCAGGGGTAGTTTGGTAATTTCACATTAAAAGAAATCATGATCGAAACAAGTGATCATGGTTTTTTACCACAAGTGGGAGAGTCAAGAAACTCCAAATTGGCCACATAGCATAACAGAACCTGCAAATAGATATTAAAAAATAAAACTAAAGCTTGAAAAGAAATTGCAATGGGGTTCTGTTTGTGTGGTTTTAAAGTTGTTAGGGGTAGTTACGTAATTTTACATTTATCTGAATAATCAGTTTTTATTACAGCAACTTCTTACTTAAGATATATAAAATCAGAATAATTTTTTTTCGTCAAATATTCGAATAATCAGTTTAAACACACATCCAAACACCGTATAAGAAATGAACAAAGGGTTATGGGAATTTCTTACAAACAAAAAGATACGAGTCCGATTGAGGTAATATACGGTAGGGCGTCTGTACTTGATAACTCCCACCTTTCACTTGATTTTCGGAGACCCCATAATAACATGCTTGTATGCACAAAATAGGCGACATTTAAGCTGACACCAAATAACCCAAGATATAATGGTGTTCTGCATACAAAATACAAACAATAAGCCAAACAAACAAAAAAAACATGGAAAAGAAAATTGTTTTCATTAAGCTGTTTGAGATTGTTTATTTCAAAATGATTACTCATGTTGGCTTCAAAATTACAAATTACCCTTAAGGTGAAATTAGCTATATTATACATAGAGATCATCTGCTTTTGCTTATAAGCATAAGTATAATAAATACGCATAATGCACTTGTATGTAGTGCATGAAAGTTAACCACGAGTAGTGGTAAAGAGAAAGAGAGGCGGTTACATAACCGTCTTGTGCATCACATTCAATG
The DNA here is from genome assembly GCA_947069175.1 of Scalesia atractyloides. Taxonomy (NCBI): domain Eukaryota; kingdom Viridiplantae; phylum Streptophyta; class Magnoliopsida; order Asterales; family Asteraceae; genus Scalesia; species Scalesia atractyloides. Next base: position 91,881,521 of record CAMTDV010000023.1, read on the forward strand.
CAATAGATACAACTGTTTATGCAGTTCTCGCAGTTTTTACTTAAAGTTGGTTATGTATTGAACATATTGCATAAAAAGATAAACAAAAGTAGTGATAGGGAGAAACTAAGGCAGTTACATATCCTTGTATAGTTGTATCGCATTCAAAGCAACATGTACAAATGCATCACGCTTTTCACAACATATTATTCGTACATATACACGAGACTCAAATACTTACGCACATCTTTTATATCAGCTAATATTTTTCAGCTACAGCCAGGGGCGGATGTACCATTGTATAAGGGGTAGCTTCCGCTACCCCTTGGTGCTCTAGCGGTAGTGTAAATTTTGGAAAAATTTGACGTTTTTTCGATTTCGTTACCCCCTTTTCTTTTAAAACGTTACCCCTATGAAAGTTTTCTAGATCCGCCACTGGCTACAGCTACAACTACTATTGCCAAACACTTTTATACAACTTACAGCTTAGGCAGTTAGGCTCCAACTAAATCCTACAACTCACAACTCCAACTGATTTTACCATACATATCACATATCTTCTCCTTCCGTTCAAGTTTCCCTATGTGCCGAGATCAAGTGTATCGAACTATCAACTATTCCCTATTATATATTATTGCATTAGCTCAAATTGTGTCGAAACCATTACTTATGCTTGATAATTAAACATCGTAAGTTATAGTATTAACAACGCTTTCGTTCTATATTATGCGCATCACTAATCACTTTCCTAAAGAACCTATGATCCATTTGTTTCAGACTTTCAGTTATCTTAAAACATCAAATTAGAGTCCAAAACTCCAAATTACATAAAAAAAACCTTATTGCAATAAAATTTACCATTGCAAAACTCAAATTCATCATCATCATAATCATATGACAAACTTACCTTTTAATCCTACCATCATGAAATAAGATATAAATCAAGTTGGAATGCCAATCTCCCAAATATATTATAAAAACTGCAGAAGCAATCCAAAGTACATTCTCCAAAACCTCAACCCATGTTCTTGTTTCAGGAAATTTCAGCGATTGAGGCCGAACTGTCGAAGAACAAGCATCATCCTCAAGATCATCACCACTAGATGCATACCCTTGGCTATGCCTCTGCCTCATAAGCCCACCAGCAGTTGGTGTTCCACCAGACATTAAAATAAAAAAATCCCAAATTATATCAGCCTCACTGCTCCAAAAACTTAATTACAAAACTGAAGCTAATGGAGCAGTATCAAAAAAAATTGAGTAAAAAAAAGTTAAAGAACCTTAAAACCCTAAAATCTAAATTCAAATCTTGAAATAAAGACCCAATTCAAGATTTTGACCTAACTACTCCAACTTCAAAAACCCAATAACAAAATCAAATTTTTAATAAAACCCATAAATGGATTTCCTAATTCTCAACGAACCCACATCGTGAATCGAAAAATTAATGAAAAAAAAAATGGAATTCAGAATAAAAAACCCATCATCTGGGTGGGTGTCTTGCTGATTAAATCAAAACAAAACAAAGCCCAGATGGGTTTTAAGATTTAAAATTTAAAATTCTTATAATCGAAGCAGAGATTGAGATAAATAAATGAAAAATCGAGCTTTATAAATCTTGATGTTGGTGGAAACAAGGAGGACGACTTTGTAGTTTGGCACGCAAGATTTGTTTTCTGTTTTCTTTGTTCTTTTCTTCTTTTAACGTAAAAGAATGTTCTTTATTATTATTTTTCTTTTTCTTTTGTTTTTGTTTGAATTTTGAATCATAGATTCATATCTAAGTGCATATAATTTATTTAGAAAATTATCTTTATGATCTAATATACATTTAAATAATTATATTGTCTAATATCAGGACAACAAGACACACTTTGGGAGTTCACAACTAAATTATTACTAGTAATAGTAATACTACCCCGCGCAATTCGTTGCAGGGGCCGTGTGTCGGAACACATTGTGACGTGTGGACTAACACACAATAGCTTTTATGTTATCAAAATTGTCTCTAAAGCCTAAACATAATAGCTCAAATCATGTTATTAAAATGTCCATCTAAAATAAGTTTTGTTACACAATACAATATAGCAAAAAATACCATATAGCATGAAAAATTACCTTTCATGCTCAAATTTTAATACATAATAGGGTATAGATGCATTTAATTTAATAATGAAATCTTAGAAGATGCATTTAAATATATATGATTTACTTCTTTTAAATTTTGGGTTTTGGTTGATGACTTGTCCAGTTGTTACTCTTTAGTATATTAGCATATGGATTTTGCTAGGTGACACACACACACACACTTTCAGATTTGTTAGATTCAATCATTCAGATCTTTAAGCCTCATCACCACCATAAATGACTGAACAACATAAACCACAAAAGTACCATCATCAGATTACAGATTCAATCAAACAAATCAAAGAGGCTCATATGCAAACGCCGGCTAAAACCCTCAACAAAAGGGAGAAAGAAACCTCTACAAACTACAAACCTAGATCTGAGTTCATCAATTATTTAGGAAGTTTTGTAATTTTTTTAAACCATGTAGTTGAACACTGAAAACATTTAAAAACTGTTAGGCTATAGTAATAAACTGTTAAGCTGTACAGATAAACGTAAAAGTTTTTTAATAAAAAGATAAGACTGTTAAATCATGTAATGTGGTTAAATATTAAAAATATTTAAATTCATACTTAGATTTATATTTGATTATTCTCTATAGTAACTTAAAGTTTGTTTCAGACATTTCAAACTCTGTAGATTCAGTAGTTTTTTCGGTAATTTAATTCAAAAGTATCATTATTCTTACTCTTATAAATATAATAGAATCTAACTGTTTTTAGTAAGTTTTAACACAAAAGTATTATTATCAATTAAAAATATATTCGAAGTAGGAGCGGATATTAAGGTAACGATTTTAAAAGAAGCAATATTGTCATTATATAATATTAACATGATTTAAAAAATGATTAGAAACGATTTTTTAGGGATGATATGATGTTGACACGTGATATTCTTTAAAATCATGTATTAGAAGTAAGATTTATTCTTCTAAAAGTAGAGATTACTTGTATATAAATTTTGTTACGATGTAATTTATGTTATTTATATTGTACATATTGATAAGATGTAAATAAATATGAAAACCATAAAATTTTAACCGTGTACTATTACGCTAAAAGTAGGAAAATAGTATATAATAAAGTTATATCCAAAAGAAATACAACACTTAAAGATAATAATAATAATAATAATAATAATAAATAAATAATAATAATAATATAAGAACTATTATCCTTCTTAATAAATAATTCTAAATAAACCTCCTAAATCTAAAGAAGTTGATATACCATGATACTTGAATTAATAAATTATATTATACAATATAGAGATAAGAATATAAGAATTACTTTATCTCATTTAATGCTACATGGCATTCTCTTCTATAATCTCTCATTTTTTTATTTATATTTTATTTAATAGATAAAGTAATTCTTATATTCTTATCTCTATATCGTATAATATAATTTATTAATTCAAGTATCATGGTATATCAATTTTTTTTACATTTAGAGGAGGTTTATTTAGAATTATTTATTAAGGGGGATAATGGTTCTTATATTAAGTTACTTATTATTATTATTATGGTTAAGGTAGGATAAGAAATTGCCGCATGACATTTTGATGACAATGTTAATGAGAGAAAGTCAGTACATAATGATTCTTATTAATATCAGATATTCACTTTTTTCTTTAAAGTTTTGTATAATAAATAATATTAACTGACATGATCATTGTAATTACCTTATCAGTTTTTCGTTAACTCCATGTTCTTAATAAAGAAATTATTTTTAATGAAAGAGAGTCTTAATCATATTTTAGTATTATTGATTTTTTTTCTTTTATCAATTTATGACATAATAAATTAACAATTAATTATGAAAATGTTTCATTGATCACATATAAAGTTAACCTAGATGAGAATCTTCTATCTATATATTAATAAAAGACTTCAATTAATATCACATTGTATTTTATCCTTCAACTTCACATTTTTACTTATATTTATTAAAATATTTTTTTATTCTTATCCTTTCTACTTTTATTATTAATAATATTATTGTTTATTATAATTTTGTTATTATTATAATAAATAAGGATATGTCTTACCTCCATAGTTCAATTATATGCATTTTAAAAGGATAAAGTATTTTAAGCAATTTAACAAAGTCCAGAATATATTACCGCAATTACTTAGTATATAAATAAGATATTACTATATACGACAAAATATTCAAATTATAATATCCATTACACAACTCACAAGACATTAGTAAACATCAAGAGATAAAATTTTATAAAGCTATCGTTTATACTATTAAAGCTGTTTATTACAGTAAGAAAAGTAAAAATAACTACAAGGTATCTTTCACATTTTATTAATTTTTTATATGTTTATTTTGTAGTTTTTTGAAAGTTAGATCTAATTTTTTTTTTTCATTTTAAAACACGAATGCCCAAGCAAAGCAAAAGGTTTATGATGTTTACAAAACCTCAATTATGGGGAAGAAATCCTCAAAACAAGGGAAAGAAACAATGGGGACGATTGATTGATGATTAATATGTCCATGCTTTATGATGGCTAAATGAATTATTGCTTAGTACGTGTTTGAACTTTTAATTTGTTTTTATTTAAATAAATGGATTTATGGGCACATATATTTTAATACTAATCATTTATGGGTTTGTAATTCTATTAGTGCAAAGCTGTGGAATGAACAAAACTTTTAGATTATAAAGTGTGGAGGAGTGTAGTCCCATAAGAATGATTGCCATGTAAACAGTTACGTTATTGGGTGTTGAGGGATGGGTCAAAGGTGTGAAGGATGAGCCCCTTTAGATATACAAAATGTATGTATTTATATGTGTGTGTTGGATAAGAAAGGGGTGAGCCCGTCGCGAGCGGCAATGGAGGTACGATGGGAATGAAGATGGGGGCGGACCAAAAGGAGGCGTTGTGGACGACCATGATAAAAACAATGTAAACTTATAGATTAACCAATGTAAAAAGTTTAAAATATAGAAATGCCATGATACACAAATGCTAATATGTTTTTCTATCAATATTTATTAGGGAAAATTACATGTTTTATCATTTATTTTAATACCATATTTTAGGCGGTGTTTTTTCGCGTGAAAATTGATTAGTTTTGTACTTAACGTTTCAAAATCTTGCATTGGTACATCGTTTGACCATAAGCAAGTTAATATTTTTGTTAAATCTGGTCAAACAAGGGTAGTTTAGTCTTTTTACCCATTTATTTATAATTTTTTTAATAAATAAAACAAAAAGAATTTTAAAAACTAACATCTTTATAAAATTAAAATATATCTCTCTCTAAACACACACACACACACACATACTCTCTTTCTCTTTACTCTCTCCTACAACCATCACTATCTTCTTCATCAGAACGTCCACCAGCCATCACCGCCACCACACGTCCACCATTGCCACCGGACCACCTCCACTCGCCACAACCAACCCCCTCGGACCACCTCCACTCGCCACAACCAACCTCATCAGACCACCTCCACAACCCTTTCTTCTGTCAACCACAACCCAACCTGCCAGCCACCACCAACCACATCGCACCACCCTAATCTGACCACCAACAACCCCACCACAGAAACCCCAACCCCACAGATCCAACGTCCCACCGTCGAATGAAACCCTAGCCGCTGGATTGGAATGGGAATCCGAGGATGTGGATGGGTGGTGGTGGATGGGCGACGATGGGTTTTTAGAGAGAGAGAGAGTGTGTGTGTGTGGGTGTCTAGGTGATGATGGCGCTGGTTGCAGATGTTGAAGGGGTGGTTGCATCTGGGGGGCGGTGGTGGATGCTGGTTGTAGTGGGTTATAAAGGGGGGGGGGGGGGGTGGTAATGAAAGTGAGGGGAAAAGACATGTTTACCCTTATGTGTGTTTCACGTGACCATACTTAACAAACTGTTTAAACAGAGTTGGGTGTAAAGGACAATACGTGTAAGAATTTTTTCTATAAAGTGTCAAAATATGTAAAAATTCGTTGAAAAGAACACTGTCTACAAAATAGTATTAAATAAAGGACAAAACATGTAATTCTTCCTATTTATAAATCAACCTTATGAAAAAAATTCAACAATAATTAAGTTAAAAGTAAACTTGTCTCTTAAAAAATAAATAAACATCACCTTAACATTACATTCAATTGTAGTGGTAACCTTTTCTCCTTTCACTAATCTTGATAACGGTTACCATATATTATATCTTCTCGTTATTATACTAGCATTCATCACTCTTTCATATCTATAAGACCATACAAATTCCTCCAAATCTTGGTAGGAATTAATAACCATTCACAAAAATATCTACATGAGTGTTTGCATATGAATGGTACATACAATAAGCATCACAAAGCACTTTGTTCTCTTTCTAAGAGTGGGTGGTATGGTTGCGAGCATGGTGCATGTGGCTAAATAAAAGCATTGCGACAACTTGGGCAAGACCACGCCATCGGGTGCGGCATGATGTGACAAGCGACACCATGAGGCAAGCTCTTGCTTGCCTTAACGAGACCAAGATGATGTCAGTTGGGCCCCAAAGTCAAAAGTAGCCGTTGGATTAGATTTTTTTTTTTTTACCCCTAACCCCTATTTAAGTCGTTCACATTTTTTTTCAATACAATCTATCTATCTTCTATGCTTTTCTTCCTACTTTCTATCTTCAAATCATTCCCATGTTTTCTATCTACCAAGAGCAATGGATAAGTGTAAGTTATGGAGCAAACACGAAGAAATAGCTTTGACTAAAGCTTGAATATTGACACATTGTATGACACGGTATACGAGAACTAACAACATTTTGATTCCTTTTTGGAAAAGGATTTAGAAACATTTTTTTGCAATCAATTCCGAACGCCGATCATAACATTTATTAACTTAACTCATAATAAAAGACGATGAACTCAAACATAATATATATAATATTTTAAAGATTATATATTTATCTAGTTATCTACATGTTATTTTGAGTTATTTTTCAAAATTATTTTGAGTTAGATATCTTTTAAAGTATAACTAAAATATTTGTGACAAGTCACATAAATTCATTTCCCGTCATTTGACAAACTAGGCAAGAAGATAATAAAATCTGATGTGTCTATGACGTGGATAAGAGTGAAATTGAATTATATGAGACATGGAGGGAAAATCATATCCTCTACCCTAATATATATAATATATATATATATATATATATATATATATTGATTAGGATCATTTGTGAACAAATTTCTAAGAATGAATTTGTGAACTGATCTAGACCGTTGATCTATTTTTTAGTTCCAAGGACAGGCTAGTAATTAAACATTATTAATTTTATTTTCAATTTATTTTAAACAGAATTTATTCTAGGTAATTACAATCTTTCCTAATTTTTATACTGGATCAAATCAAAAATATAAATACCATATTTATAACAATCGATCATTATCAGTTACGTATCAAATTTTCTAAATTTTGTAGACGATCCAGTTCGTTTTAATTTTCTGTTCTAACAGTACGTGATTCGAAATTTATATACAATCAAATCAAAACAACTATTTTGATTCGATCTTCTGTATATGTTATTCCGTTTCATAGAATTCAATCAAATAAGTTTGAGATTTGACAGATATCTTCCAAATTGTTCTAAAAGTTTGTTAAACTTATTATTATTACACCTTTCGTTCATATGCTTTATATATACATATTTCAAAAACTTTTGCCAATTCACTGAATTTTGTTGACAAGTTGTTTGAACTGGGTTTTTTAAGCCGCAAAGTTGTGAACTCCTTTTGTGTTCTTATTGTTCCTGAAATATGGATGTGCACACAACAAATACGAATGAGAATATGGTTAACGATGATGAAGTCAACGTTGATACTGGCGGTAATGTTTATGTTACTACATTGGATCGACCAGGTGCATAGGTGTTTGTGGAATTTTCTACAATTTTGTCTGGTAGACATGTTATAGATATTGTTTAATTGTTGCAGTAGACATGTTATATTATTGTTTTATTGTTCAGTTCTTCGATCGGTCAGTTTTTGTTTCGCTATAGATTTTAACATATGAGTTTATTCTGGTTCTGCGTTTGTGTTTTTAATTAAATGTTGTATTTAGATCATTCAGAACAGGTACACATATGAAACCACTTGTTGGTAATCTGCGATGTTTGTGTATGCCAGACATTAATCATCTGCATATATGGTGTTTTCTTCCGCGTAGTGTATATGATTGTTTTATTTTCTATGATTGTCAATTATTTCCCAGAACATTACAGATGTGTACTGTTATGACACCTCTGTGTTTTTGTATCTCACAGTCACCAATCGTCTAGCTATTTACAGAACAGTACACATATGTATTTTGTATTATGATGTATTCGTTGACATGTCAGAGTTAAGTACACCTCTGCACCCTCTTATATTGTATCACAATACACATGTGTATAAATTTCATATACAGGAATGAGTAGGGGGAAAATACGTGTGTGAACTTGTTTAAAAATGTCTGAATCCTTACCTAATTAACAATTAACAGTATTCAAAGTTGTAATATTATTTTTTTAGCATAAACTGTTTTAAATCTTTTGCGTCTTAACCATTTGCAGAATCAGTTGCCAGCAATGTATACGAAACCCCTAATGGTACTAGGTACTGGACACCAATCGTCCCTCCCGATTCAAACCATTTATTAAAGCTAGATTTAGTACGATTGAAGAAGCTATAAACAAGTATGAAGAGTATGCTCAACTGGCCGGTTTTGGGACCCGTCTTGGCACATCGCAAAAGGAAAAAATAGGATGACAAAATTGTTACCAATAGGCGATACGTATTATGTTCAAGAGCTAACAAACCAAAACGTAAAGATGGTACGGCTGATCAGGCAAATTCAAGTTCACCAAAAAGACGGTCCAACGTCAAAGTCACAGACTGCAAGGCATGCGTTAAATTCGTGCATGTAAAAGATTCATCTGAGTACGAGATCTATGACTTTGTAGAGCAACATAACCATGGATTTACTACCCCTGAAAATCTTGATCTATCATTGAAGAGGAGGAAGCTTGACTTTTCTACACAAGAGTTTATAGCAAAATGCCGAAACGCAAACTTAGGACCTACCAAGTCTCACAAAGTACATGTTGTTCTAAAAATGGTCATCACAATGTGCACGGAACTGTTGTCGACTACAAAAATTGTGGCCGTGATATCCGAGACTTTATCGGTGATAGGGACGCCCATATGATAATTGACAAATTCAAGGAACGTAGCAAAAACAAGGAAAACTACACGTTTAACACCCACATTGTTGATTCCGAACTTCAATTAATTTTTTGGTGTGATGCGGTGTCGAAATCAAACTACGATTCTTTTGGCGATGTTATTGCCTTCGACGCGACATATCATACAAATATGTGAGTAGGTTATCAAATTTTGAACAATATTATTTTTCTTTTAATACACATATCTAAATGCGTTTTGGTGAAACAGGTATGATATGATTTTTGTACCGTTTACTGGGGTCGATCACCATAGAAGGTGTACAATTTTTGGTGCAGGATTGCTTTATAATGAGATTATCGAATCTTATACATGGCTACTTCAAAAATTTCTTGAGGCACACAATGGTAAACAACCACTTCTGGTTCTAACTGATCAAGACTGTGCTATGAAACAAGCTGTCGAAAAGATATTTGACACGTCAATTCACAGGTTGTGTATGTGGCACAAATTCTATTTATAAAACTTTTTTTAGTTACCATTATAACTTTGCTTCTTTATTTAATCTTAAGCCATTTAATTCACATAATCAACCTCTAATAATATGTTAATTATTTTATACCTATTTAGCTCATTCTATAAAAGGTTTGTTCATAAAGTTTATATAAATGCATTCATTTTAAGTGATTTTAAACTAAATTTGAACATAATCACTTGTCTTTAAATAGACATGTGTTATATACACAATGATGGGAAGACTCATGAACTTGATATGCAAATTTTCAACTTGTTAAATTAAACGATCGGTTAGTGTTGTAGTTCTTATGTGACTTAGTTCTTCAAATTTCGACAAACTCTTTGTGTTGTTGATCTGCAGACTGCAGTCAAACTGGACTGTCTCTCCGAATTCTGATTTTTGGTTTTGTGATATACTTGAGCTAATAAATGATCGAGTTGTATATTGATCATATGGTTTATGTTCTATAACTCTTTTTTTCGTTTACCTTTCAACCTTTTGAAAATTCTTGCTTATATTGTAAAAATGCATGATGTGAAAATATGAACAGAAAATAAAAGTGTGAAAGTGTGAAAATACCATATTCTTCATACATGACAAACACACATAATTGAAATTTACAACTATGTTCTTTTTAAATATTTGTATGGGCAAATATGAGAACTATATTTAAATGAAAATAAGCAAACTTGCTCAAATTTTGATGTGCAAATATGCGAACTATTAAATAAAAATAAGCAAACTTGCTCAAATCAATAAAACAAAGTGAAACAACTATAATTAATTTACTGATTTTCCATATCTTAACACTTAAATTTTATTTTTGATGTGAATTGTTCACATTCTTTCTAACTTTTGTCTTAAAAACTAAAACATATAACTTTTCCATAGTGAAATAAAGAAAACAACCGGTTGCATGGGTCACAAATGACCCAAAGCTTGAGCCCACAATGCAATGCCAAGCCGGCCCATATACCTTGTCAAAGTCCTGCCACACAAAATAATAATCAAATTAAATATTAAGTCTGGATAATTACCACCCTAAAATAAACAAACAATTATTCTTCTAAAATTATTATACTTAAGAGACTGAACACATGGGTTAGTCAAAAAGCAAGGTTTGAGTCATACGGCACATGATTAGATTGGTAGCCTAACCAATAATTATGAGAAAACAAACTTGAATAACTATTTTTAATAAATTTACGTGGCAAAATTCTGTCATATAACATATATGTTTTAAGTAGGTACTTTATTTTTTTATTAAGTTGCTATATGTTTTTATTAAGTTACTTAGTAGTATAAAAGTTACATGTATTGTACGAGCAGAGCTGGATAAAATATAACGTAATTTGTTAATATATATAATGTCAAAATTGTTTCGAAAAAAAAAAGAATTTTGATATGACAGTTATATATTCTGTTAAGTAAATTTTAACGAATATAATTTGACTTGATTTAAATTTTAAAGGTTAAATTAACATAAGATAAATGCTTGAAATTATTCCATGCTTTCTGTTATAGACGTAAAAAATGTTTCAAGTTGATATGTAAATTAATCTATAAACATAACAAAGATGAAGGTTTCAATAGATCGATTTTGAGATATGAATAGAAGAGTATAACTTTTTTTGAAAGGTAAATTGTTTATTTTGGAGAGAAAAATAGTGTGAAAATAGATATTTTTAAGTTTATCTTTTTATTTTTTTTTGAAAACAACGGTCGAATGACCGTTGGGGTTGTCCCAATATTTCCGAGATTCGGTGGTGACTCACAAATTAGTAAGCAATTACATCAAACGCTTCGTACAAATGTATTATACGATTGTTTTATTCTTTTCCCTTTTTTACTTTCTTCGTTTATACTAAAATTTAAAAAATATACTTTATACTTTTATATTCCCACTTTGGGGAATATGTCTAGCCCGATTTAGTGCTAGACTTCTACTAGTTCTATAAACATGAAAAATACTCATTTTAACATATAATTTAAATATTGTAAAATCTAATGATAAAACCAGGGGCGGACCTACCTTAATAGGAGGGGTAGCCTTAGCTACCACCTGGCGCTCCAGCGGTAGTGTAAATTTTGGAAAAATTTGACGTTTTTTCAATTTCGTTACCCTTTTTTTATAAAACGTTACCCCTATGAAAATTTTCTAGATCCGCCACTTTACAAAATACCTTTTTCCATGTTACAAGCCATTTGTCTAGGACTAGTTTCATCCAAACTATCAAAGGTTCTTCTAGCACACCGGAATGCATGAACTTGCATGAAGGCCGGCATGTCCGTCACCAAAACCCTCACTTGATACAAATCCGCGACCTCGCCAACGTTGATCATCACCATCTCCGCCGATCTCCGCCTGCACCACCCCTACCTCAACCCCCGGTGCCCCTTTCCTCCCTTCTTCAACCACCGAAGCCGATTTCCTCCCATCTTTAATCGTGCGAACCACACTCCTATCGCTATTGATGGCCGGAAGTGATTTTCTTGAGGTTTCTAGGACCACTTCTTTTGTATCCTCTTTGGTGGAGTTGATGTTGTTATTGTGATTTGATTATTTTCGCGATAGGTTTTGGATCGCCGGAGTAGTGCTCCTAAGCTCTTGACAATTATTTTTTTGGTGGTGGTTGTGGTGGTTGATAGGTGAGGCTCCGGTGGACGGTGGCCGGTGTCGAGTTTGTATACATGCATGACTGATTTTTTGTTGGTTGACATGTTGGATGGACAATGTGCAAGTGGGGTGCTTGAGATTATGATGGTTAAAAGAATTAAAGAAAGGATTACACACACACACACGCATATGTGATATATGTATATATAAACACACATTGTGCTTAAAAGGAGGCAAGTGTTAGGGTAAGAGTTGTAGTGTTATTCATGGATTTTTGAAGGACATGTATGTATATGTATGTATAGTATTGGATGACATCCGTCCTATTAACCGAACTCAATCACATGTTGTTTTGATTGCATGAAAACCGAATATATTAATATATTATATAATCTTAAAGAAATATAATAATTAGTATTTTGGGTTGTTAGAAGATTGGAGTTAATAAATTTATAGATTTTTAACCACCATAGATGGAGATTTGATATTTTAAGTAGATTTCGAGGAAAGGCTTGGGGGTAATGGTAATGCCGACCAATAATTATTTAACCCTATAAGAATATAAACATGTATAAGTAGATACTCACAAAGAAACCCCTGAACTTGATGGGTAATTGGACACATAGTGAACATATTTGATGATATGAAAGCCAACCACACCATTGTATTGGGTGATATCCGTCCTACAATCTGAAAACCGAATGCATTTATATATATAATCTTAAAGAAATATAATAATTAGTATTTTGTGTTGTTAGAAGTTTGGAGTTATTAAAGTTATAGAATTTTTACAAGCATAGATGGAGACATGATATTTTAAGTAGATTTCATGGTAGGTTTAAAAGCGGGCTTGTGGGTAATAGTAATACCAACGGATAATTATTTAACTATATAAGATTATAAACGTGTATACTAGATACCTACAAAGAAACCCCTGATCTTGATGGGTAATGGGTAATTGGGCACATAGTGCACATATTCGATGATACGATCCCTATGCCTTGGATCATGACAAGATTGTAATCCAATCAAGAGTGTGAAATCCTCTTGATCAGACACTAACAGAAACAATAGAAATAGAAACATGATTACACACAAACATATCTTTATTGATTATCGAACAAAAGATGTACAATCAACCTAGATCCCAACAACTCTCCAATACGTCTTTCTCTTTCTCTATCCCTCTCATGTTTCTCCCTCTCTCTAAAGTCTTTGCAAAGTCTCTAAAGGTCTAACCTAAACCCTAATGCAAGACCGTGTTTATATAATCCACACACATGCATTGTAGGCTAGGATTACAGGGGTTGTGACCTGTACTAGCTGGGCCCAATCACTAAACTCACACCACATATGGGTTTACTGGCCCAAACTTTGCTAATTACTAAACCCGTTAAACATTTATCATTTTACGAATTATTAGATATCCAAAAACCCCAAATTAAGAAGTTGCTGTCACAACATACACCAACAGATACGAAAGCCAACTACACCATCAAAACTAGTACATATTAGACCAGATCTTGTTTCATATTGAGCGAATTCCGTCTCATATTCTTCGCTGAAGCTGAACATCCGTGACTAATACATGTTTGTGTAGTAGTGAGTTAATATCTTTTTTCTTTGTTGCCTGACTACTAATCTACCATAAGAAAGATTTATTTTATGGTATACTTGTTATAACTTTTGTATAACAAATTCTAAATAAATTGGTTATTTTGTCAACATATCTATCCAGAATTGGTGTTTGTTGCTTAATCGTCATCATCAACATGGGCCAGACACTCCCTAACTTCAAAACAAAGATGAGTGTCACCAAGAAGAAGACAATTATCATTCAAAATCATTGTTATTGTTATCATCTATGTCACACTTCAGTGCAAATTAGTATTCAACCCTTACAAATATAGAATTATAGTTTAACCTAAGATACAAGTTGAATGTGATCTTATGGTAGGTTCTAGTTCTCCAATCTCACCTAAAGATAAATTCTCAAATCATCCGATATATATATATATATATATATATATATATATATATATATATATATTATATACACACACACGCGTGCGTGCATGCACGCGTGTGTGAAACATATAGATGTGGATGTCCCTGCATGTATGTATTGTAGACACTTCTTCTTTGGAATGTAATTAGTTTGATTTTAACTAAAAAACAAACAACATTAAGATTATGGAGACCTTGTTCAAAGTTTTTCTACTTTTTCTTCTAAAAAGCTAAAGGCAGAACAAAAGAAAAATATATTTGACCTTTTATTATTATAGTGTGGTCTCAACACTACCTTTAGTTATGGGACACTTATCCATGATTTATGTAAAACGTCTCTATTGGAAATTCGACTCAAATTCGATTCCAGCTTCAAAATTAAATTTCAATGTAGGAATAACTTGATTTGGTTGACTTAGAAAACTCGATATTTGATCTGATAAACACCCATAGTGCATACATGAAGTTCATAATCTCAAAATTAGAAAAAAAACGGTTTTTAATATTACATGTGAAGATTACTTGGAATGTAAAGAAGTAGACAAAACATGAAAAGCTAAATTATCATTATTGAATGGATGACTACACGTTAATTATCTAAATCCACTCATCAAAATTATAATTATTTATATTCAATGAATGTAGGAATAGAGGAGGATTTAGAGTTGTAAACGCCTTAATGAAAAGTGTAGATATAATCTACCTTTTTCCCTAAAAAATTGATGTAAATACCTAAGATTTCAACCATTTTTATTGCTAAATTTTATTTATTTTTGCTCATGGATATGTCACATACATGGTTTCATCATAAAATTGTGACAAAACTACTAAAATACATAAATAAATAAATAATAAAATCACTATTGAAGGACGAAGTTTAGAATATATTATTTTATAATGGCGAAAAAATATTCTTTAAAATGACTTACAAACTCAAGCTTTGGGAGCAATAAGTCCTGGGTTCGATTCTCACAAAGGGGGGAAGGGGAGAGGTTTCCCATATTTATTGAGTTTTCTTCTGAATTGGTGTATAGGTATTGTGCCTAGTGAGATGGATATGACCAGACGGTTCCGCTAGTTAAACGATGATACTCCAGTGGTACGTCAGTGATCCAAATTTGCTGTTAAAAAGGTGTATTTTAACTTGAATTCGGTATATAAAAAGAAGGTTACAATCCACTAAAGCAGTCATTTTTCATGTCTAGTTTAGTTTTGTTACAATTCAATACAACATAAGGACAAGTATTTGGAAATAAATAACCATAACACATATATAGATACGAACGGAAACTACAATTGTTACGAAGAATCAATCAAATATTTTTATTTTATATTAAAACTGAATTATTATTATTATTATTATTATTTTATTATTATTATTGTTGTTGTTGTTAAATCAGATTATATTTGATACGATTGTAACATTTTAAGCTACTTAAGTACATACGATTCATTTACTTCGATTTAGTTTTTAGTGAAATTCCTAACCAAACCAAATAAGTTGGGTTCAATTATTTTGAACCATGGCAAGTGAAGTATCCAAAGAAAACCAAATTACATCGCATATTGCTTTTCTTGGGCTATGTCTACTTGTTTGTTCCACACAAGAATATATCTTTCTTTAGGCTAAGGAATAATACATAAGAGTATAAGACAAAGCTCTTAGTGAACCATGGTCCATAATAAATCTTGGACTTTAGCACCACCCCACCTCTAAATTAAACCATGGTTTAGAACCCACCCTATACCTAAGCTTTTGTTAGACCATGGTCCATAATGTATATGAGCTTTGGTTTCCCAACTAAGTCATTGTTAGCCACCCCACCAACCCACCCTAATGCAATAATGAATGATGGACTTTGACATCAACCCACCTCTAAATATGTCATGTCTATTGGCTAGTCACCCCACTCAACCTAACCTGACCTCACCCATAAGTTTTTATTAGACCATGGTCCATAATAGAAATTATATTTGGCATCACTTACTCATCCAAATTTTAGACATTGTTAGCACTCAACCTTAGCACCACCCACCCCCCCAACCCTACCCTAACTTTGGCATCGACCTTCCTCCAAACTGAACCCACCCCACCCTCAACTCGACCAAATCCTATGTCTTCGCGAACTATTATTAGATCATGGTCCATTACCTTTGTTGCCATCCTCTTTTGAACCATGTTTGCTTATTCAACACACCACACACCACCCTTCACCCCACCCCCAAGATAGCTAAGTTTTGGTGGTTTGGTTGTTCATTATAAAGAGTGGGGTTGAGATGTTTCTTGAAATATATGTATGGTGTGGAAATTGTTGGATCATTCCTTGTTATTGTGATATTTATTGGAACTAATACTCTTTTGTCTGGTAGGGTTTGTAATTGATTTGTCAGCTTGTCATTTAAGGCTGACCCAAATTCTCCCATTCCAAAACACGTATTGTGTCTATGCTTTTTTGTGTCTCATAATTGAAATAATATATATACTACTATTAAGCCCCTGCGTTTCAGCGGTTGTCATAAAACTGTGTCAAGTAGTATCAATACTATACCACTGTCAACGACCACCAACACCGTAAAACTCATAAAAACAAAATAAATAAAAATGCTGAGCGAAAAGCAGACGTAAAATATTTGAATCACGCACGCTCGTTGCAGACAAATTAAACCAAAAACGTAAAACATAGAAAAAATAACTAAGTCAACCCAAGACCCACGCGTTGCGACCAACTTGTCAAACAGAGAAAAATAGATGTGTTCGACGTGCCAGTCAAACGGGAAAAAAATACAAAAAATTGTTGAACCCCCAGCACGTTGCGGTGCGTTAACTCACAAAATTTAGAACGAAACGAAAATTTGAGAAAGATGAAAAGTATGGGAACCAAAATTGAAAATAAAAAAGAGTTGGGTTAAATTGCAAAAGATGAAAAGCTTTGGGTTAAAAAAAACAAAGGGTCTGAATTGTAAAAAAATGGGTTAGAAATGAAAAAAGCCATATACATGAGGTACAACACCATAAATTACTAAAAAAGTTAAAAAAATTATTTTTGTAAAACTTGAATAAACTCTTATGTTATATATTTCTAGTTAATGGTTAAATATTTATTTATTATCTTAGGTTCAAAAGTGAGCAAGAAGAATAGTTAGAATTATTAGTGTAATAAAGTAACAATAGCCGTTAAAATATTGTTATGACATAGTTTTCTTTAATATTAACAAATGTTTAAAATTTTAGGCTATCACAATATCCGTACTATGGTCATTTTACAAAATAACGTCGGTATCTACCCAAATTGTTACTAATATTTGTTCTTATTATTTTAGATCTGTATAAACTACGTATCAATGTGTATTTGTTTTGGTATATTACGACCTTTTCGTGGCTTATAGTTGTTAATATAATAATCTAAACTACATTTACTTAAACTATTTTTTTAATATTATTATTTACTAAGAAAGAGAAAAATATAACACACAATATTACAATCTTATTATGCTTCTAATGTAGAGTTAACTACATTGTTAATTCTTGTGGTTTGTGAAAAATAAAAAAAAAGCATGTATTAATAGTTTAAAGTTACATTCTGAGCGTTTAACTTTTGATTTTGTAATAACCGGAGGTAATAAGGGTAAGTTTTGTTAAATTTTCAATTAAGTTTTAATATAATGACAAACATACCTTTATATAATGTGAGGAACCACTTATGTAACATATGCACCGTTAACATAATGATAAAAATACCCTTATATAATGTGAGGGACCACTTATATAAAAAGTAGTTACATAAATGGTCACTCACATTATATAAGGGTATTTTTTTTTATTATATTAAAACTTAACTGAAAATTTAACAAAAGTTAGCATTAGCACCTCACGTTGTTACAAAATCAAAAGTTAAACCTCAGAATGTAATTTTAAACTATTAATACCTGGCCTTGTTACTTTTCACAAACCATAGAGACTAATAGTGTAATTAACTTTCTAATGTAATACATACACTTATTTTTATTATCATTTTTGTTCTTTTTATACATGACGTGTATATGTTTTTAGACTTCCTTTTATTTAAGTTTCTATCTTTGTTAAAGTACATCGCTAAAATTTGTTTTTAATTTTCTCTTTGATTCCGAACATAGCTTGCAACATGCTCTTTTTTTCTTTGTTTTATATATTTTTTGTGGTTTAATGGGGCACAATGCTACTGTCCAATGAAAAAGAATTATGACTTTCGATCATGAAAAACACGTATCAATATCCTCTTTGACATACTTCTTTTGGTTTGCTATACTAAGTGTCGGTACCATACAAAACCTTATGATATCGATCGAAACCCCGCAACATATCGCGGTAATCTTACTAGTTTTGGACATTTTTAATGTAACAAGTAAACTTAAATTTTATGATTTAACTATTATTATTTATTTTAATAGTAATTTTATTATAATCATTCTTATATCTAATGACTATAAAATCACCAAAATAACAATATGTTATTACCAAGACTTAATTAATTGTAGTAGTGCAAAGGTGTTAGAATTATTGATATGTTTAAATATATGTTAACAATAATAATACATAAAAGGTGGAACGAAACAACAAACTTATGTTTTGTTGAAACTCGAAATATTAAGGAATTACTTATTGTGCTCGAGAATTATGTCGTCTACTTTTAACACGTTTCTTTTAAGAGGTTTTCCTTCTTTATTGTACTAGATAATTATGTCGTCTACTTTTAAGACGTTGTTTTAAGAGGTTTTCTTTTTTTATTGTGCTCAAGAATTATGTCGTCTACGTTTAAAGATACTTGTGGACCGTCAAGGGTTAGGAAATGAGTGAGACAAATTGTCTTACTAACGATTAAAGTGTATATACATGAAAATAAATAAATTAATAGTGTACATGATATTCTAACTGTTATGAATGTATCAATTATGTAGTGACTTTCCACATGTATAACCCCTATCTATGAATGCCTTCATTATGTATGACTTTTCACATGTAACCTATAAACCTCTTTTCTCATTATTCTTATTATTGTACTAATGTGAGTGCCTATATATAATGACATTTGTATATGATGTTAGATGAATAAATAAGAATTCTTCATGTTCTATTCTCTACATGATTTCATAGTCTAACTCTCATGTTTATATACATATATATTAGTTGCTAATAGACCGTTGTTTCAAAACACGTTATCAGCACGAACGTGCTCTATGTGTTTTGCCACCATTGGTATCCCTTTTTCCTTGCCTTTGATGTGCATTATTTTCCAGCCTAACTCAATCTCACACGTTGAGAAAGCAACCCAATAATTACGCAACTATCTCTACTAATAAAGGTATGATTATTTCATATTATATTTGATGATGATGATATATCAATCTTACTGGTGACACTTATTAATATACATATATAAACTTAAACTGATCATTACTATAAATTCTAGAATGTAGTCTCATTTTTGAACTCTTATCTATATATTTTTCCATTTGCTTTTAGAAGTTATTATATATATATTAGCATGTTGGTATTCATAAGAATTTAGATGTTACATCATAAATTATGACGTTACAATTGACTAATTCATCTTTTTCTAATACTCATTATTAATTGAATAACTATAGTTTTTGTTGACGACGACGATATTATGAATATTTATTTTATTTTTCTCTTTTACAACTGATCCCTTCTATTATTCTAAATTGGTTGGATTATCATTTAATTAGTTAATTTAATACATGTTGTTTAGGACTCTTACAATCTAGTGATGCTCATCTACATATTATTTGAGCCACCATAATCATATATTTATGCTTCTTTATTAACCTTGTTAAGTTGTAAATAAAATTGTTGAATTATTTTGATTTAAAAAAGTTAATTTGCAATCTAGAGAATATTATATGTGCTTTTAGAATCCATGAAAAACAATTAAATTCAATATTCAATATTAAAAAGTATGGAACTCAATATTTATGGACTAAACAATGCAATTGTATTAGATATATATACTTGTATTGGTGGTAGTATATACATGATGTATGTACTAGATTTTCATTTTGTATAGTTTATAATTTAAATGGATATGAATTCTGTAATTAATTGTTTTCATTAGTCATTGTTAATACATAGCATGCCAAAAGACTTTTACATAATTAGATATAAATGAGTTATGTGAGTAGTGCTCATTGGATATTAATCATTTGTTTATAAACATTAATTGATTTAGTCTTATATAAACTACACAACTTATAATGCAATATATTATTATTATTATTATTATTATTATTATTATTATTGTTATAACATGATTATGCAAATATCGTTTGGTACTTATACTAAAGTTAGTGCTATAACGAATTTTGCATATAAGAAATTCATATAATAGATTAATATTGCTAGATATCATTAGTTGTTTTTAAAGAAACATTTTCTAGCGATGTCGGTACCTCTCATGCATTCTTATGTCATGTCATAATGTTTAACAATTTATTTGCATATTAACTATTACTATTGCTAGTATAAAATAGTGACTATTGCTATTGCTTCGTATGTACAATGTATAGATTGCTTATATGATGTCATCAGTTGTTTAAATATCAATATTTGAGTAGAAAAAAATGAGTATGTTATGTAATTCATCAGTATTACAGTTTTCAAATAAAATTTTCAAATACAAGTAATAAATGATCTGAGAACTTGAAAGAGATATATGTTTAAGTTTTAAAGTAAGTGTTCAAAATATATAAGATATTATGTTTGGTTATACCATAATAAGTTATTACATAAATTATATGCGTTTGCTTATTAGTGATAAAAATGTTTCTTATTTTATAAAGGCCCATCATAAGTTGTTTTTATATGATGACATGCTATAAGGTCATGTATTGTATGATTTGTTGCTATCTATACCTTGTATTCTATATGCTATCACTTCTTTGCATCGATAATACCGAATAGAACGACTAAACCAAAGTTGTGGTTTATTGTCATTCTCATGAAAAAGTAGAAATATGCTTCGATTTGACACCCAAAGTGTCATACTCCTTGTATCTCGTTATCAAGTATAAAAAAAATATTATATGACTCGGACATATAATTATTTCTCAATTAATGTTATACGAAGAGAAGTTTATTTATAAGGGAAATCGGATAAAACAAATTTTGTTTGTCAAACCTCAAATATACTCCTGAAGTAGCAATATCATTTAAAGGGTATAAACGGTTTGAAACGACTGTATATCTATATGTTCAAGAAAATAATGGAAAACCGTAAAAATTGTAGGTTTTACTCTGATGCATGAAGTGAATATATATTGATCATTGGCATTATTGAGAAAATTGTAATGATGATCATATTAATAATAAGATTGACCATCAGAAGTGCAACAATCATCATGTTAATAAGAGATCAAACTCTCAGAAATTATAAGATAGTCAAGCTAATAATGAGATCGAATATCAGTGTTATAATGATAGTCATGATGAGATCGACCACCAAAAGTGGTAAACTAGTGATTACATAGCATGATGGTTTGAACTTTGAAGTTATAATACATTCTTTCATATCTTATGTTTTGTATTACATACGTGAAAGTAATACATATACAATATCATAAACCATAAGTTTATGGATCATGATTATTTACTTTATTGGTATGACCGGTTAGACTATACCGAGTCAATGATGATGTGAAATATAATGAAGAACTTGAAGATTCTTCTAGTTGATAGCATATTATGTTTTCTCTTAAGGGAAATTATTTATTTGCCAATTAATGGTATAAATCCCTGAAATATTATGGAATGAATGAAGGATGTATATATCCAAACATGATACCGTTTAGTGTTTTTAAATCGATGCATCGTCTAAATGGTCATCAAATTTACAACTTGAAGTTGTGTGTAGCTTAGCTAATGAGATAGCAAGCATATTATTAAATATTATCGTATTTATGGTGGTTATAAAATTGAATTTAGTATTCATGTTACTAATGATTATTGGAATAATTATTGAACTTTCTAAATGCTTAAGACACAAATTGCTTTTGTTGAAGACGATGATAAAATGTCTACAAATTGATTGCAAAGCCAATAATCAAGAGAGCAAAAGTTCATACTTGAGCACATGTGATTTTACATGCAGTAACATTATTTCACATCAAGCCAACATATTGTAATAGTTTCTCCCCATTATAGTTGGTTTTGGTCAGGAACCAAATATTTCCCATCAAACTTTTTATTGTGCGGTATACATTAGAATTGATCCACCACAACGCATAAAGATTGAAACTCAAATAATGTTGTGAATATATGTTGGATGAAAATACTATTTATGATTACATACTTAGAGCAATTAACGAGAGATTTATTTATGGCTCGTTAAATCTTACTTTAAGTAAATTAACATTTTCAACGTTAGGGGGAGATTAATGGCAGTTAAAAAAGGAATGGGTATGCATGAATTATCATTGATCCTCAAACGAAATTATGTGAACAAGAAGTTCAAAAGATAATTTGTTACCTAGATTAAAGAATCAATCACTAGACATGTTAACTGACCTAAATACAGTGACTAAGTAAGTCATGTAGTCAACTGCTAATGCTCCAATTAAGTTAATTGTCCTAGTAGGGCAAACCATATATTAATGAGTCTATTGCACGCCTGAAGGTGGTAGACTAGTCGAATCCAAGAATATATAAAATTCCTCGAAAAATTGGAGCAAGTAATGAAGAAGATGGTCAAGTCGAGGTTATAGTAAAAAAAGGTTTCTTGAAGAGACATTAGACATGATGGTTCTGGAAGAACCTCAGGTACCTGAAAATAAAGAGCTCTTAGTAAATTATATCATGTCTAGAAGTGTATGGAATCGAAACAAAATCGTCGTCGTTATACTTTTGTATATATAGCGCTTGAAAGATATGAAATGATGGGGATCAAGATTTAAAATCTGCCCATGAATAAATACAAGAAATGATTTGCCAAAATGGAACGACGCAAATAAGGGAGAGTTGAATTCTCTATTGAAATAGAAAGCTTACGGGCTAGTAGTCCATAAAAAAGCTTGTAAAATATATTTAATATAATTAGGTCTTTTATGTGGATAAAAATTGATGGCACAAGGATTTCGCAAAGACCTATGATTAATTATGAGGAGACGTATTCTCCAGTGGTGGATGCAATAGCTTTCCAGTATTTAATTAGTCTGGTAATATAAAGTGAGAATTGACATGCGTCTTATAAATGTTATGTATCATTTAGATACTAAAGTTTACATGCAAGTCCTTGCAGGATTTAAATTATGTATTTCATGTAAAGTAAGTTCTCGAGAACAATATGATCGTTGTATACAGATTCATTTTTTAATACGATTGAACTCCTGATGAGTTTCTTAAAGCAATTGAGTTCTTTAAAGGTGAATCAAAACATCTTAACGATGTAATTCTTGTGCACCAATAAACATACCTTGAAAACTTGTACCCAGTGATTGTGATATCTCAATAAATAGTGTACACGCATGGTACAATATGGATTTTGGAGATAAAAGCAAATGTTCATGACAATTTTACATGATATAGATATCTATGTGTTAAATGAGCAAATTTATATAGCAAAACTCCTGAAGAGTGAAAGCACATGCATATATGGATAAGATGGAACGAATTCCCTCATGGATTGATAATGCTAGAAGCATTGATGTCAAAACCTCAAGAACATACTATATAAAGTTGACAAAATATGTGTGGACTAAAATAGTCGAGTCAAATATAATATAATTGACTCACCAGTGAGCTCGAAAACAAGAAATACACATGGTGAAGTTGGTTCATTTGTTTTTATTAAAAGAACGATATGAGGTTTACAAGTATTGCAATATATGTTGATGATGTCATTGAATCTTCCGAAGAGAAAAAAAAGAGCTCAAACATTTAAGCAAGAATTTGCAAATGAAATACAATATTGCAAATTTATGGCTCAATACGTAGGACATACGTTTATATTATAATCCATCAATCATAATACATCTAGAAAATGTTGGACATTTTCATATGGACAAAGCTTTTGGTGTAAGTACATTTAATGATGTTCAAATATTTGATATAAATAAAAATGACTTTTATCATCTTCTATCAAAGAAGCAAAGATCATTGGTCATGAAGTACCATAATTCAATACAAATTGTATTAATATATCTTGCTAGCTATACACGAACATATACCATTAAATTCATTGGTAAGATTTAACTCGTGTACGACGAGGAGATAGTGAAATGAGTAAAACATTTATTTTCTATACCCTTAAGGTACGAAAGGTATGGGTTCATATTTTACTAACCCATTAACAAGTTTGGTTAGTTTTGTAAATGCAGGGATTATAACAAAACACATTCATGGATCTTATGATATCTACTTACAAGAGGAGGTAATTAAAGTTTTACATGAAGATCATACATCAAGTTCATTAATAGATTGCACATCAAGCAATAACTACATAAGTTTTTCAACAACTTTCATAGAAGATTCCCTTAGCTGAGGTTTTGTCCCATTGGGTTTTCCTAGCCAGGTTTTTAATGAGCAACATCATTAAGCGTATTAAAGAATAGTATTCCATCATGTGGATAGTCAAGGGGGAGTGTTATGAATGTATCCATTATGTAGTGACTTTCCACATGTATAACCCCTTTCTCTTATTTATTATTGTACTAATGTGAGTACCTATATATAATGACATTTGTATATGATGTTAGATGAATAAATAAGAACTCTCCATGTTCTATTCTCTACATGATTTCATAGTCTAGCTCTCATGTTTATATACATATATATTAGTTGCTAATAAACCGTTATTTCACAACACTAACAACCTTTTTTTGGGATTCAATGATATAGTGCCAAAATGGGTAGGTGTGCTTCTCGTTAGAAAACTTATGTGCTCCTTCACTTAGTCGAAGGTAGTGGGCCTTTTTCACTTAAAGACTTTCTATAGGTTTAGATAATTATTATGTCACATGAGCTGTTTGTTTAGCTCTTAATGAGTCTTTTGATAGTTCAGATCTCTTATTATTCAACACTTAATGGTTTAAACTATTTGTTTTGTAAGCAGATGTCTGAGTAGTTTAGACATTTGTCTCTGAATAGTTAAACATTATACTGAATCTAAATGGTTAAGACATCTAATTTGAATTAGTCAGACATTCGTCTCCGAATGGTTAAGCATTATACTGGCTTTTAATGGTTCAGAACTCTTACTAGTAGTAGCACTTAATGGTTCAGATCTCTTACTGATTAAATACTTAACCATTCAGAAGTTGCCAAACAACCCCTTAGACTGTCTATAGGTTTAGACATATATTATGTCAGATTTAGACAACTAGTGGTCGATCAGATAATCACCCACTTGGTTTTAAGATAAATACCAAATATGTTAAAATCGAAGCTCATTTTAAAGATGTCACGATAGCAAGAAAAAAAGTCGTGCTTCGAATTCAACATAAAAAAACATACTATGATAGTATGATAATAGTGATAAGACACAATTTTAAGATTGTATGATAAACCACTAAGATGACATAAATCACTACGATATATATGGTTTAAAGATTAATGATTTTGGAACTAAATAACATATACCATATACTATTTTATAAAATACAATCTAGCAAGACAAAGATAGAGATAACATATCCAAACGCCATGAAACCCAAACTCTTCAACCCCGCTCGTTCACAGGTATCAAAAGAACAATAAATTAACCAAAAAAAAAAAAAATACAAATCAAGTAATTTGTTAGTTTTTATAACGTGGGATGGTCTCACTTTTCTGGCTTTAAAGTAGGTTGGGTGGTGTTTTTACCAAACATGGCACATATCCCACCGCACCCAGAGACCTTTGGTGACGGCGGTTCAATTGGGGGTTCAACCTCCACAGTCCGATATGGTTTTGCGTCTGATTTTTGTGACTCTGATTTCACTCTCTCTACTTGGTTATCCCAAACAATTCCCGACGAGCCCGATCTTCTAAAAGACACATCGGACCTTGGTAAACTAGCCATCTAAAGATTTCTCGTCAAAACCGGGTACTCGTATGGCTCGATCCTAACGGTTTTAGTGTTCATGTGGTGTGGCTGTTTATATGGTTGATTATGGGTATAAATAGTAAAGGGGGGAGAATGTGACAAATAATGGCATATATAGGGTAAGGTCATAACATGACATCTTTTGGGGTGTGAAATTACTCTATTGTCCTTCTTGTATAAATATTGTTGACGAAAATTAATATAGAATGTTTCCTAGTAAGAAAAAGGACAAAGTGATAGATTATCTGAAAAATAGTTTAGATTATTATTTGTCGTAAAATCCGGTCGCATATCCGGCCCAAGGCCCATGGGTTTTGGTATACTTATAGGTGTTGAATATAGAGATGGGCATAAAAACCGGTTCCGAACCCGAACCGGTAGAACCGAACTGGAACCGGTTCCAGTTCCTACCCGACATTAAGTAGAACCGGTTCCGGGTTCAAAATACCCGTTGGTTCCAACCCGGTTCCACAATTTTACCATTTGAATCGGGTAGTAACCGGTTCCTACCCGTACCCGGTTCCTACCCGTACCCGGTTTCACTAGTACCCGGTTCCATCAGTACCCGGAAATGCAGTTCTAGAAGGAACCGGTTATACCGTTAAAATGTTACCTTTGGAACCGGTTATAGCCGAAAAAGTGGAGACTAACGATAGAAAGAAACACAAAAATAACAAACACAATAGAAAGAAACATTACACAAACTTTATTAAAACACCAAACCAAACGGGTTACATCAAACATTTGAAGAACCGGTGCCGGAACCTTCTCCCGTCTCATTTTTCTTTGCCTTCGTCACTGGGCAATGCCGCTCAGTGTGTTTCTTAAGGGTTGAGTTGGCTGCGGCCTTCATAAATTTTCCGCAAGCTTTGCATCTAGCCATCTCGTGGCTGTCGGACATTAAACAGAGATCAAAATTCTTCCATATAGCTGGGTTTCTTTTCGTCTCTAAGACAGTAACAACTTGTTCGTTGCTTGCCATAGATATTTTGCAAGATTTTTGAGAAGATGATTGAGTTTGTAAGTTGATGATGGTGAGTTTGTAAGTTGATGATGGTGAGTTTGTAAGTTGAAATGGTAAGTAGGGAGGGGTTTATATAAAAAAACCGATTTCGACGAACAGGAACCGGTTCCCAACGGTAACTTTTTTTAATCAGGAACCGGTTCTACGGTAACATTTTTTATCAGGAACCGGTTATAACGGTAACATTTTTATCAGGAACCGGTTCTGAACAGTAAAAGTCAGATTTTTCGACTGTCAGGAACCGGTTCTGAACAGTAAAAGTCAGATTTTTCGACTGTCAGGAACCGGTTCTGAACAGTAAAAGTCAGGATTTACTGTTAGGAACCGGTTCTAAACAGTAAAAGTCAGATTTTCGACTGTCAGGAACCGGTTCTAAACAGTAAAAAATCAGATTTTCGACTGTCAGGAACCGGTTCCACACAGGAACCGGTTCCACACCATACCCGGTTCCATAATACCCGTACCCGGTTCTACACGGTTCCATATTCTTGGGTGTGAACCCGGGTAGGAACTGGACCCGGTTCCACACCATACCCGGTTCCAATGACATCCGAGCAGAACCGGTTCCGGGTTAGAACCGGTTCCGGGTAATAATAAAACCCGATTATGCCCATCTCTAGTTGAATATACCAATTAATTTGTTAAAAGGCACTCGCTAACATTTTCAAATTCTCATCGATGGATATTAGTCATGTTTAATCAATGGTTGTGATTAATTTTCTTGTTTTCTTAGAAACCTTAGTTTTTTATTTTCATGAAATCTCCGTATGTATTTATATATATAAAAACGATGAGATTATGAGAAAGATACTTAGGAACATTAAACTAAGGATTTGTCAAGTTTTTAGAAGTTGATCGTACAATTGTTAGCTTAATAGATTAACCAAGTAAAGCTTTGGAACATTAAACTAACCAGCAAGAATACGTGTAAGCCACATTGGCCTAGAGTGAGTGCGAAATAACTAGTTATATTTGTCATGCTAGATTAGGATAATTTGTGAACAACTTTTTGAAAATGAACTGAGTGAACTAATCTTGAACCATTGATTATTTTTTAAATTAAAAGGGTAAGTTTGACATTAGCTATCTCCCTCTTTCAATTAAAATCCCTTAATTTTCTCTTCTATTAGTTCTACTCTCTCTCTCTCATTTTTAATTACTTCTCCATTATTTTAAACTCATGTAGAATTAGTTGCTAATAACGTATATGAAACTCCTAACGAAACTAGGTATTGGACACCAATTGTCCCTCTTGGATTCAAACCGTATATGAAACTCCTAACGGAACTAGGTCGTGGACTACAAAATACACAGATATATCAAAAGTTTGTACACATCGATAATAAAACTGGTATCTGTATAAACTGTGTTACGAGACAACACATGTGTATAACTACAGCTGTACTGATAAACTGATAGTTAGCGAGACTATACACATGTGTATAAACTAACAGCGATGTATCTTGTATAAATTGATAGTTAGCGAGACTGCCATGTGTATAAACATCTGTGTATCTTGATAAATTGATACTATCGAGACTGTACACATGTGTATACACTAACAACTGTGTATCTTGTATATACGAAACAAGCAAGATTTTAGAAATGTTGATTATATTGTTTAATAAATGCAATTTACAAAAGACGCAAATACCCTTCTGTCAATTAATTTAAAAGGAAGTTACAACATTATAGTTACAATCTTGCCATTGTTTAAAAATCTTTAGATGATATAATCCAAGAACTCAGATTAGTTCACACAGTTCACTCTCAACGTAGTGTTCACTCTAGAACCCTACCCTTGTCATGCTAGCCTAACGCGTTATATATCGATGAAAGTTGATGAAAAAGATACAACTATAAAACATTAAACCATTAATCTCTAACTAATTAATTTCTCTACTTTGTCTTTATTTCTTTTACTCGTATACACGTTTTTTACACGTGTATAGATGTTTATTGTATATGATCTATACATAGATGTTTATAATATATGATCTTTACATAACACATATCAGTTCAAGTAAACTCGCATTCCTTTATGACGACAACCGATGATGAACAAACTAGCCACAAGAGGCGAATACATACAAACCACAATGACTCGAGAGCTGGGACCACTATCCCGATAAGTCCACGGAGAAACGATACAGTGATCCATATCAATAAGCTAGACACAATATTGACCCTTGGACAATCGAGGGCGCCACATGGGGCCTCAATAGACGACCCCATGACAAGCGATATCAGTGTTGGTTCAAGTCATAAGGCAGCTGGCAAATCAAAGTCACTATCCCATAAGTTCTAAATGATGGCTAAGCAATCGTGATGGAATAATATTAAAAGTGGGTGCTCATGATAGTGAGTCAAGCTAGTGAGCAAGATCCTTGTTCTTGGGAGTGTCACGGCGACATGAAGTTGCAAGCGGGTCATTTGCTCAAATTGTGTTGAGCTATTCCGGTTTACTAGCTGCTCTTTCTCGTCATTCGGGAGTGCCTCAATGACTGATTAGGAGTGTACCCGAGAAGTGCTAACGCTACTCAGGTACTACTATTGGAAGTTGGGGCGACTCCCTGCACCGACCCATCTAATAAGTGGGATGGACTGACTACCAATTATGGGGTTTTAATAGTGTTTGCACATCTGATTTGTGGTTGCAGGTAATGGTGATGGGTAGCAGTGGTGGTGGCTGCAGCGGAAAGACGGTGAAACAAGAGGTGTATGGTGGCGGAGCAACAGAGGTGGTGTTTAAAGGTGGTTTAGGCTGTATGTAGAGATGGTGTTTTGACGGTTTGGTATTTATTCTGTAAATGGTTACATCATAAGAACAAATCTACAATATGCAGAGAATAAAAGGATGCCATATAACCATGAGAGCTGTCATACAGAAGTAGATTTCACCAGATTTTCTTGAGAGCATTTATTTTGTTCAAAGACCCCAAAATCGAACAAAAAAAACTAATGAAATCCATAGTTTCTCTTCAAAACAACCAAACCCTAAAATATGACATGAATATCCAGATCAGCACTATACAGCAAACATGTTCTGTTCGCACTAAGAGGTCTCGTTTGGTTTACAACCAACTCATCTTTCTTTTGTTCTTGAGAATCTCACTAAGCGGTCTAGGACCCTGAAAAAACCCATCTTCCCCGGTTCCGTTATTCGACCCCACGTCTCTATTGTCTCGCGCTTTCTTCTTCTCTTCTTTGATTTGATCAAGCGTTTTAGGTCCCGAAAACGCAGCAGATTGCTCCCGCGATTCTCGCTTATGTTGCTGAGCTGGCTTTCTTGACCTTGATCCATCAGAAGAACAAAACCGCGGCTTCTTTAAAAGCGGCCTGTATCGGTTAACCGGGACAGCCTTCCTTAACGAACCTCTACGGTCAAAGTCAACCTCACCACGTCGAAAATTTCTCCTTATACGACGGTTAAGGTCAACAACCTTGCTTTTCATCAAATATTCACGAAGATCAGAACCTCTTTGAATGTTAAAGATCAGTTTTTTGGAAACATTTCTTTTCTTGAATGAAAGACGGTTAAAGATGCTAACCCTCGGTTGCGCAGCAACTTTATCGTAACAGTCATATTCTAGAATCGGATAACGAAAATTGAGCTCCCTGTGATCTTTTTCATTGACCAAAAAAAAGTCAACATCGTCGTCATCTTCTTCTTCTTCATATTCTAGTCTTTCTGATTCACCTTCAACAAAAACATCAAAACGTTCTACATAACCATCTGAACTCTGATCATTATAAACATCGGACTCACTTTGAACAACGATTTCTTCACTTTCAGCAGCATCTTCTTCACTTTCGACAAATTCTTCTTGTTCTACATGCTCTACATGTTCTTCACTTTCAACCAATTCGCTTCTAGAAGCTAATTGATGATCGTCTAGTGTGTGATTCATTACTGTATGTGTGTTTTGGGTTTGTGCAGTGTTGGGTGGTGGGTCGGGTTGAGGGTGTACAATTTGGACAGGTGTCGATACGGTGTTGTTTAACTTTTTTTCACAGGGAACTTCGTTTTTTACTATGGGTTTGTTATTGTCAGCAGGTGTGTGAAGAAATGGGCATCGGTCCGCTTTGTTACAAAACCCTTTTGAGTAAAAGTAACATGGTAAATTTGTTTTGTCTACAGGTAAAGTGGGACCGTTGCTAGGGTTTATAGACTCGTAATATGCTTCCTTAAGTCCTTCAAGTGGCTACAAAAATAGTAGAAAATAAATTCAGAATATATGATTAAGGCAAACAAAGAAACCCAAATTTTTAGATACTTAAATCAACATCGCCGATATTCTGACTCATATTTGACACCGATATTGTACATGGGACCGATAACCGATATATCACCGATATTAACTACATAGGCTGAAATTTAGGATGAACTTACGGGATGCCTGAAAGCACACTCGGGATTATAACAGCAACCTCCCAACCAATACCAGCAATCTCTGGGGTTCAGCCTAGCAATCTCGTTGTGCCTGAACTCACATTCAATTCCCTAAAACACAATTATCAACACAGTTATTTTCGAGAACAGAATCCATCATATGTGGATTAGAAAATGATAAAAGGAAGAAAAAAATGAATGACTGCATTGCTGCAAATATACACAAACTGGAGGAAACACTATTGGATCTTTGTAGCACACCATCTAATTGTGTTTATACACACATACTGACATGCATAACATCACCCACAATCACCACTATAACAACCATAGATAAATAGTAACGATTAACTCAAGATAAGTAATTACATTACATACACATCCTGACATGCATAACATCATCCCACAATCACCATCATATCAACCACGTATAAACTATAATGATGAACTCGAGATTATTAGTTACATAATAGTATAATACCCTCTGACAAGATAGCCAATCGCATAGAATATAAAAGGGAACTAAGAAGTCTGAAACTAAAAACACTCATATGAAATAAAGAGAGTTAAGCTAATCACCTACATTCAACTACCAAACCTAAAGTCTCATATGAAAATTAATCATTTCAAAATTCAAATATAAACACGTAAAAAAACCTTAGCATGAATGCAAACACTCTAAATCAAGCAAATAAGTCTCCATAGACAATATTCAGAAACAACAAACGAACTAACTCATCAAATTACATTATCCCCAAATATACACATTACAATGAAAAATATGAAACACGAGCAATCTAATAACCAGATTCATAAAACCCTAACATAAACAGCCTGGCAAATTTAAATCAACAACTACTCAACCAAACAAAATCAAACTAGACGATATCCGCTAATGATAACAGAACAATAGATACATTCCGAAATGAAATTAAAAAGCTGCAAATCAAGCAACAAATAACGAAACTAAACCCTGGAGTAGCCTCTAAATCAAGCAAATAAGTCTCCTTGCACAATATTCAGCAAAAAATAAACAAACCAACAATGCAATACATCACATTGTCCCCAAACAGCCAAATTACAAAGCAAAATATAAAACACAAACAATATGATAACCAGATTCATAAAACCCTAACATATACAGCCTCGTAAATTTGAATAAAAAACTACTAAACCAAACAAAACTAAACTAAACAAAATAAAACACAAATTTCCGATAACGAAATCAATGAATCGCTACATCCACATTCCACATTCCACAACGCACTTAAAAGCTGAAAATCGAACAAAAACAAATAACTGAAAAAATCGCATGTGAAAACGGAAACGATACCTTCTTGCAAGTGAGCGGAGAGGCTAAGAAATAGACGCAATCTGTGAATAGCTTCTGCAATTCTTCTTCGTCCATTGTTATGCATTTAACACACACGAAGATGAACGAATCGGTGAAACTTGTGAGAAATTTAGTTCGAATGAATGTCAATGATATGATTCATTGAAGAGAAGATTAGAATATGATTTTAGTTGATTGAGGAAGAAATGGATGAATTTTTGTTAGGGTTAGGGTTTCATTGGATGTAAGAAATTGGGGGTTTCGGATTTTGAGTTTGTGGCAGCACTGTCTGTGTGAGCTCGTGAGAAAAACTTTTCATGTTCATGGAATTAATAATAATAATAATAATAATATTATTATTACTTTTTTACTTTAATAAAAATAAATTACATTTTTCATTCTTTATATTTATATATTTTATAACATATGACCTTTTAGATTCTTACAACTAATCATTACAATTTTTGGGTTGTGTTGGGTAAGGGAGACGGCCCAACCTTTTTAGGGCATAAAACAGATTCTAAAATTAAGGTTTTTTTAAAAAAAAGAAAGAAAAAGAAAAATTGTTTTCACTCTTAAATTGCGATCCCACATTCTGGAAACAAGAAAAAAATGATTTACGTCTATCTACAATCAATTGCAATATAAGGTGAAATTAGACCCGATTATTCTCGAAGTTAGTAGATATTCCTATAGTTATTATATGTAAAGGAAAAGATATATAACTAGAACTCATATACACAAAAAGAAGACAACATACTTGGTGAAAAAGAATGTGACTTTATATTTAGGGGTTTAAAACAGATAGTAAAATTAAGGCTTTTTTATTAAAAAAAGAAAAAGAAAAATTGTTTTCACTCTTAAATTGCGATTCCCACGTTCTGAAAACCAGAAAAAAATGATTTACGTGTATCTAAAATAAAAAATTAGACCCAGATTATTCTCTAAGTTGGTACCTTCTACTTTTCTAAGAGAAAAAAGTAATATCTCTGTAGTTATTATATGTAAAGGAAAAGATATATCAACAAGAACTCATATACACAAAAAGAAGACAACATATTGGTGGAAAAGAATTACTTTTATTTAGGGGTTAAAACAGATTAGTAAAATTAAGGCTTTTTTCTTAAAAAAAAGAAAAAGAAAAATTGTTTTCACTCTTAAATTGCGATTCCACGTTCTGAAAACCAGAAAAAAAATGATTTACGTCTATCTAAAATAAAAAATTAGACCCAGATTATTCTCTAAGTTGGTACCTTCTACTTTTCTAAGAGAAAAAAGTAATATTCTCTATAGTTATTATATGTAAGGAAAAGATATATAACTAGAACTCATTACACAAAAAAAGACAAATACTTGGTGGGAAAGAATGTACTTTATTTAGGGCTTAAAACAGATAGTTAAAATTAAGGCTTTTTTCTTAAAAAAAAGAAAGAAAGAAAATTGTTTTCACTCTTAAATTGCGATTCCCACAGTTCTGAAACCAGAAAAAAAATGATTTACGTCTATCTAAAATAAAAAATTAGACCAGATATATTCTAAAGTTGGTACCTTCTACTTTTCTAGAGAAAAAAGTAATATTCTATAGTTATTATATGTAAAGGAAAAGATATATAACTAGAACTCATATACACAAAAAGAAGACAACATACTTGGTGAAAAAGAATGTGACTTTATATTTAGGGGTTTTAAAACAGATAGTAAAATTAAGGCTTTTTTTTAAAAAAAAGAAAAAGAAAATTGTTTTCACTCTTAAATTGCGATTCCCACGTTCTGAAAACCAGAAAAAAATGATTTACGTCTATCTAAAATAAAAAATTAGACCCAGATTATTCTCTAAGTTGGTACCTTCTACTTTTCTAAGAGAAAAAAGTAATATCTCTGTAGTTATTATATGTAAAGGAAAAGATATATCAACTAGAACTCATATACACAAAAAGAAGACAACATACTTGGTGAAAAGAATTACTTTTATTTAGGGGCTTAAAACAGATAGTAAAATAAGGCTTTTTATCTTAAAAAAAGAAAAAGAAAAATTGTTTTCACTCTTAAATTGCGATTCCCACGTTTCTGAAAACCAGAAAAAAATGATTTACGTCTATCTAAAATAAAAAATTAGACCCAGATTATTCTCTAAGTTGGTACCTTCTACTTTTCTAAGAGAAAAAAGTAATATCTCTATAGTTATTATATGTAAGGAAAAGATATATCAACTAGAACTCATATACACAAAAAGAAGACAACATACTTGTTGGAAAAGAATTACTTTTATTTAGGGGCTTAAAACAGATAGTAAAATTAAGGCTTTTTATCTTAAAAAAAAGAAAAAGAAAAATTGTTTTCACTCTTAAATTGCGATTCCCACGTTCTGAAAACCAGAAAAAAATGATTTACGTCTATCTAAAATAAAAAATTAGACCCAGATTATTCTCTAAGTTGGTACCTTCTACTTTTCTAAGAGAAAAAAGTAATATCTCTATAGTTATTATATGTAAAGGAAAAGATATATAAACTAGAACTCATATACACAAAAAGAAGACAACATACTTGTGGAAAAGAATCTGACTTTATATTTAGGGGTTTAAAACAAATAGTAAAATTAAGGCTTTTTTCTTAAAAAAAAGAAAAGAAAAATTGTTTTCACTCTTAAATTGCGATTCCCACTTTCTGAAAACCAGAAAAAAAATGATTTACGTCTATCTAAAATAAAAAATTAGACCCAGATTATTCTCTAAGTTGGTACCTTCTACTTTTCTAAGAGAAAAAAGTAATATCTCTATAGTTATTATATGTAAAGGAAAAGATATATCAACTAGAACTCATATACACAAAAAGAAGACAACATATTGGTGGAAAAAATCTGACTTTATATTAGGGGTTTAAAACAAATAGTAAAATTAAGGCTTTTTTCTTAAAAAAAGAAAAAGAAAATTTGTTTCACTCTTAAATTGCGATTCCACTTCTGAAAACAGAAAAAAACGATTTACGTCTATCTAAAATAAAAAATTAGACCCAGATTATTCTCTAAGTTGGTACCTTCTACTTTTCTAAGAGAAAAAAGTAATACTCTAAGTTATATATGTAAAGGAAAAGATATATCAACTAGAACTCATATACACAAAAAGAAGACAACATAATTGGTGGAAAAGAATTACTTTTATTTAGGGGCTTAAAACAGATAGTAAAATTAAGGCTTTTTATCTAAAAAAAAGAAAAAGAAAAATTATTTTCACTCTTAAATTGCGATTCCACGTTCTGAAACCAGAAAAAAAATGATTTACGTCTATCTAAAATAAAAAATTAGACCCAGATTATTCTCTAAGTTGGTACCTTCTACTTTTCTAAGAGAAAAAAGTAATATCTCTATAGTTATTATATGTAAAGGAAAAGATATATCAACTAGAACTCATATACACAAAAAGAAGACAACATACTTGGTGGAAAAGAATTTACTTTTATTTAGGGGTTTAAAACAGATAGTAAAATTAAGGCTTTTTTCTTAAAAAAAAGAAAAAGAAAAATTGTTTTCACTCTTAAATTGCGATTCACACGTTCTGAAAACCAGAAAAAAAATGATTTACGTCTATCTAAAATAAAAAATTAGACCCAGATTATTCTTAAGTTGGTACCTTCTACTTTTCTAAGAGAAAAAAGTAATATCTCTATAGTTATTATATGTAAAGGAAAAGATATATAAACTAGAACTCATATACACAAAAAGAAGACAACATACTTGGTGAAAAAGAATGTGACTTTATATTTAGGGGTTTAAAACAGATAGTAAAATTAAGGCTTTTTCTTAAAAAAAAGAAAAAGAAAAATTGTTTTCACTCTTAAATTGCGATTCCCACGTTCTGAAAACCAGAAAAAAAATGATTTACGTCTATCTAAAATAAAAAATTAGACACAGATTATTCTCTAAGTTGGTACCTTCTACTTTTCTAAGAGAAAAAAGTAATATCTCTATAGTTATTATATGTAAAGGAAAAGATATATCAACTAGAACTCATATACACAAAAAGAAGACAACATACTTGGTGGAAAAGAATTTACTTTATATTTAGGGTTAAAACAGATAGTAAATTAAGGCTTTTTTTTAAAAAAAGAAAAAGAAAAATTGTTTTCACTCTTAAATTGCGATCCCACGTTCTGAAAACCAAAAAAAATGATTTACGTCTATCTAAAATAAAAAATTAGACCAAGATTATTCTCTAAGTTGGTACCTTCTACTTTTCTAAAGAAAAAAGTAATATCTCTATAGTTATTATATGTAAAGAAAAGATATATCAACTAGAACTCATATACACAAAAAGAAGACAACATACTTGGTGGAAAAGAATTTACTTTATTTAGGGTTAAAACAATAGTAAAATTAAGGCTTTTTTCTTAAAAAAAGAAAAAGAAAAATTGTTTTCACTCTTAAATTGCGATTCCCACGTTCTGAAAACCAGAAAAAAAATGATTTACGTCTATCTAAAATAAAAAATTAGACCCAGATTATTCTCTAAGTTGGTACCTTCTACTTTTCTAAGAGAAAAAAGTAATATCTCTATATTATTATATGTAAGGAA
This sequence comes from Scalesia atractyloides, assembly GCA_947069175.1. Taxonomy (NCBI): domain Eukaryota; kingdom Viridiplantae; phylum Streptophyta; class Magnoliopsida; order Asterales; family Asteraceae; genus Scalesia; species Scalesia atractyloides. The sequence continues at coordinate 91,919,346 of CAMTDV010000023.1, forward strand.
AAGATATATCAACTAGAACTCATATACACAAAAAGAAGACAACATCTTGGTGGAAAAGAATTGACTTTATATTTAGGGTTTAAAACAGATAGTAAATTAAGGCTTTTTTCTTAAAAAAAAAGAAAAAGAAAAATTGTTTTCACTCTTAAATTGCGATTCCCACGTTCTGAAAACCAGAAAAAAATGATTTACGTCTATCTAAAATAAAAAATTAGACCAGATTATTCTCTAAGTTGGTACCTTCTACTTTTCTAAGAGAAAAAAGTAATATCTCTATAGTTATTATATGTAAAGGAAAAGATATATCAACTAGAACTCATATACACAAAAAGAAGACAACATACTTGGTGGAAAAGAATTGACTTTATTTAGGGTTAAAACAGATAGTAAAATTAAGGCTTTTTTCTTAAAAAAAAAAAAAGAAAAATTGTTTTCACTCTTAAATTGCGATCCCACGTTCTGAAAACCAGAAAAAAAATGATTTACGTCTATCTAAAATAAAAAATTAGACCAGATTATTCTCTAAGTTGGTACCTTCTACTTTTCTAAGAGAAAAAAAGTAATATCTCTATAGTTATTATATGTAAAGGAAAAGATATATCAACTAGAACTCATATACACAAAAAGAAGACAACATACTTGGTGGAAAAGAATTACTTTATATTTAGGGGTTAAAACAATAGTAAATTAAGGCTTTTTTCTTAAAAAAAGAAAAAGAAAAATTGTTTTCACTCTTAAATTGCGATTCCACGTTCTGAAAACCAGAAAAAAAATGATTTACGTCTATCTAAAATAAAAAATTAGACCCAGATTATTCTCTAAGTTGGTACATTTACTTTTCTAAGAGAAAAAAGTAATTCTCTATAGTTATTATATGTAAAGGAAAAGATATATCAACTAGAACTCATATACACAAAAAGAAGACAACATACTTGGTGGAAAAGAATTGACTTTATATTTAGGGTTTAAAACAGATAGTAAATTAAGGCTTTTTTCTAAAAAAAAGAAAAAGAAAAATTGTTTTCACTCTTAAATTGCGATTCCCACTTCTGAAAACAGAAAAAAATGATTTACGTCTATCTAAAATAAAAAATTAGACCCAGATTATTCTCTAAGTTGGTACCTTCTACTTTTCTAAGAGAAAAAAGTAATCTCTATAGTTATTATATGTAAAGGAAAAGATATATCAACTAGAACTCATATACACAAAAAGAAGACAAATACTTGGTGGAAAAGAATTGACTTTATATTTAGGGGTTTAAAACAGATAGTAAAATTAAGGCTTTTTTCTTAAAAAAAAGAAAAAGAAAAATTGTTTTCACTCTTAAATTGCGATTCCCACGTTCTGAAAACCAGAAAAAAAATGATTTACGTCTATCTAAAATAAAAAATTAGACCCAGATTATTCTCTAAGTTGGTACCTTCTACTTTTCTAAGAGAAAAAAGTAATATCTCTATAGTTATTATATGTAAAGGAAAAGATATATCAACTAGAACTCATATACACAAAAAGAAGACAACATACTTGGTGGAAAAGAATTTGACTTTATATTTAGGGGTTTAAAACAGATAGTAAAATTAAGGCTTTTTTCTTAAAAAAAGAAAAAGAAAAATTGTTTTCACTCTTAAATTGCGATTCCCACGTTCTGAAAACCAGAAAAAAAATGATTTACGTCTATCTAAAATAAAAAATTAGACCCAGATTATTCTCTAAGTTGGTACCTTCTACTTTTCTAAGAGAAAAAAGTAATATCTCTATAGTTATTATATGTAAGGAAAAGATATATCAACTAGAACTCATATACACAAAAAGAAGACAACATACTTGGTGGAAAAGAATTAACTTTTATTTAGGGTTTAAAACAAGATAGTAAAATTAAGGCTTTTTTCTTAAAAAAAAGAAAAAGAAAAATTGTTTTCACTCTTAAATTGCGATTCCCACGTTCTGAAAAACCAGAAAAAAAATGATTTACGTCTATCTAAAATAAAAAATTAGACCCAGATTATTCTCTAAGTTGGTACCTTCTACTTTTCTAAGAGAAAAAAGTAATATCTCTATAGTTATTATATGTAAAGGAAAAGATATATAAACTAGAACTCATATACACAAAAAGAAGACAACATACTTGGTGGAAAAGAATGTACTTTAATTTAGGGGTTTAAAACAGATAGTAAAATTAAGGCTTTTTTCTTAAAAAAAAGAAAAAGAAAAATTGTTTTCACTCTTAAATTGCGATTCCCACGTTCTGAAAACCAGAAAAAAAATGATTTACGTCTATCTAAAATAAAAAATTAGACCCAGATTATTCTCTAAGTTGGTACCTTCTACTTTTCTAAGAGAAAAAAGTAATATCTCTATAGTTATTATATGTAAAGGAAAAGATATATCAACTAGAACTCATATACACAAAAAGAAGACAACATACTTGGTGGAAAAGAATTGACTTTATATTTAGGGGTTTAAAACAGATAGTAAATTAAGGCTTTTTTCTTAAAAAAAGAAAAGAAAAATTGTTTTCACTCTTAAATTGCGATTCCCACGTTCTGAAAACCAGAAAAAAAATGATTTACGTCTATCTAAAATAAAAAATTAGACCAGATTATTCTCTAAGTTGGTACCTTCTACTTTTCTAAGAGAAAAAAGTAATATCTCTATAGTTATTATATGTAAAGGAAAAGATATATCAACTAGAACTCATATACACAAAAAGAAGACAACATACTTGGTGGAAAAGAATTGACTTTATATTTAGGGTTTAAAACAGATAGTAAAATTAAGGCTTTTTTCTTAAAAAAAGAAAAAGAAAAATTGTTTTCACTCTTAAATTGCGATTCCCACGTTCTGAAAACCAGAAAAAAATGATTTACGTCTATCTAAAATAAAAAATTAGACCCAGATTATTCTTAAGTTGGTACCATTCTACTTTTCTAAGAGAAAAAAGTAATATCTCTATAGTTATTATATGTAAAGGAAAAGATATATCAACTAGAACTCATATACACAAAAAGAAGACAACATACTTGGTGGAAAAGAACTACTTTTATTTAGGGGCTTAAAACAGATAGTAAAATTAAGGCTTTTTATCTTAAAAAAAGAAAAAGAAAAATTGTTTTCACTCTTAAATTGCGATTCCCACGTTCTGAAAACCAGAAAAAAAATGATTTAGTCTATCTTAAATAAAAAATTAGACCCAGATTATTCTCTAAGTTGGTACTTCTACTTTTCTAAGAGAAAAAAGTAATATCTCTATAGTTATTATATGTAAAGGAAAAGATATATCAACTAGAACTCATATACACAAAAAGAAGACAACATACTTGGTGGAAAAGAATTACTTTTATTTAGGGGCTTAAAACAGATAGTAAAATTAAGGCTTTTTATCTTAAAAAAAGAAAAAGAAAAATTGTTTTCACTCTTAAATTGCGATTCCCACGTTCTGAAAAACCAGAAAAAAATGTGATTTACGTCTATCTAAAATAAAAAATTAGACCCAGATTATTCTAAGTTGGTACCTTCTACTTTTCTAAGAGAAAAAAAGTAATATCTCTATAGTTATTATATGTAAAGGAAAAGATATATCAACTAGAACTCATATACACAAAAAGAAGACAACATACTTGGTGGAAAAGAATGTGACTTTATATTTAGGGTTTAAAACAGATAGTGAAAGATAGTAAAATTAAGGCTTTTTTCGTAAAAAAAAGTAAAAGAAAAATTGTTTTCACTCTTAAATTGCGAGACCCACGTTCTGAAAACCAGAAAAAAAATGATTTACGTCTATCTAAAATAAAAAATTAGACCTAGATTATTCTCTAAGTTGGTACCTTCTACTTTTCTAAGAGAAAAAAGTAATATCTCTATAGTTATTATATGTAAAGGAAAAGATATATCAACTAGAACTCATATACACAAAAGAAGACAACATACTTGGTGGAAAAGAATCTGACTTTATATTTAGGGGTTTAAAACAGATAGTATAATTAAGGCTTTTTTCTTAAAAAAAAGAAAAAGAAAAATTGTTTTTCACTCTTAAATTGCGATTCCCACGTTCTGAAAACCAGAAAAAAAATGATTTACGTCTATCTAAAATCAAAAATTAGACCCAGATTATTCTCTAAGTTGGTACCTTCTACTTTTCTAAGAGAAAAAAGTAATATCTCTATAGTTATTATATGTAAAGGAAAAGATATATCAACTAGAACTCATATACACAAAAAGAAGACAACATACTTGGTGGAAAAGAATGTGACTTTATATTTAGGGGTTTAAAATAGATAGTAAAATTAAGGCTTTTTTCTTAAAAAAAAGAAAAAGAAAAATTGTTTTCACTCTTAAATTGCGATTCCCACGTTCTGAAAACCAGAAAAAAAATGATTTACGTCTATCTAAAATAAAAAATTAGACACAGATTATTCTCTAGTTGGTACCTTCTACTTTTCTAAGAGAAAAAAGTAATATCTCTATAGTTATTATATGTAAAGAAAAGATATATCAACTAGAACTCATATACACAAAAAGAAGACAACATACTTGGTGGAAAAGAATTACTTTTATTTAGGGGCTTAAAACAGATAGTAAAATTAAGGCTTTTTTCTTAAAAAAAAGAAAAGAAAAATTGTTTTCACTCTTAAATTGCGATCCCACGTTCTGAAAACCAGAAAAAAAAATGATTTACGTCTATCTAAAATAAAAAATTAGACCTAGATTATTCTCTAAGTTGGTACCTTCTACTTTTCTAAGAGAAAAAAGTAATATCTCTATAGTTATTATATGTAAAGGAAAAGATATATCAACTAGAACTCATATACACAAAAAGAAGACAACATACTTGGTGGAAAAGAACTGACTTTTATTTAGGGTTTAAAACAGATAGTAAATTAAGGCTTTTTTCTTAAAAAAGAAAAAAAAAATTGTTTTTACTCTTAAATTGCGATTCCACGTTCTGAAAACCAGAAAAAATGATTACGTCTATCTAAAATAAAAAATTAGACCAGATTATTCTCTAAGTTGGTACCTTCTACTTTTCTAAGAGAAAAAAGTAATATCTCTATAGTTATTATATGTAAAGGAAAAGATATATCAACTAGAACTCATATACACAAAAAGAAGACAACATACTTGGTGGAAAAGAATTGACTTTTATTTAGGGGCTTAAAACAGATACTAAAATTAAGGCTTTTTATCTTAAAAAAAGATAAAGAAAAATTGTTTTCACTCTTAAATTGCGATTCCCACGTTCTGAAAACCAGAAAAAAAAATGATTTACGTCTATCTAAAATCAATTGCAATATAAGGTGAAATTAGACCCCGATTATTCTCTAAATTGGTACCTTCTACTTTTCTAAGAGAAAAAAGTAATATCTCTATAGTTATTATATGTAAAGGAAAAGATATATCAACTAGAACTCATATACACAAAAAAAAAACAACATACTTGGTGGAAAAGAATCGAATTCATTTGGCCTTCATATGCAAGTTCAATTAGTATTTGGTTTTGCTCTTTAGGATCGCATCAAACTGAAACAATATGCTACTGGCATCATCTAGTCTTCACAATTCATATTTGAAGTGTGGGACAGTTGTTCGCTAGAGGTGGTTGAGATGGCGAGGTTTAAAACCACGCGTTTTACCGTCGAAACACTAGATATTCTTTGTTATGGATTTACTCATAATTTTTTATGGGTCCCTATTGTATTTTCTACATAGGTTTTCACTAAAAATAAAAAAACCGAGTGTTTTCCTAGGAACCCGGTGTTTGAATGTAAATCTGCCCCTGTGTATACTTACAATTGGATTAAGGGTTTTATGTTGATTACCTATGGTAGATGTTACGGATGGCAAACAACCAAGCTTGACAAGTATTTGGAAACATTTGGGATAGGTATTTATGTATGAAATGAATCGGGAAATAGCTATTTTGTGATACCCACTGATTATCCAAAATTATATATCTGTTAATTTGTACCATATGCTCAAATCATATACTATTTTCATGTTATTATTGTTTTTCTTTAAGTCTTGTCTTATAATATTTTATTTTAGTAGCTTCAGTACGTGGAGTGTTGACTTTTATTTTAAGATATTTTTAGTGATACTATTTATATTTGTATTCTACAATGTATGAACTTAGGATATATATTTTTCCATAAGGGATATGAATAAAATTACTTAGTCTTGAATTTCTAAATATAATTCTGCTACCGTTAGCATATAACACAATGGGAGATGAGGGCAACACTTAGAAAGATGGGAAGGGCTAAGGTTGATGGTCCGCATAACATACCCATTGAGGTGTGGTGTGGAGGTGTTTAGGTGATGAAGGAGTTTACCAGCTAACCACTTTGTTCAATCTTATTTTCAATTCTTGAAGCATGCCAGATCAGCGAAGGAGCAGTGTCATAGTGCCCTTATATAAGAACAAAGGGGACGCACAATATTGTGGGAATTAAAAGGGATTAAGTTGCTTTATCATACTATGAAATTACGGGAGATGGTAGTTGAGAATAGACTAAGAAGAGAAACTCAGGTTTCAGTAAACCAATTTGGTTTCATGCAGGGGTGGTCAACTACGGAATGAATACACAATCTAAGGAGATTGATGGAAAAGTACAGGGAGAAGAAGTAGGATCTCCATATGGTGTCCATTGACCTTGAAAAGGTATATGACGGTGTGTCACGCAGACTGATTTGGGATAGTTTGGAGTGTAGAAGGGTTCATGGGAAATATATAGACATAATTAGGGATATGTATGTTAGGACTAAAACTAGTGTATGTGCACCTATAGGGGATATTGATTTCTTCCTTGTGGAGGTAGGACTCCATCCAGGGTCTGCATTGAGTCTGTTTCTTTTTGTGGTTTTTCCTAGATGAGTTGTCAAAGTTGATTTAGGAGATAGTTCCTTGGTGCTTGCCTTTTGTGGATGATACTGTGTTTGTGGTGGAGAGTAAACAAAGTCTAAATGCCAAATAGAGGAGTGGTGTACAGCTTTAGAGGGTAAAGATTTAAGGATTAGTCGTGCTAAGATTGAGTATCTTCATTGTGATTTCAGCGGTGTAGGCGAAGACCATGACAGTTAGATCACATCGAGGGGCAGTTGGTTCCGAAGGTAACTAAAATCAAGTATCTAGAATCGTTTGTACAAAATGATGGGGAGATAGATAGTGACGTAGCCTGTTGCGTTCAGGTTGGAAGGTGTTGGTGGAGACAGCTTATGGGGTATTGTGTATAAGAGATTCCCGGCTAAATTAAAAGGGAAATTATATAGGGTTGTAATTAGACCTGATATGTTATATGAAACAAAGTGTTGGGCCATTAAGGATTCACAAGTGCGGAAGCTAGAGGTAGTAGAGAGGAGGATGCTAAGGGGGATGTGTGGGCACACTAGAATGGACATGATAAGAAATGAGGTTTTTAGGAAAAGATTGGGAGTGCCTAGTATCTCAGATAAGGTAAGGGAGAGGAGGTTAAGATGGTTTGGGCATGTAAGGAGGAGACAAGTGACAACTGCAGTTAGATCGGTAGAAGCTCTCATTGTAGAGGGGATGGGGAGTAGAGGTATGGCAAAACTAAGGGTTAGAAAGGATTTGTTAGACTTTCACCTCTCTCAGGACATGGCCATGGGTAGGAGTTCGTGGGGATGTAAGGTTAAGGTTAAGGACATGTAGGGGGTTTCTTATGTTAGAAGCTTTATATTTTGTAGTTCCTTTTGGGGTGAGTTTTTTCAACCAAATATGTTTTCTCCTATTTTTTTGCGTAGATGTGTGCATGTGTATACTTTTATGACTCTTATATCATGTTATGTCTTTGGAGTCGGGGGTCTTGCAAGAAGAAGGCTCCCTATCCCCTAGGATAGAGGTAAGGTGTGCCTACACTTCACCCTCCCTGAACCCTACCAATAGGTTCTTAGCTATAGGTGGAATAAACTAGGTAAGGTTGTTGTTGTAATTCTTCTAGTTTCTCTCTAATTTATGTCCCAACTTTGGTACTTATTAGATAGATAACTCTGATTTTAATAGAGATTAGTGATTGTTGAATAAACAATTTTGTGGTCTCCAGTGGTTGTTTTGCCTAAAAAGGATGGTGGCGGTGGTGAGCTCTACAAAGCTCTAATACTAAATCAGAACCTCAGAGAAAGTTGTAAATTGTATTATATTGATTGTAACGATTATTACTAATTTAAGGTTACAAAAGGGTATATACACATGCTACACTTGCACTATCTATCCTCATCTATGAGCTTGTGTCTAATAAGTATTGACACACATACAAAAAGTTCAGATGTCTCAACATTTCAGGGTTTCAAATGCCGAAAACACCATTTGTGCAAAAATAAACTTCAAGCACCAAAAATGAAACAACATTTTAGAAAATACAATTAATGAAAAAAAACTCATAAAGGAATAAAGTATAATAAACTAGTACATTTTAAAGACATAACTTTACTAAGAAAAGAAATAACAACTTTTAATTATTAATCCATCAAATATCCAAGTTCACTTATTCAATTCATGCTCAAGGCTTTGGTTAAGGTCAAGCAATATTTTAGCAAGCACTGCAAAACAAAACCACATCACCAAAACTAACACAAATGAAACCATGTATAAAAGTAGACTTGAAATATAAATATAATTTACTAGGTGATGTATACCACTTGCAAGCCATTGCTAACTTCATATCTCTCAATATATTCAAGCAGGACTTTTAACCTTTTAAGTATATCCATAGTCGAAAACGAAGATGATGGGTTATGGTCAGGTTATCTGTCACCAACATCCCACATTGTTTTAGAAATCCTCAATCTATCCTTGGATCGTTTTTTTCCTTTGCATGACCAGTTGCAACTTTCGGGGTGGTTTTCAAAGAAAATACCTGGTGTTTTGAAGAAAACTTCTACCTAAAATCTTCCTTGGTTTCTGCAAATAAAAGCTTTGTAGTAGACTTTTGCGCCGATACTTCTAGAAGCGTTTTTGGGAGTTAAATGCTTGGTTGGTCCCTGTGGTTTGCAAAAATTATAGACTTGATCCTAGTGGTTTACTAATTACATGCGTGGTACCAAAACTTGTCAAAAATGAAGTCGCTTAGTCCCCAGCCCTAACATCAGTTAGATATCTCTGTTAAAACACCCATGTGCTTGGCACATGAGGGTAATTTGGTCCTTTCAGTCCAGCCACTATAAAAGGAGTTAAATACCCCCACCCCTTCTTCTTCCCCAAACCACCACTACCATCTCATCAGAGAAGATCACACAGATGTGTTAGGCCGCTCACATGGCGTCAGAGGGTGTGGTAGGTAAAACAAGCGTTACGATCGCTAATCTCGCTGAAGAAGCTAAGATCATTAGTGAAGGTGTCAAGGCTCCCAGCCGCCACGCTTTACTCTCCATCTGCAAGTCTCTCGTCACCGGAAGTGTCGTCGAAGGAGTGTTAGTGCTTTCAATTATGTGTTTTGTTGTTGCTTTATGTTAATTTGATTTCTGATATGTTTTGAATAAGTTTATTGTGTAGATTTGTGTGTTTTGAGATTGTGACCATGTATAGTTGAATGATCTCTGTTAGATTGATTAGTTTACCTGATGTTGGTGAAGAAATTTTGTTTTTGTTTCTAGAAAGTGACTAATTGCAAAAAGTGTTGGCTTGATGTTGAGAGTGAGAGCTAAATTTTAGCTAGGGTTTGGTCATTCTAGGTTTGGAAAATAGGTTTAGTTAGAAGGAATCTATCAGTAAAGAGATTGATTTTATTATATGAAAGTCGGTTATGTGTAAATTGTAATTACTCTATTTGTTATATACAGTGATGAGATTTATTTGTAAGAAGTCCACCACATCTACTCTACTTTGATCGTATATAGTTGTGTGGTGGTGGGCTCGTTTTTCCGGCAGCACGTGGTGGTGAGTGGGAGTTAAGTGGTGGGTATTCGGTGGAGGAGATGAGATGGTGATGGTGGTTTGGGGAAGAAGAAGGGGGTGGGGGTGGTATTTAACTCTTTTTAAAGTGGGCTAGACTGAAAGGACCAAATTACCCTCATGTGCCATGCACATGGAGTGTTTTAACAGAGATATTTAACTGATGTTAGGGCTAGGGACCAAGCGAGTTCATTTTTGACAAGTTTTGGTACCACACGTGTAATTAGTAAACCACTAGGACCAAGTCTGCAGTTTTTGCAAACCACAGGGAACAACCAAGCATTTAACTCCGTTTTTGGACTTGCTGATATCTCTTTAGTCATCAAATCACACTGATCGACAGTATTATCTTTGAACTTCCGATAGCATTTAATTTGGTCATTTAACAAAATTTATCAAAATAATTCTAACAAAATTTAACAAAATAATTCTAACAGTGTTAGAAAATTGGACTCAAAGGATTAAAAAAAACGGTTACGGACTCAGGGCATTTAAAATTTTGATTTTGGACTCAACTGGTTAATACTCTAAAATACAAGGACTCAAAAAGTAATTTTTTCAATTAACAATATTTTACATACCTATAATATGTTAGTATAGTTATTACTTATTATCAAATTAACTTTATTTTTGCTAGCAAAATGAAACTTTGATTAAAATAACTCTTAACAAGGAAGAGATAGAAAACAACAAAATATACCAATATCTCATACATTAAAACTAATCGCACACCATTGGCTTTGATTATCAATAATATGTTAGTATTGGAATGATAATGATAATAATTAATTTGGCAAATAGAAAAAGTCATATTGAAATTAGAGACTTGACTGAGACTACGTCATCCTCTCAACCCACTTCCAACGATCAGTTGAATACCGAATAAAGATAAATAGGAAAAGTCATATTTGAGATCTAATGCTTGTACTGATACAAAATTTATTTTATTTTATTTTGAAAGAAAATTTTATATACATATAAGATAGATGCTATTTAGATAATTTTTTATAATAAAAATTATTTAGTACTCAATAAAAGCTGCACTTTATACCTTCTCAGCTATGAAGCCTTTGTTGGCCCCTAATAAAACTTTGTATACCTTATCTTTTGATATGTAAAGCCTTTGTTAGCATAAAAGCTGCACTTCTTTGATGGTAAATAACTAATTATAAATTCAAATTTTTAAAAATAGTTTCTTTATATAAATGATTGATACAAATTCATCCTGGACACAATTTTGGATAAGTTTTGGTGTTACAATTTAATCATTTGTTTTTGAATTGTTAAAAGCGTTCGTTTCATTGAATGTAATGGAATTGGAATTCGCGCAAGAGTTGAACTTAATATAGGTGTGTTCGTTTCACACAATGGAATGAAATATGAATAGAATTAGAATGTAGATTTTGTTCCTTATGTTATTTTCAGTTTCCATTTATTCTTTTGTTGAAACGAACAACATACATTTGGATTGAAATGTACATTCCAATTCAATCTGTTATCCATTTACCATTGCATTCTTTGAAACGAACACTACCATAAGCATATGCAATTTTACAAATTTTATAAAATGAAAGGTTTGGTTGTATTTAAGAAAAATGCATTTTGCAACACCCTTTTTTTCTGGCTTTCGAGACGTTTCAGTTTCTATGTTCCACCTTTTCTTTTTTAATTTTTTTTACTAGAATATTTGAAGACGCTTCTAACTTACTTCTAGACGTTCCCCTATGTATTGTAAACTATTAGTACATTTTAGACGTCTTCATGTTTATAAAAAACCATATTTATTTTTCTACCTTTGTCATCTTTTTTCTCCCTTTAAATTTTCTGCTGACCGTAGGAGTTCACACAGCACACAAGGATTCGACCAATATTAGTTTCTTGCAATTCTAGAGTTTTTACGGTAACTTTAAAGTTTGATTTTATGACTTTAATCCTTCTGTATTTGCTAAACTCTTAAAATACTCACAAAAAAGTTTAAAGAATCATATTAATAAGTAATTAATTTATTATTTATGGTATTATTTGAATCCCGCCTGTGAATTTTCTTCATCCCTTTTCCATGAAGAACATGTCAATATATTTTGTTATGGGTCATCTCAATATATTTCAATATATTCCAAGAAGAATATTTCAATATATAAGTTGGTCGGTGATCCTCTTATAAATTTAAAGTCATCATCCAGTTATGGGTCATCTCTTTCAAATTCTCCTCCTAATTGTACGACATCTATCATTATGTTCGTGGCCACCGGCAATGAATCGGAACCCTCAACCTCCGTGCAATGGTCGCAACTTTGTCGCCAATTCAAATTCCACGAAATTCAATCAGCAACAAAAAACTTTGACGAATCATTAGTAATCGGGCAAGGTGGTTTTGGGAAAGTGTATAGAGGTAACATCAACAACAGATCAAGCCTAGTTACTGCAGCCCTGAAACGATTGGATAGCATGTCTAATCAAGGGGCATCTGAGTTCTAAGCTGAAGTTGAAATGCTTTCAAAGTTACGGCATTGTCATTTAGTGTCTTTGATTGGTTACTGTAATCACCAAAGAGAGATGATCCTTGTATACGAATATATGCCCCGTGGAACACTTGCAGATCATCTCCATAAACTTGGTACGCCTCTTTCTTGGATTCAGCGACTCAAGATTTGCATAGGTGCGGCTCGAGGATTAGACTACCTCCACGCAGGTACGGGTCTTGAAGTTGGTATTATACACCGAGATGTAAAGAGCTCCAACATATTGTTAGATGAAAGATGGGAAGCTAAAGTTTCAGACTTCGGGTTGTCTAAAATAAGCAAGAGGAATCAGCCATCGACTTATGTCAGCACACTTGTTAAAAGGCACTTTTGGATATATGGATCCCAATTATTTCGTCACCGGAAAGCCAACGATGAAGTCTGATGTATATGCTTTTGGGGTGGTGATGTTAGAAGTGTTGTGTCGGAAGAGGGCCGTGGATAACAATCTTGATTGGGGAATAGCAACATGGGCTCTAGACTCCATCAAAGAAGGTCGTTTGAAGGATATAGTTGATTCTGACATAAGAGATGAAATTTTCTCAAAATGTTAGAAACAGTTTGGTAGAATGGCTGATATATTTTCTTTCAATGACAACCGTCAAAAGTCAGGTATACAGATTCATTGATTTATTTTATCCTTAACATCCTAAAATAGATTTCGCAAACCTTTTGTTGGTTCAGGCCCTTCAAACACACACTCAAAGCACACATAATTTACGTACGCTGTCTGTATATTGAACTTCAAAGGTTACAAGAGCTAATAAATCAAAATACGTTCATAGCAATCCTATTAATATTAACATAAATAGAGAAAAAATCCTGCTAGAAATGTTCCACTGTTAACCTTTTTTGACCCACTCAACCAGCTGCTGCCGACCCGAATCCAGCTCCCCGCCCATGACCTGTGTGACCCGCAAACGAACCGATTAACCCAACACTCTTTATGTGTTTCTTTATCAGTGGTTTGCTTCACCTTGTTCATCTAGTATCTTGCTAGTTTTTTGGGTAAATTTAAAAAAAAAAGGTAATGATAATGTGCTGAAATGTCTTACAGGTTTGGAGGTTGTACTAGTCATGCCCAAGAAGAAGAAGCCCCACATACGTACGGATTTTGAATCCCTCATGCCCATGAAGTGGAAGCTAATGTTTACAGAAAAATTCATCCTTAAAAATGGCACAATGTTATTAAAAGATAAACGAAAAAACATTGTGGTTTCCATAAAAAAATTTCAAGCTGAAGAGCTAGAAAAGGCGACTATGAATTATGCAAAAAATATGGTTATTGGAAGAGGTATTTATGACATTGTGTACAAGGGAATACTACCAGATAACAGTGTGGTAGCAATCAAGAGGATCAAAATATCTGACGAAATACAGGTGGAGCAATTTATAAATGAAATTATAGTTCTTGGAGAAATTAATCACATGAACATGGTGCAACTTTTGGGATGTTCTTTGGAAGCCGACTTCCTGTTTCTAGTTTATGAATTTGTTTCTAATTACAATCTTTATCATTAAATTCATAATAAAAATATTAATAGTACAGGAAGATTGTCATGGGATAGCCGATTAAGGATAGCACATGAATCTGCTGGCGCGCTTGCGTAACTTCATTCAGATGCTACAATGACCATTGTGCACGGTGATGTGAAGTTAGCTAGCATTTTGTTGGATGCAAATTACATCGCAAAAGTTGCAGATTTTGGTGGCTCAAAGGCAGTCCCGTTGGGTTATGATCAAGTCTCTACAATACTTCAAGGGACATTAGGTTATTTGGATCCCGAATATTTTGATACATATAAACTAACAGATAAGAGTGACGTGTATAGCTTTGGTGTGGTTCTTGCAGAACTACTCACAGGATTAAAGCCCATTGATACTGAAAGAGGTGAAGAAGATATCAATCTTGCAACATATTTCGTGAAGGCGAGAGGGAAAATCGGTTGAGTGGGATTGTTGATCTTCAAATTTTAGCGGAGGCAACTGTTGAACAGCTAAAAGCCGCATGTGAACTGGTATGTAGATGCCTTCGCGGGGAAGGTGCTTACAGACCTAGCATGAAAGACGTGACCATGGAACTAGAAAGAATAAAAAAGTTCACCATGTATCCTTGGGGTGATCTTAATGATTTTACTTTTAGTATTACTAGTGACACCTTTACAGTTTAGATAGTATTTAAAATCTCTTTATGTCTATTATGGTGTAGAATTTCATGTTTCGGCTTAAAGTTTTTCTTATTGGTAACATGTAAATATTTCACATCTATGGCGTTGTTATTTTTAATCTTAGTAATTCCAAGACAAGTTTACACAGTTTTGAATTTGGTGAGTTTATGTTTTCCTTTAACATAAATTGAAGACTTAATGAGAACAATGCACATTAGTATGTTCCTATACAGCTGGGTTGATTATATCCTTTTTAAAAATTACAGATATGGTACACAATGTTTACCAAACAATAATACGTTTGGTATTTTTTATTTTTCACGAATAGATAATTAGACATTAAAATCAGATAAATCTATGTAAAATAACCACTTTACCTTTTACTTAAACAAAACCTTAAAAAGTATAACCCCTTCTTATACGAAACTTAATGTTCTCTTCAATAGAAAAGAAAAAAGAACATGTTCACAAATATTCTATATACTATGTATAAGAATGAAAATCAACTAAACGTATTTCGTGTGCAAAAGAACAAATTAATCTACATACCTTTCAAATCCACAAAATGTGCAGCTCTTCAAGTTCCAATAGCACTTTCACTAATGATCCATACAAGAATAAACACCATTTTTAAAATGATGAAACCGATTCACATCCCTAGCAATGATTTCCCTTCTAAAAATCTTGGAAATCAACTTTGTATCCGAGATTCCCACAAACCCGCAAGTTCTTCATGATCCTAATCATTGTACCACCGGGCTTTTTACTAATCAACCCAAATGCAATAGCTAACCTTTCACTATGTTGACATAATACACCTTTTAGATCATCTTCCATATCATAAAGCACCAAAAATTCATCGGAAACATGCCCAGATGCATCAAGAAGTCGATTCATTTCTTCCAACATAGCATAGATCTTGTCACTTGCAAGAAACTTGTGAACGACACCATCTACTTCAATTGATGTGCAACCCGGTATTATTTTTATCCGACGTCTTTAAACTTTGTTCCTATTCTTAAAATCGTCATCCCATCTACTATCTGCGTTATAAAGATTTGATAGATGCATATGAGTCCCCGAGTTTCAAGAACTTTTTTCAGCAAAATGTTCACCCAGTTGAATGTTTTTGTATAATGTACAAGCAATCAACCAATCAAATTGTATTCTTTCCTTTTTAAGATTTTAATATTATTTTAACGGTAACCATTACGCATAGAGGTGAAAAAAGTGAGTGGGGGCTCATGCCTACATGACATGGGCTTTTTGGCTGGAGTAGTTTGTTTTAGTTAATCTCCTCTATGTATGTGTTTTGTGTGGCTATATATTTAGCGACAAGTACTTTTATGGTATATGTATGAAATGAAAGTTATATCTCTCTATAACTCTTCTAGTTTCCCTCTAATTTATGTCCCAAGTTTGGTACTTATAAAAAAGGTAGCTCTGATTGTAACAGAGATCAGTGATTGTTAATAGACGATATTGTGTCTCGAGTGGGTGTTTCGCCGACGAAAAAGGATGGTGGCGGCGATGAGCTCTACAAAGCTTTGGTAGCAAATCTAAACGAGAAAGTTATAAATTATATTGTATTGATAAGTACTAGTTTTGGGTTACAAGAGGGTGTATACACACGTATTTACTTCATCTATCCTCATCTATGAGCTTGTGTCTAATTAATATTGACACGCGTACAAAAAACATA
This sequence comes from Scalesia atractyloides, assembly GCA_947069175.1. Taxonomy (NCBI): domain Eukaryota; kingdom Viridiplantae; phylum Streptophyta; class Magnoliopsida; order Asterales; family Asteraceae; genus Scalesia; species Scalesia atractyloides. The sequence continues at coordinate 91,935,643 of CAMTDV010000023.1, forward strand.
GATTTCTCAAACATTCGGAGGTTTCAAACGCTGGTAACACCATTTGTGTAATAATGAAACTTCAATCACAAAAATGAAACACCTTCTCCAAAAATACAATTCAGGAAAATAACTGATAAAGGAACTAGTACATTTTACAGACATAATGTTACTAAGAAAATGAATGACTTTTAATTAAAAATCCAATAGCTATCCAAGTTCATTTATTCCAGTTCATGCGCAAGGCTTTTGGTTAAGGTCGAGCAAGATTTTAGCGACGCTTTCAGCATGCTCAAACCCTGCAAAACAAAATGGCATCAACAAAACTAACACAAATGAAACCATGTGTAAAAGTCGACTAGATCTTATATATATATATATATAGGGTTCTAGAGTGAACACTAAGTTGAGAGTGAACCGTGTGAACTAATCTGAGCCATTGAATTATATAATCTACAGATTTTTAAACAATGACGAGATTGTAATTATAATGTTATAAATTCCCTTTAAATTAATTGACACAAGGGTATTTGCATCTTTTGTAAATTGCATTTATTAAACAATATAATTAAAATTCCTAAAATCTTGCTAGTTTCCGTATATACAAGATACACAGTTGTTAGTGTATACACATGTGTACAATCTCGATAGTATTAGTTTATACTAAATACGCAGATGTTAGTTTATGCACATATGTACTTGAATAATACACATGTGTATAAATCTGGTTTATACCGACCTGTGGGAACAAGATGTAATTATACACAAGTGTATAAGTCTTGTATATACTGACCTGTATACACATATGTAAAAAAACATAATTTAATTAGGTTTAATATTTAATTTTAAAAAGAATATAAGAGTTTATTTAAAAATAAACATTAGCGATTTAATCTCTTATAACTAAAATAATAGAGAAATACCTAAAAATGAGAGAGAGAGTTAAGAGATGAGAAAATTAAAGGATTTTAATTAAAAGTACTTGACTAATATCAACCTTACCTTTTTAATGCAGAAAAAAAATGATTAAAGGCCAAGATTAGTTTTCACTCTCAAGAAGTTGTTCACAAATGATCCTAATCATATCATACATATATATATATATATATATATATATATATATATATAGGGGAAGGTTCATTTGAGAAGAAATTTAATGTGAGAAGAAAAAGAAGAAATGACATAATTGTAAAATATTAAATAGTTTATAACTTCTCTCATTAATTATGTTATCTCTCATTAATAAAACAAAAAAATTTTATCCTACACATTTTAAAATTTATCCTACATATATCTTATACTTATCAGAATTCACCCTACACACATGTAAATTTACCCTACGCATTTCAAAATTTATTCTGCACATACTAAAATTTATCCTATACATGTCGAAAATTGTTTTTCACCATAAATTATTTTATCTTGAAAAAATATATTAAAAATGAGTTACAAGTTTAATTAATTAGTTAATTAATGACAATTATAGATTTACCTATATACCCTTTTTCATAATATTAAATACACACATTAAATGAAGTAAATGAAGAATTTCTATTGGTTTAAAAGTTATTCTTTTTATTCTTATAAAAGTTTTCTTCTCATTTGAACTCTCCACTATATATATTAGTGAGTGATATATACCTCTTGCAATAACTTCATATCTCTCAATATCATTGGCAGGACTTCTAACTTTTTTCAGAATCTCCATAATCGAAAACGAAGATGACGGGGTTATGGTAAGGTCATCGGTCAATATCGTTGGGCAGGACTTCTATCCTTGGATCTTTTTTTCTATGATCAGTGACACCTGTCAGGATGGTTTTCAAAGAAAATACCTGGTTTTTGAGGAAAACTTTTGCACAATGTGGGGTTTAAGTAACATATCTTTGATACCTTATGACTTAAGGTATCTTCTTTCACTCATATTTGATATGCTTTTAAAGGTATTAGCCATGCAACTATAAGAAGATGCTCCATTCATCAATGTCCTGATTACTGTACCTAAAGGTGTTGATAAGATACCGAAGAGAAACTCAACAAAATCTTCCTTGGCTTCTGCATATAAAAGCTTTCCAGTAGAATTCTGGAAAGATACTTTTAGAAGAATATTCAAACTTGCTGATATCTCTTTTGTCATCAAATCACATGAATCGATAGTATTATTTTCAAACTTCCAAGAGCATCGTAAAGGATAGATCTTTGAGAAAACTAAATGTGTGAACGGACACTTAATTGAGAGCGCCAACTTTAAAAAATAAAGCATCTGCAGATACAAGGGTTTAGGGAACTAACAAAGCATACATACAAAAAAGCATGTAAACAAAGCAAAAGAATATGAAGCACCAACTTTAAAAAATAAAGCATCCGCAGATACAAGGGTTTAGGGAACTAACCAAGCATACATACAAAAAATTATGTAAACAAAGCAAAAGAATATGAAGAAGGTGTGTACATGATTGTTCTCTTAACATTAACCAAATGGACAAACATACATTAACACTCAAACGAACGATTTTTCATGATTATGTTCATGTTTTTGTTTTTTTAAATGGACGTAGTTGACCAAACCTAAAAGGTAAATTGGTGAACTAAATGATTGTAAAAGGTAAACCCTTAAACCCTGTTCTTGGCTATAAAATGGATTAAGGACACTAATATGATGTTGTTTAATGATAAAATTGATTGAAAAATTATTAAAACTTGCGGAGACAATTTAAAACATGAGTATTGTGAAGTTTTAAGCATAAAAATTATTGTTCTGTTGTTGTTTGTTTGTTTTGTGGAGGCAAACGGTATCTCATTGTTATTTGTATAGATCCCAGGAGACCATGAATTCAACCCATCAATCAAGAACAAAATAACAGTCGAACAAGAACAAGAAGAAAGGGATTAACCCTAATGCACAATGGTATTAATAAACTGAACAATTGAATCTGATTGTTTCAAGGTACCATAACAAACTGAAAAAACCCTAATCTATTTATACATACTAAAGAGGTGCGTATGAACCGTTGCGTCTCTTGGTGAATCATCACGACTCTTGCTTCAATCGACATGTCCTCTTGATTTGCCGCCTTTTCTGATCGACGTATCTATTCTGATACGTTGCATCCTTTCACTTGTAGGTTATAATCTTTCTAACTTGTTGCTTCTAATCCTTATACTAACTTAACCAATCTAAACATAACATAAACTTGTCCATTAACTAATTACACTTCTGACTCGTATCTTCTCTTTCAAACTTGATCAACAAGACTTACACAATTAATGTCCAACAATTCCCCCCTAGTTGTTTAAGTCTTGTTTTTCCAATCTTCGTGTTCCTTCCTGGGCAATCTCTGAACCGGTGTCTTTAACCATATGCGACTTCAGATCAACTTCTTGGGTGACTTGTTGACTGGTGATTTCCATGAACGAAGGATGGCTTCCCCTGCGCGTACTATTTACCTTATCCGCCGTCCTGGCCGCTCTTTCCTCCATTCAAACCCATACCAACATGATCGGTTCGCCCGATGATTTCCTGCCTTCTCTCAGATGATTCTTCCGAATCACAAAACCTTTGCCTTGATTGAAGAATTGAACCCATGATCTTGATTCTATGAACCTGGCTCTGATACCAATTGTTGCCCAGTGTAACATCCAAAATCGGGAATTTCAAATCTAAGTTAGAATTGGATGGAAAGAAGTGCAAATGTAATTCTAAAATAGTTTTGAAATAGCATTATTTAAATTGGTGGAAATACCCGTCGAGGTTGTAAGATTCCTTTCGAGTGTAGTTGTAAAATAATATTTTTATTAATTGCTTGGAATTAGTAAATTGAGGAAGATAACTTGTTGCGTAACAATATATTTTAATGGCTTGTATTTTAGTAATATAAGCTAAGAAATATGACGGGTTTGCTTCAGGGAAATATCGTTACCGCATCTTGTGACTCACCAAACTTAAATGGGCATTGTTGTAAGAATCAAACTTTAGGGTGTATACTGCAATTAGGCAATAGTTGAACGTATAAAAAGTCATATTTAGGTTCATTTGTTAAAAAGAATGGCTGGAGTTAGAGAGAGAAATCCATAGAACTAGAGAGAGAAAGAAAGTGGTGGTCCAATGGTTGTTTGATGGCAGTTTGCGGCGGCCAGTGGTGGCCGGAGTTGCGGTTCTCAACCCGAAACTATTTCTAGATGATACCAATGAAATGGTAAGCTCCGTTTGCTCATAAATTCTAAGTTAAAGTTGTTTATAAATGTCGAAAAGTTAGATTCGTTAAATTGATTTCCGTTTTTATGTCATGTGGTCTAAAAGAAATAGATGTTACTGCAAAACCGACCGTTGGATCGATCCCAAATTTGTATAGGAGCTTCCTGACATATAGATTTATGGTTGAAAATGCGAAATATATCCCGGAGGTATGAGTTTTATTACAGCTGTTTGGATTTTCAGTACAGAAAATGTAGTTGTAAAGAATGAGTTATTCCAAGAGATCCGACCGTTGGATTGAGTTGAAATTTGGTTAGTAGCTTCCTATGACATGGGTCATAAATCTTACTAGAAAGGAAATTCCTATCAGATGTCTATAAATGTGGTTTTCACACCGATCAGTTTGTAACTGTTTGTTTATGCGAAAATCAGGAACTTGATTGTGTTGCATGGATGCTCTAATGGAGTTGTATATGCAATCCGATACCGGAAAAACGTTTGTGATGAAAAATAGACAAAACTACATACGTGGATCTTATTGCATGCCGGCTACAAGAAAATCCGCGTACATAATCCATATAAAGAAGGCAACGAAAGTTTAGGAGTTGACTGGACAAGATTGACAATACCAATATCTTATTTTCCTACGGGTAAAGGTGAGTGGTTTATATCCACTTTGGTATGTATTGTTAGTTTTAGTTTCTTTTAGGTTACGAGCACATAATATTGTTTATTCGATTATATATGTAGAAAGTCCATGTTGTTAATTGATTTTAAAGATCACTTAGGTCCTTTCTCAATATCGGAAGTATGATATAACTGTGTAGTATTTCATTGGTCGTATGGATCAAATACTCTTGAGGCGTAGAAATGTTAAATGGTTATTTACGGACATCGCTGGATAGATTAGTAGAATCATTCTTGATTGGCACGATTGTGTAAGTTAATCTTACTTCTATTATAAGAATCCATATAAATTATTAGTATGTTTGTCTTTTAAACCCGATAGATTGTATCTTTGGTTTTTATGTCTTTAAGAAAGTAAGAATGGGTCCATTCGACCCGGTACAAGTATAAGCAAATTTATTATGTATTAGTAAGTGATTTCCGAACAAAATACTATTGTTACTATTAAGTTTGATTTTTGAGACGTATGGGAATCACGTAAGGATGGGTAAGTCCTCATAGAATCAATATAAGTATGTTTGTATTGGGTGAATTGTATGTTGGTTATGGTTAAAAACATCGGACATGATAAAATAGGTTAAACAAAGGGAATCAGCGTTGCAATACAGTAGATGCATCGCCAACGGGGCACCCTTCCGTCGCCGACGCGGTGCCCTGCCTCCGATGCCCTAAACTTCTGTGATGGCCCTTATGCCCTGACGCTAAAAAAATAATACAGGCTGCGTCGCCGATGCGGGTTAAGCCCGTCGGTGACGCGATTTCCGAACTTGGTTTCCGTTTTCTTTGTTTCGCATGTCCGGTTGATCCTGGTTTCGTCCAGGTGATTCATAAGGTGCCCGCAATGCTCCTTAAATCCCGTTAAACCTGTAAAACTCAAAATACAACAAAACATGTTTTTCTAAACTCAAGTACATGTAAAGGTGTGAACTTTAAATACGATTAAACACGAGATTCAGCCTCACATAAAGGTGCGGGTAAGGATGGAACTAGTAGGCGAGTGCAAATCGAAAACTAATAATGATCTAAGTCACATACGTGTGGGTCATGCGTATATATTTGATTATAACTCACGTGAACAAATGTACTAGATGTATTATACACTTGAAAGGAAGGAACTTATTCAAAGCTAAGTCCATGGGTGGTTAGTTTTATGTACGGGATTAAGTATGGTAATTGAATGTGAATAAGTAACGTGTTTTGTATGTAAGTATGTACACATGGTATTATAATGGGTGTAAGTAGTGTGAACTTGCATGTGCGGCATATGAAGAGGACACATAAATAATTAAATGAATATATGGAAGTATGTACATGTATTGTTATCAAATAAATGTAAACCAATGGAATTGTTTATGTGAAAATGTGGTTTTCAATATGTCAAGATTATATGTTGCTAATCGTATTGCCTCATAAACTAACTTCCTTTATTCACACATGCACAAATTCCAACTATTTCTAGTCTTCCTTGGTTACATTTCTGCTGGTTTCGAATTTGCTAGTGTTGTTTTTGACAGCAACTGTGACAACATGGTATCCGGTTGTTTAAGAATTTATATGAAGATTGTTGTACAAATCTATTTTGTAATTATATTTTTCTTCAAAAACATTTATGTCTAATTTATTAAAAGCACCGTATAAATTCAAAAAATAATAATCAACAGTTAGGGCCATATGCCTAATTTATTAAAAGCTATGACAAAATGTGAAATTTTGCACTACAAGAAAGTTGAGTAATACCGGAGTCATAGCGGCGACTGGTAATGCTATCGTTGCTATTGCACGGCGTCGCCGCTATTGGTATCACCGGTTAAACGTTGATCCGTATGATGTATGGAACAGATGATTGTGGCCCTTGATGAAAACCTGATCCAAAGGTTGATGTTCTACCCTTCAAAAAACACACTTTGTAACAAAATCCATCTTCTTTATCCTCAAACAAACACAACTGTACCATGCCCACCTTCTTCTTCATCACCGGAGCATCTTCTCCGGTTACCACCGTTAACGACCACCATCTTTCAAAGTGGACAAGCTCAAGCTCCGTACCTTACCAACGACAAGCTCCGTCAACCACCGTCGTACTGTACCGGCGATAAGCTCCGTCAAGCACCACCTTACCGACCGCTGACAAGCTCCCTTAAGCACCAACGTAATGTCGACAAGCTCAAGCTCCGGCCAGTTTTGTTTTATTATTTAGAAAATGTATAGTGTAATTTTACGTAGAATCCATTTTTTGATATGAGATTTGAATGAGAAGTTATGTAATCTTGAAATTTATTAGCTCTTATTAGCGGATATGAGAATCCTTTGTTTGAGTTTTAGATAAACAGTTTCTTAGTTCGACAAGTTATGTAATCTGAAAAAGTGTTGTGTAATCTCCGGGGATCTTCCCTGCAAATTCTCTGGCAAGAGCATTAGCGGCGACACATGTGCGGAGGCATTTTGATCAATAGCGACCAAGAATTAGTGGCGTCCTCTTAGCGAACCTTTAGCGGAAAGAATTGAGGTTTTTAGCGGCGACATTTGTCCCGCTATTGCTCTAGTTTCTTGTAGTGTTAACTTACGATCACCTTGTAATTTACTCATTAATATTCTATGATAGTCCATCTTATATATATCCCTTACAATTTAACCATATTTTTTTTTCTAGTTTAAAATTCAGTTATACTCAACTGCTACAAAAGTGGCAATAGGGACGTATTCTCTGACATAATAAAACTCTTAAGTTGCAACAGTCAACAGAATATGGCAGTTACCAGATTACAAAGAAGTTAAAAAGTATCGGTAAATGTGAGGGCTTTGCCTTCACTTATCATTGTGTTGCTAATTCCATCACATTCACAAAAGGTGATTAGACCAAAATGTGATTAGCGACCATTTTTTTTAGGTAAAAAGCACTCAAAGGCCATCCAAAAGTTGTTTGAATTACTCTGAGTTGTGTTGATTGCAAACATATATGTATCTAATAAGCAATCCAAGTTAATTTTTATCTACTAAGCCTCATTATCATTCCCAAACATTCAACTGTCAGTTTTTAAAACTGTAATAAGCTGGACAAACAAAGAACACTTTCCGATCAGAAAGACATTAAACTCCTCGTTTACTTCTTCAATTGATGCTCAATGAGATGAGTTAAAGTCGATTTAGATCGTAGCAAAAACAATGTGGTATTACAATTAATCTACATAAATAAAAACATATATATATATATATATATATATATATATAATATATATAGGATTATGATCATTTGTGAATAACTTCTTGAGAGTGAACTGAGTGAACTAATCTTGACCTTTATCATTTTTAAAATTAAAAGGGTAAAATTAATACTAGTCAAGTACTTTTAATTAAAATCCCATAATTTTCTTATCTCTTAACTCTCTCTCTCTCATTTTTAATTATTTCTCTATTATTTTAATTATAGGAGATTAAAGGGCTAATGTTTATTTTTAAGTAAACTCTTATTTTCTTTTTAAAATTAAATATTAAACCTTATTAAGTTATGTTTTTTACATATGTGTATACATGTCAGTATATACAAGACTTATACACTTGTGTATAATTACATCTTGTTCCCACAGGTCGGTATAAACCAGATTTATACACATGTGTATTATTCAAATACATATGTGTATAAACTAATATCTTGTATAAATTGATAGTTAGCGAGACTGTACACATGTGTATACACTAATAATTGTGTATCTTGTATATATGGAAACTATTAAAATTTTAGGAATTTTGATTATATTGTTTAATAAATGCAATTTACAAAAGATACAAATACCATTCTGTCAATTAATTTAAAGGGAAGTTACAACATTATAATTACAATATTGCCATTGTTTAAAAATCTCTAGATGATATAATCCAATGACTCAGACTAGTTCATATAGTTCACTCTCAACCTAGTGTTCACTCTAGAACCTTACCCTATATATATATATATATATATAATATTCACAGTGTAGGTACTATTAATATGTGATACCTCTTCCAAGCCAATCATTACCTCATCTCTCAATATCATCAAGCCGGACTTTCAACTTTTTCAGGATATTTATAGTCGATGACGATAATGGGGTTATGATCAAGTCATCCGTCACCATAAACATCCCAGATTGTTTCACTAGTTGTTTCTTTATCCTTGGATCTTTGAAGTCATACGATTTAAAACGTGTAGGTGGTGAAATAACTGTGCTTTCCAAAATGTGGTTTAAGCAACATATCTTTAACATCTTGAGACTTTAGATACATTCTATACGACCCATGTAGAATGTTATACAGCCTAACGTTTTATCTATGTATACGAGCCGTATAACATGATACGGCCTAATATTTGTTATGCTAAATTATTCTATACGTGCCATATATACAGGATGGAAAATTAAGATTTTGGGGTGTGAAATTATTAGGACCCTTTTTAATAAATATCATTTTTATGAATGAAAGAAAGGGGAAAGGAAGTGAAATAGTAATATTTAAATATTAATTAATAATTAGTTGGATAAGAGAGATATAAGGAATTAAATGTAAATGTTTGTTTTAAAAAACCATGAAATCTAGAAATAAAGGTGAATTTTAGTTAAATTATAAAGGATAGAGATAAAGAATACAAATCTAGAAATAAAGGTGAATTTTAGTTAAATAATAAAGGATAGAGATAAAGAATACAAGAGTTTTCTTTTTCCTAAAAGAATGTTGGTGAAAAATAAGAGAACGGTGTTATTTGAAAACTATTTCTCGTGAGAGTATTTTCATAAATTAGTTGTGTCTCTCCTAATCTCATTAAATAAAAACTAACTTAGTCAACAAACACAGACCAATAAATTATGTAAAATTTAGGCTTTAGTGAAGCTTTAAAAAGAACATTTAACATAATTGTTAGTTAACAAAAAAAATCTATCCCACTTTAGTTACAAAGTACTAGTGCTGCATGAACCCGTTAGAGATATTTTTTCATACATAGAAAAAGGTTTAGACTAAATGTCACCCCATGTTCTTAGAGATTGTTTTTTCATACATAGAAAAAGGTTAAGGATAAATGTCACCCCATAAGCTTATCACATCTGCCTACGAGAAAAAACAGGGTAGAGATGTGACATATTTAATTGGAGATGAAGGTATATTTAGTAAACTAAAAACCATAGAGGGAAACTACATTAAGCACAACCCTTTTTTAACATTTTCAGTGTACGTTATAAGAGTGTAACAATGTGTATATGTAGATGCATATGCACGTCTATCTTTTTCGTACCTTGTGTAAACACAAATCAAATTTTGCCTCCTCTAGTTGGCTAGCGTCAATGACTCCACGTTTCACGTTATGTTTTAAAACATTAGTTTGAAATTCAGGAAAAAACTTATAAGAAAAAAAAAGTTAAATGACATTTCACCAGGGCGGCCCATGCAACCTTATGGACCACATGGTTATGACCTTTGATTAGTTTTCCATGTCATTTAATGGTTGTTTCCTTTCAACCTTTCCTGGGACCAAACACCTACTATTCAAATCATCTTCATTATAACATTCCGCATATATTTATTAATAAAAAAACATCGATAATATAATATAGAATTTGTATAATTTTAACAGTTATAGTTTTATACGATTTTAACAATTATAGTTTTATATAATGTTTGCTCTACAGTAAAACATAAATTTATGGTCATGTTATGAACAGTATATACTGAAACTTTTTGGAACTTCGACTTAATATTAGGACTGCCATGAAAAAAGAATACTAGTGTCGTTTTGTGAAAACAAGGATGTTATAAGTTCACACTTAGTTTTTTTACATCAGCAATCATACCCATCAAAGAAACTCAGGGTGGGGTAGGCGACACAATGTTTTGAATATATTCAAACACGTTTTGAATCTTAATTGTGGGCCGTCAAAGACATAAGTTTCTTTTCATATCTCTGAATTTCTTCCATCCCATTTCCAGGAAGAAAACTTTCATTTTGTAAGTCGTCGATCATCTCCTTATAAATATAAAATCATCCAGTTATGAGTCATCTGTTTCAGTTTCTCTTCCTTCTACCACATAAATCATTATGTTGGTCACCACTAGCAATCAATCTGAACCCTCTACCTCCGTGCAATGGTCACAACTTTGCCATCACTTCAAATTTCATGAAATTCTTTCAGCAACACAGAACTTCCACGAATCATTAATAATTGGGCGTGGGGTTTTTGGAAAAGTTTATAAAGGTAACATTTACATCTGAACGACCCTAGTTCCTGCAGCCATTAAACGAATGGATTCCATGTCCAATCAAGGGGCATCGGAGTTCTGGGCTGAAGTGGAAATTCTTTCCATGCTGCGCCACTGTCATCTGGTGTCTTTGATTGGTTATTGTAATCACGAAACAGAAATGATCCTCGTCTACGAATATATGCCCCATGGAACACTTGAAGACCACCTCCACAAGCTTGGTAGCCATCTTTCTTGGTGTCAGCGACTCAAGGTGTGCATAGGTGCGGCTCGTGGGTTAGACTACCTACACACAGGTACAGGTATTGAATTTGGCATCATACACCGAGATGTCAAGAGCTCCAATATTTTGTTAGATGAAATCTGGGCAGCTAAAGTTTCAGACTTCGGGTTATCTAAAATAAGCCCGAGAAATCAGCCATTAACTCACGTAAGCATGCTTGTCAAAGGCACTTTTGGATATTTTGATCCAAATTATTTCGCCACCGGAAAGCTGACAACTAAATGTGATGTATATTCTTTTGGGGTGGTAATGCTGGAAGCATTGTGTCGGAAGAGGGCCGTGGATGACAGTCTTGATTGGGGAATAGTAACATGGGCTCAAGACTCTATCAAAGAAGGTCGTTTGAAGGATATAGTTGATTCTGATATAAGGGGTGAAATATCCCCAAAATGTTTGAAGCAATTTGCTCAAATAGCAGAAAGATGTTTGAATATCCATCCAAAGAACCGTCCTAACATGGCTGATGTTGTCCTTAGTCTTGAATACGTACTCGCCTTACAAGAGAAAAGCAGTAATTTGTTGCAAACCGCTGGCAAGACAATATTTGGTAGAACGGCTGATATGTTTTCCTTCTCTGACAATGGCCAGAAGTCAGGTATTCCATTATCCCCATTTGTTTGTGCACTGAGTCTTTTATTTTGTTGAGTGATGCATCCTTAACATCTGAAAGCAGATTTACAAACACTTTATGTGTTTCCTTATCATTGCTTTGGTTTACCATCATCATCTTGTATATTGCTAGTTTCTGGATAAATCTTGTTATAAAACAATGTAATGATATGTGCTCATATATCCCAATATAGGTATTGATTTCGGCTTACTCATGCCCAAGAAGCCCCTTATGGTCATGGCGTCTGGATCACTCATGCCCACGGAGCCTGATATAGGTATGGAGGTCCCATTAATCAATCCCATGAAGCCCCATATACCTATGGAGTCTGGACCCCTCATGCCCATGAAGCCCGATATAGGTTTAGATTTCCGATGCTTCATGCCCATGAAGAGGGATTAATATGTTTTGTGAGAAATATGTTTTTCACTTAAATTTGGACATAAATAATCGATAATATTTGGGATTAATATAATTATCATTTAAGGCGTTTGTTTCTACTATGTGAGAGGATCACAAGGTACTAAACCGTGTCCTAAATAGAGCGAAGATGGATCAGATATCAAAGCTCTAAGTTGTGTGATTGGAAGAGGAAAACTGTAAACTGTGGGATTTGAGTTTGTCCCACATAGGTCAATGATAAACTTTGAGTTGGTTTATAAGTAAGATATTTTATAGAAAAGTAATCCTATATAACAAGGCACACCCAATGGTAGCTAAAAGGTTGTGGAACACCTGACGGGCCTATACACAGGACCGCGACGATGTACGCTTTAGTGGCGCATTTTTACTTCACACTCTCATCTCTTTGATCCGCCTTTATTAATTTTTGAATGATTGATGTGGTCAGCTACAAATTGATCAATACTAGCAATAATTACGTATTCAATTCTAATGAATTAAGACTTCTTACACTGGTTCATGAAGACAACAGGTTAGCAAAAAAGGAAGTCAAGTTGAAGCTTCCGCAAACCTTGTGGAGCATGGTCACTCATCAAAGGGGATCAAAGGGGTACAAAGGCCACAAGTTTAATGGTAAACCAAAAAATAAGGGTGTAGACCTTAGGCCAAAGAAATGTGATGTGACAAAAAACGCTGGTCTCTTGAAGGGGAAATATTACAATTGTGGTGAATCTCGTGACCGTGCTAACCAATGCAAGGTATCTACACGTGAAAAGGCACTTATGATTGATGATAACATGCCCTTAGTGGCCATGATTTCAGACCTTACTGCTATGATGGATGAGGTAAATTTGGTGTATAACAACCCAAAAGGGTGGTGGGTTGACACTGGGGCTACACATCATGTTTGCCCAGACAAGACCCTCTTTAATACATTTAAGGAGGTGGTCGGAGATGAAGAAACTATACATGGGGAATGCTGCTACAGCAAATATCAATGGAAAAGGCGATGTGATCTTGAAATGGACTTCAGAAAAGAGCTAACTTTGAGCAATGTGCTCTATGTTCCTGCCCTATGCAAGAGTCTTGTGTCTGGCTGGTTGCTTAACAAGTTTGGTTTTTGCTTGGTTTTTGAGAATGATAAGTTTGTTTTAAGTAAGCATGGTATATATTTTGGAAAGGGCTATGCCCAAAATAGGATGTTTAAACTTAACATTACCTGTACGAAAGAACATGAATAAGAATGCTTCTACTTCTGCTTACTTGGTTGAGTCTTCTAATGTTCAGCATGGTCTTCTTGGTCATGTTACTTTAATTCAATGCATCATTTAATTTAATTAGATTACATACCAAATTTTGGCATTGATTCAAAATCAAAATATAAAACATGTGTTGAAACTCAACTAACAAGAATAACTGAACCCCTTAATTTGATTCACACTTGGTGTGTGATGTAAACGTGATTCCCACTAGAGGTGGAAATAAGTACTTCATCACTTTCATTAATGATCGTATAAGATATTGTTATGTATACTTACTTAAGAGTAAGGATGAATCAATTGACAAGTTTGTCTTGTACAAAGCTAAAGTTGAGAATCAATTTAACAAGAAAATCAAACGGGTGAGAAGTGATAAAGGAGGTGAATATGTTTCATCATTTGCGAATATATGCGCACAAAATGGTATAATACATGAAATTACCCCCTCCTTATACACCACAATCAAGTGGCATTGTTGAACGATACATTCAAAGAAATGATGAATGCTATTTTGATAAGTTCTGGGTTAATCCAGGACACATTTGGGGGAGGCCATTCTGTCGGCTATCTTTTAAATAAGATACATTTTAAGAAAAACTATGTAACAACTCGTGAGTTGTGGTGAGGAAGAAAATAATCTTATAAATACATGAAGGATTCTATAAAATCGAAGGATTTGTTGGAATCCTAAACTAGCCACTGTCGCATCCATTATTCATCTTCAACTTTTGCCACCATTGTTACCGAGGTTAGAAACACCCAGACTTCACCTTAGAACCAATTTCGCCCTCCTTTGTACCACTAGTGTTGCCTCTTCATCATCACCAATGTCGACCTCTTTAAAGGTACCATTCTGACCGCATTAAGGTTGTAGGTACATGCAAATTGGTTGACAGCCTGAGCCATGGTGGATTGGTGGTTGTCGGCTATCAAGAGAAAGGGGGTGAAAGGGAGGAAAAGGATTGGTGGCAAAATAGTGGTCATTGTTTACCCTATGGCCAAAGAAGATAGCTTGGCAACAATGGTGATCTGGTTAGAGAGAACAGGGGTGGGTTGGTTGGTTATACATATAATATACATTAGGGTTGTACATGTGCCGAGCCTGCTAGGATAAGCTGGGGCTCGGCTCGATTATAAACTGAGCAGCTCGGCTCGGCTTGGTTCGGTTTGGTTTGGCTCGAATTCAAAAAGAAAAGTTAATACATATATCTCAAAGTTCAATAGCCTAAAATATTATTTGATAGTTTAAAAGAGCATAGCCAAAATGAGTTCAACCTTATACATTACAAATGAAAATCAAATTCAACAACACAAAATAAGATTCAAATTTCAGCGAATTACAATATAAGTTTATTAGCATGGTAATCCACCTTTAAATATGACATAGGTATACAATTACTCATAAATACATGTAAATAATGATCAATGTTTTTGTAATATATTATAAAGTATATAAAAAGAAAATACATTAAAAGTAAAATAATCCGAGCTAAGCCGAGCCAAGCTAAAAAGCGAGCCTAACCGAGCCAATTTGGCTCGTTACGAGCCAAGCCGAGCTAGGCTCACTTTCTTACCCAGCCAAGTTGACGCGGCTCAGTTTCAAACCAAGCCATGTCGAGCAAGCTTATTCTGAGCTTGTTAGGATCTGAGTTTGATATTGATGTGAATGTTTAGATGAAATCAATGTTAGAAGATAAATAACAATGAAACAGTGCAGCGGAATTGTGTAAACTTTGAAATCACAACAATAGAAAGATTGTTTTCATTGACATGCTTTTGTAATTATAATCACGTATGCATGCAAGCTACAAACTCCCTCTCAGCCTAAGATCACTCTAATTTGTTCGTACAAAATGTGTAGAAGAAAAGTGATGGATAGAATAGTATAGGCACTGTTCTATGTATAGTACATTGCAAACCACTGAGCATCTTATGGCTGACGTTACTATGAAAGTGACATTTAACAAACTAACAAACTCTATCCTCTGCTAGACCTAAACACTGTTACATTCACTTACATAATAGACTCTGTTGAATAACAACTGCTGAGGTATCCTTTAGGTTTAAGTATTGGGTCATTAAAGGTTAGGGTCGTGCTTTATGTTGAAACAACGTGTTTGAGGAAATAACCATATGTACGGTTATATGGGAATCGACATATCCCTCAAACGAAAGACGCAACTCCTTAAGACACACCTTTTCGTTTCATATATGTACACGGTTCCCACCTTCAGATTATGTATGCAATTCACGGTTGATATCGGTTGCAAGTTCAAGTTTATTCAAGTTCATAGACCTTGTTTTGGTTAGTTTATTATCCGTTTGTTATTTACAATTCATTATGAAGTGGTGTGATGTTTGTGGAGATTTTACATACTTGTGTGATCATCGTTCTTCTCCGTCCGATTGGTCCTGGGAACCCGTTAACTGTGTTACCAACATCTTTGAGCAAACGCACATGGGAACAACACATGCTCAACTGACTCGAAACTTAATTTTATCTTTTCCAATTAAGCGCACTTCTTCTTCATTCATCAATGATGCACAAGCAAGCATTTCCTTGATGTCATTTCCTTAAATAACACATTAAAATATCTGAATACTTGATCAACCTAAAATAACAAAATAGTTTATAAGATGTAGGCAGCCTAGCTTTGGCTTGATAATACAAGTTCCTATATTCAGGCTATACAATTAACCTACTTGACTTGGTTTATGCTAGGATCATCTTTGCAATTGTTTTAGATGCCTTCAAGGACCCTTGGTGCTGATATTGGAATGATTTCATCTTTTTAAACATCATGAATTCGGAATGGAGGACCAGTTGTAAAGGTTCTTGAACCGAAACTAAACTATTCTAGAATCATTAATTGTATATAATGTCAAATAAGAAATTAGAAGGGGATGCTAACTCACTTGCTTTTGCACCCCACACTGGCCTGAGAATTTCCCCAAAAAGAGAATATTACAACAAAAAAATGTAAGGTGTGTAGCAAAATCAACTTCAATAAAATAATATATTCATTGTAAATGCATTTTCCATCAAATGAAACTCGGCCCCTGCATACCAACCAGTTCATTGAATAGAACATCCTCTGCACCATCACCGTCTTCTAAACCATCAAACATCTGTTCCACATGTGCCTCGAGTCAAGCTGCTTGCATCTCCCACATGGCGGCAAAATTTTCTGCATTCCTACAAATCAATTCATCACCCCACCAATACCATTGGCCCCGATCTTCACCATTTCCTTCACCAACAAGATCTGGGTTACCTTGTCTCCTTGCATATCAAGCACCCTTTCCATCTAATTCTTCCCCTCTGTCACCTTCCTGCCCTTGAAGTTCTCTTAAATGTAAAAGAAATAGTCCTTCAAAGATGTGGCACCAAGAAAAATAAGAACGGCAAGCGGAACAAGTCAAAACACTACATGTTTGGGTTAACACAACCGAACATTGGTTGTTGATTTTCGAACAAGCTTGATTGTAGCACATACAACAACATTTCCTAAACACAGCTGCACAACAATTACCAGTTGCTCTCACAAGCTTGTCTGTTGGCCAGGGTGCCCGCACAAAATGTAGAGGGTTGTTTTTCATATGTTGCAACCATGTTTCCAAACCCTAGACCCAAGTGATGCAACGTGCAATTTTTTTGGTTTTCGCGCCTTTTGAGCAAATCTGGATTTCTTAATTCACTCAAAAAGAAATAACCGAATGAAGAAGAGTTGTAAGGTTTATAATGTGGTTCTGTCTTTAACATGATCATATGAGTGTACTCAGACACAACACCTGTCTCTACACTTATATTTCACTAATCTTAATATGTGCCAATTAATCGATCATATTTTAGCTTTACATAAGCATGATTTGTTGAAGCATATTGTATCTAGAGTATAAAAGTTGCTTATTGTTACTGACCTTCTCCTCAAGTTCTTTATCTTGTGTACACTTCAATCTGATTCTTTTCCTGGATCTGACTGACCCAATAAAAAATTAACATGGATTCAATCTCTCTTTTTTGTACAGTTGAGAGGCAATCTATTTTTATTTTAAGATTTTTAGGTCAAGACCCATAGTTTCGGTTCCTTATCATTGTAAACCAAAATGGGAAAATGAAACCGCTAAAAATTAAAATCTAACCTAGCCTAACTGCTATAAATGGTTTGACTTTGGTTTAATTTCACGGTTTGGATTTATTAGGCCTTTATAATACAAAAATTGCATCAGATTAGATCAAAATAAAAAATGATTATGTTTCAGCTAAAAAGAAGACGGACTCCATGTATTGTATTGTTAAATCAAAAGGCAATCTAATCCAGCTTACAATTATTAGAGTCTCAGGTAGGATTTAAAAGGCTAAATAATCCAAAGCCCCATGGTATAAATGTAATCCAAGCCTTTTGGTATGGTTTAAAAATTTGTAAACTGACTGCAAAAATAAACCAATGACTGGTTTGGACAGTTTCAAGTTTTTAGTGGAACCATGAGTATCCATACCTTTTCAAGAGATACGTCCTTTGTGAGATTGCAGAATGAACCTGCAGGTAACAAGAAGACAAGATAAGACAATTACACTTACAAACTCTAAAACAAGATATTTTTTCATGTTATTTAAGCAGCAGAATAATTAGTAAGATAATTTACAATTTATGCGCCCCGGAATCAAAGAATTAACTATACTAAAGTCCAAACGTGTTATACCTGGGAATAGTTCTGATCCTTTGTTTTTTGCTGCTTCTTCATAACGTCACAGATCTGTCTCTCATTTTTAACAGCCCCATCAGTGACCAAAAAAACCATTGGAATTGGCTTGCTGGTCTTTGAGAACATCTCTAGGGCCTGAAAATCGTAAAGATCACAGTGAACAAAGCTGACATTTGCAATAAAACATCTTTTAACAGTATGGACAAATCCAATGTAGTAACAAGCAACAATCTGATCTAAAGCAATTGACATGTCTCTACTACCACTCGCAATGATACTGGTGTCAATCCACTCATTTGCTTTTCCGGGTAACTCATTAGTCGCTAACTCTAAAGGTGATAAATATAAGTGAGTCTATATCAAAAAAATAGCAAAAGTCATCTGGATCTAGCTTTGAGAGTGCTGCAATCAGTAAAAGTCCATATGCGTATATAGAAACCACAGCAAAAGTCTTTAGATACGACTGCAACACGCATTACATTAATTATGAGTTTTAGTTAACAGTTTAAAACTTAAACCTACTGATTCAATTAGGTAAAAATCAGATACTTTATGCTATTGAGTTCGTATTCTGTTACATTTCAATCACTAATAAAAATTGGATACCTTATAATGTTGTGTATTTGGTCTATAACAAGTAATTTGAAGAATTAAACAAACCTGGAACCCAACTTGAAATTGCAAAATTATGAGATGAAACTTGGATTAATCTGTGAATCCTATGAGAACTATCAGATAAACCTATTTGCGGGTTACACGCGATGATTTATTGGATTAGACAGAAATCACTCTTGTTGAAATTGGATTTGAGGATTTTGTGATTGAACTCTTGTAACCGTACTCTTTCTTTCTGTTTGCGTTGCTTTTTTTGCCATCCAAGAAAAACTGATGTAGTTTTCTTTTTGTTTTCTGTGTCATCATCAAATGCTCAAGAAGAATCGTTAGAATACGACAATGATGATGATGCAGATGAAGATACACACCTGCTCTCATCCATGGCCCGCTCTGAGGGTGGGCGGGGAGGACCACCGGTGGCACGTTACTTTTAAAAAAATCCAAGTAAAAAGAAATAAATTAACAGGGTATACCCATACAAACACCAATATAAGTCCCCTTACAGAACTATTTTTATGGTTTAGATTAGTTACTAGCCCATTGACATTAGGTTTAGACATTTAGTGAGCCCAATGCCCAATTTCGTTAAGGACTGAGGGCTGTTTTTTGAGCTCGAACAGGGTACACGAATTCTCAGGGCCGGCCTTGCTCTTAGCACCAGCTGCGAGTGAAGTAGCTTTTATGTGAGTGGTCTCTTAGATAATGATTAAAAAATAATAACAGTTTAAGTTAATGTACTCTTTCCATCACAACTCACAAGTTGCTTTTTCCTCGTATTTTGTGTTTTGATTAACATTACTATTTAAAAATGTACACTTTTGTCTAGTATACAATCAATCTAGTTTTTCTCACCCATTATGTGTTGGAAATTTGGATGTGTATGAATAAAGTCTCAAAGGGTTGGGTGAAACACTTTGTCCCATATAGATGTGGGAACAAAGAGGAAGGTTATTTATAAGGTAAAGTTTTTATCTAACTAATATAACTTTGTGACATGTTTTACCACAACTCCCATGCGCGTGTGCGTATGGGGGTGCAAAAGTTGGAACCGGAATTTAGTCGAATTCGTGTACGTCATGGGACCCGGGCACGTGTGGGGCGGTTTATGCAGTTATAACCATAACTGTTGTTCTGTTTAATGAGTTTTAAAAAATTGATTCGTTATGATGATCATTATTCAGTTTTCTATTTCTAAACAATTATTATTTTGGCTATTATTATCAGTTTTGAAACTGAAAACTGATGACCATTATTTGGTCTTTAATTTGCTGCAATTATAACCAAAATTTGGTTATGGTTCTGCCAGTATAAAACCAGATCATGCTGATCAGTTGAGATACACGATCACAACTCTCTTTCTCTCTCAGTTTCTCTGCAACATCTCCTGTTTCATTTCAGGAAAGTGTTCAGGTCCGGCAGTGCACTATTGCTGCTACGAACCGGCGTACCCGTACCCTGGGAACAGACGATGAATCTGTTTAAGGGAATTGTGTCAAACACAAGCCCGGTTCACTGTTTTTTATTTCATTTGTTTTTGTTTCAGATTTTTCCATATCAGTAGCAGTTTTACTAACATTATGGGAGATTGTGCAATTATTGTATCATATCATGCGATCATGTGAACAAGTATTACACATTAATATTTAAATGGGTTATTTTGAGTTATATTCAGACTAACATTAATATTTAAATGGGTTATTTTGAGTTATATTCAGACTATACTGGGTTGAAATTCGACTGAAGTGTATCAACATGATCATAAGATGTAGAATATTGATATCAAGGATGACTCGTGCCCTTTATGTAACTCAGGCGAAACCGCAAGCCACTAATTCTCCTTATGTTACATTGCAACTCGGGTTTGTCATTATGTCGAGAATTGGTGCAAGTTGACGCCCTTCTATACATCATCGGTTAGAGAATTGCTGGATCTCTACAAGACAGCAGGATTGAAAGGGTGCAAAAGAAGCTGTTGAAAGAATGATAAAGGTCTGGTGTTGGTGTGTTTGGCGGGCCAGGAACAAGCTTAAATTTGAAAACAAACAAGTTCGGGTGGAAGAGTTAATTAACGAAATGAAGTCTACTGGTTTTTTATTGTTTAGTAGTAGATCAAAACATAGGTCTGCATCTTGGGTTGATTGGTGTAACTTTATAATTATGTAGTTTTGGTTGTGTTTGGCCGCCCCGTTTCGTGGGCTGGTGTTTCCTAATGAAGTTCTTGTCTAAAAAAAGAATTGTAACTTTTTACTTAAAAAATAGATCATCTTTTGATAGCTAAATAATGTTGCTATAATTATGGAGTAAAATACACGTATGGTTTCTATGGTTTATCAAAATTTTCGATTTATCTCTAGGTTTTCAAAAGTACGGTCATTGTGGTTTGCACTTTGTAAGTTATTTAGTCTCATGCTTTTTAAAAAATACATGGATTGTCCTTATGGTTTGCACTTTTTAACGCATTTACTCCCTAAGTTGAACATGCTAAAACCTTTAGACTTGTTAGTTGCAGACTGAATGCGTTACTAAATGTAAATCATAGGGATTATTCGTGTACTTTTGTAGAAATATGGTCTAAATCCAAAATTTTGGTAAATTAAAGTGACCAACCGTGTACTTTACTATAAAAGTTCATGAAAAAACTAAACAATAGTCTGTATTGCTAAAAATATTTTGTATGAAAATTGGTTAATTTTAGTTGTATCTATTAGGAAAGAACAGTTAAATGAGTTAGAAGTTAAAAACTCTTAAAACAATTTATACACCGCTCATGCATAGATGTACAACAAAATGACTATTACACACTTGGTTCCTTTAATTATTTGTGCAGGCGGGCTGGGGAGAGCGACAAAGCAGGGGTTATACTTTTTTTTTGTTTTTCTTAGCAAAAGGTAATTATTATTTTACAAAGATTTATCTGATTCTCAATGTCTATCAGTGAAAAATATTAAACGTATTATAGTTTGGTGAACATTATGGACTATGAAAAATATTAAACGTATTATAGTTTGGTGAACATTGTGGACTGTATATGTAATTTCAAAAAGGAAATAATCAACTTAACTGTATAGGAACATACTAAAGTGTATTGTTGTAATTACACTACAAGAATACCATAGCAACAGAGGCGAAACATGTCGCCGCTAAAGATCCCTTTTGTAGCTGCTAAAACCTTTAGCGGCGACATGTCGCCGCTATTTGTGTCGCCACTAATTCTTGGCGGCTGAGGCTTTGTAATCGTCGCTAATGCGTGGCCGCTAATGCTTTGGCCAGAGTTCGCCGAAACCGCTTCATTAACTTTACAACCAACAAAACATGATCAGTCTGTTAATAAACTTTTTTGAGCTTGAAAATGAAGCAAAACAATACATAATTCTCATTAAAATCTGATTTACATAACATGATTTTTAAGTTAAACACTACAAAGATCCTAGCTAGGGGCCAGAGCTTGGCGGTGGAGATGGTCCGGTGGAGCTTGACGGTCGTGGTGGTATGGTGCAGCCTGACAGTGGTGGTGGTCCGGAGGAGGTTGACGGTGGTGGTGGTCCGATGAAGTTTGACGATAGTCGGTGGTCCGGTGCAGCATGACGGTGGTGGTGGTCCGCTGGAGCTTGAAAGTGGTGGTGGCCGGAGGAGCTTGACGGTGGTGGTGGTCCGGTGAAGCTTGCCAAAAGTTGTTGGTGGTTGAGGTTGTTGGTAATGTGTAGTTGAAGTTTGTAGAAGATGGAGCGTATGTTGTGTATGAGGAGGATGAAGAATGAGGAAGAGGTGTGTGTTTGTTGGATGGAGAAGATGAAGAGCAGGAGAGATCTTCACCATTAGATCATCACATAATCAATGGTCAGGATCAGTTGTTGTTGGCTCACACAGATCGTCACCATTAGCAACGACGCCTTTATCGCCGACACCCGGCATTTGCAGCGACGCGTGAGGCTGTCGCCACTAATGCCCGGCGTCGCCGCTAAAGGTGTCGCCCTAATGGTGACTTTTCTTGTAGTGTTAACTCTTCAATTCACGTTAAGCTTTAGGGTATACTTTAACCCTCTTCAACTCAATTAGGTGCCACATCACCCACCTTTCCTTATTTCACTCCGTCTCACCTTAACGAAATGGTTAAATCACGTTAACTCAATCTAACTCTATTTCTTAGTGATTTTGGTTTAAGAAAGAAAAGAAAAATTAATTCAATCTCCTAACATCCCGTTAAAATGTTTACAAATAACCCCTTTAACGCCCCTTAGCACAAGGAAAGAATGGTGTGTAAAGCCAATTAACATGCCATATTACTGTTAACGCTCCAGGCAGGTGCACGCTAAGGCCTTGATGACAAACATAAACTCGTCAAATTCAAAAGTGTGTAAAGCTATCTTGGAATTACTAAGACTAAAAATAACAACACCATATATGTGAAAAATTTACATGTTACCATTTAAACTCAAACATCAAATTCTACACCATAATAGAGATAATAAATTTTAAATACTATCCAAACTTCACAGGTGTAACTTAACACTAAATGTAAAATCATGAAGTTCACCTTGTTGATAATCATGTAAGGTACTCCTTTCGTCATAGTGTTGACCACCCCAAGGATACATGGTAAATTTTCTTATTGTTTCTAGCTCCATGGTCACGTCTTTCATACTAGGTCTGTACGCACCTTCCATGCGAAGGCATCTACATACCACTTGACCTGCGGCTTTTAGCTGCTCATCAGTTGCCTCCGCTAAAATTTGAAGATCAAAAATCCCACTCAACCAATTTTCCCTCTCCGCCTTTATAAAATATGTTGCAAGATTCATGTCTTGTTCACCTCTTTCAGAATCAATGGGCTTTAATCCTGTCAGTAGTTCTGCAAGAACCACACAAAGCTATACACGTCACTCTTATCTGTTAGTTTATATGTATCAAAATATTCAGGATCCAAGTAACCTAACGTCCCTTGAACAATTGTAGAGACTTGATCATAACCCAACGGGACTGCCTTTGATCCACCAAAATTTGCAACTTTTGCAGTGTAATTTTCATCCAGCAAAATGCTAGCTGACTTCACATCACCATGTATGATTGTCATTGTATCATCGGAATGAAGATAAGCAAGTGAACCCGCAGATTCATGTGCTATCCTTAAACGGCTATCCCATGACAGTCTTTCTTTTCTGCTTGTATTATTATGAATGTGATGATAAAGATTGTAGTTAGAAACAAATTCATAAACTAAAAACAAAAACTCAGTTTCCAAACAACATCCCAAAAGTTGCACCACGTTCTTGTGATTAATTTGTCCCAAAATTATAAGTTCATTTATAAATTGCTCCACCTGTACTTCGTTAGATATTTTGGTCCTCTTGATTGCTACCTCACGGTTATCTGCGAGTATTCCCTTGTACACAATGTCGTAACCACCTCTTCCGAGAACCATATTTTCTGCATAATTTATAGTCGCCTTTTCTAGCTCTTCCGCCTGCAAAATTTTTATGTAACCCACAACATTTTTTCGTTTATCTTTCAATAACCATGTGCCATTTTTTTAGGATAAATTTTTCTGTAAACATTAGCTTCCCCTTCATGGGCAGGGATTCAAAATCCATACCTGTATGGGGCTTCTGGGGCGTGAGGAGTCCAGACACCATACCTGTATGGGGCTTCTTGGGCATGATTGTTCCAAACTCCAAACCTGTTTGACATATCAGCACATTATCATTACTTTTTTTAACAGAGTTTACAAACAGCTAGCAAGATACTAGATGAACAAGGTGAAGAAACACATGAAGGGTCTGCGAAATCTGTTCTAGGATGTTAAGATTATAAACTACGATAAACAAGTGGTAGGCAAAGATCAACGAAGAAGGATAGTTAACATGATCACGATGGTGGGTTGTTGGTGCTTGTGGAAGGCTATGAACAAAACAATTTTTGAGGAGGAACCCGCGACAGTGGAAAAGGTCTTTTGACAACGAAAGTGTCTAAATTATTTGTGGGCTAGGAATCACTCTAAAGTTTGTAATTTGGATATGCCTAAATGGTCCACTTTGGATATGTAATTTTGCTTGTTGTTTGTTTTGCCCGTTCCAATGGCTTGCTAGGGGGTGTTTTTAAAGAAAGTTACAGTTCCAAAAAAAAAGTTTCATGTTCACTATCTATATGACCTCTTCATAGACACACACAAAATCGATGAATATGTGCCCACATAAATGAGGATACTGTAATACCTGACTTCTGACCATTGTCATTGAAAGAAAATATATCAGCCATTCTACCAAATATTGTCTTTCCAGTAGTTTGAAACAATTTATTGCTTTTCTCTTGTAAAGTGAGTAAATTTTCAAGACTAAGGACAACATCAGACATGGTAGGACGGTGCTTTGGATGGTTCTCCAAACATGTTTCTGCAATTTGAGCAAACCCCTTCAAACATTTAGGTGATATTTCGCCCTTTATATCAGAATCAACTATATCCTTCAAACGACCCTCTTTGATGGAGTCTAGAGCCCATGTTGCTATTCCCCAATCAGGACTGTTATCCACTGCCCTCTTCCGACACAACACTTCCAACATTACCACCCCAAATGCATATACATCAGACTTCATTGTCGGCTTTCCAGTGATGAAATAATTGGGATCCATATATCCAAAAGTACCTTTAACAAGTGTGCTGACATAAGTCGATGGCTGATTCCTCTGGCTTATTTTAGACAACCCTAAGTCTGAAACTTTAGCTTCCCAGCTTTCATCTAACAATATGTTGGAGCTCTTGACATCTCGGTGTATGATACCAACCTCAATACCTGTACCTGTGTGGAGGTAGTCTAACCCTCGAGCCGCACCTATGCAAATCTTCAGTCGCTGAAGCCAAGAAAGAGGCGTACCAAGTTTGTGGAGATGATCTGCAAGTGTGCCACGGGGCATATATTCGTATGCAATGATCATCTCTCTTTGGTGATTACAGTAACCAATCAAATACACTAAATGACAATGACGCAACTTTGAAAGCATTTCAACTTCAGCCCAGAACTCAGATGCACCTTGATTAGACATGCTATCCAACCGTTTCATGGCTGCAGCAACTAGGCTTGATTTGTTGTTGATGTTACATCTATACACTTTCCCAAAACCACCTTGCCCGATTACTAATGATTCGTCAAAGTTTCGTGTTGCTGAAAGAATTTCATGGAACTTGAAGTGACGGCAAAGTTGTGACCATTGCCCCGAGGTAGAGGGTTCAGATTTATTGCCAACAAACAGGATGATTAATGAGGTACAGGTAGGAGGATAAATTGAAAGAGATGCCCCATAACTGGATGATGACTTTAAATTTATAAGACGATGATCAATGACTTACAAAATATATATCAAAGTCTTTTTCCTGGAAAGTATGAAAAAAGAGTTAGGTTGGTCCGCCCTCAGTCAAGATTCAAAATGTGTTTAAAATATATTCAAAACATTGTGGTCATGTGTACCCCACCCATATTTTCTTTGATAGGTCTTGAGTATATTGTCTAAAACTGTAAACAAACTAAACTTGTGTAAATCCGTAAACATACTGAACGTTAAATTCTAACATCCTTGTTTTCACAAAATGACACATATATATTTTTTCTTGGTTCTCTTAATAATCATGTTGATGTCTCAAAAAGTTTTATGTTTCAGTAAAACTGTTCATAAGAAGACCGTAAATATTGGCAGATTGTGAACGTAGTTTTGATAAAATCACAGGGACCGGATTGAATCCATAAATAATAAGTTTATGTGTTAATATAGAACAAACATTATGTTAAAGTATAATTGTTAAGGTGTTTTATGTACTGAAAATTACACATATTTTTATATTTAACAATGGTTTATTTTAGACGTTTTTATCAATAAAATGTTGATAATTAATTCGATTTGCATTGATGGTGTTGTCCACACGAAAGGATGAAAGAAATAATTTCTACCTTAAAAGGTCGGAGAACAGAATTCAAAGGACAACCATATGTGGTCCTTCAATAAAAAGAACTAAAAGTATGATGTTAGTTCAAAGTACTCATCCATGTACATCCTTGAGGAGTGTGTAAATTCTATGATAAATATGAACTACACACTAATAGCCACCTACACCAAAATCACTGCCACTTACACCAAAATCACATGAGTGTGTCTTGCTAATTCCTTCCGTGAATTCTAAAGACCACAACAACTATGCCCTAATGCTTTACTGATAGAATTTGAACATTTAAATCTGGACAGCCAAAAATATATGTTTAATTGGAAATTTTGGATTAGAAGGTCCCAATCAAATCGATATAATATTTTTCAATGCTAATGTCCTAAAATATATATTCATTTCTAATTTAAATCATACTTAGTGGTCAGCATTTTGGCGTTTTTTGTCCTCATAACACCCCCAAAACACCATGCCCACCATCCCTGGCGTTTCGTCGAATTTTTTTGTTTGGCGGTTTCTTAAACACACCCGAGCAATTGAAGAATGGCAATCAAAATGAGGTGAACGTTAGGCAACAGTCATATACCAACAGTTACTTTAAAAAATCAATTTCAACGTCTATGTATATATAGCACTCACAAATCTATATAAAAATAGACTCAACACCACAGCACTTTCTCAAAAACTGGATTGCCCCTTGATCCGTTGCAAATCATTTTTACAAAGAATTTTTAGCCGATGACGGTGGCACGATCGACGAGGAGGTCGAGCAAGAGGCGGTTACGAGTGCGTGTCAGCTCGCAGCTAGATATATGAAACATGTTATTCGCCCTCCACGCCCAATTTTGCCAAGAGAATATACAGAAAGAGACCGACTTGCGGTAAATGCTCGTTTGATGAAAGATGACTTTGACGAAGCGCCGACATACCCAAACCCAAAAGTTTTTAGGCATCATTTCTAAATGACTAAACGTTTATTTCTACGCATAACCGGAGACTTGGAAAGAAAGTTTGATTAGTTCAAGCAAAAATTGGATGTAAGAAGTACGCTTAGATTTACTGTTAATCAAAAGTGTACTTCAGCGCTACGTTTGCTTATGTACGGATACACGACCGACATCAACGGAAAGTATTTAAAGATGGCTCAGAAAACATCACGAGATACCTTATAGTATTTTTGTCAAGGTACACTAAAATCTTTTAAAAATTATATCTTACGTTTTATTCATTCATATTTTTTAGTTAGTTTATATATTTGTTTTAAAGAAATAATAAATTTGTATGGTGCGCGTTATTTGAGAAAGCCCACTTGGTACGACCTACAACAAATTACAAGGTGCATTCACAAGAACATGGTTTACAGGCATGGTTGGGAGTTTAGATTGTCGTCATTGGTCGTGGTGTAATTGTCCAACCGCATGGCGAGGTTAACACATAGGAGGTGACCAAAAAGGACCATCGGTTATTCTTCAAGAGGTTGCTTCACATGACCTTTGGGTTTTGTAGGTCTACTTCGGTGTCGCGGGATCATGCAATGACATAAACGTTTTCGAACAATCGCTAGTGGTAGAGGATTTCCTTTCTGGTAGAGGAGCAAAGGCATCTTTTTGGCTAACGGAAACTACTACCTACACAGATACTATTTGAGTGATGGAATATATCTGGAGTATTTAATTATCATGAAGACGTTTAGTTTCCTGATAGATGAAAAAATAGCACATTTTAAGAAAGTTCAAGGTTTCACGAAAGGACATTGAGAGGTGCTTTGGGTTCTTCAACAGCGTTGCCATTATTTGAGAAATCCTTGTCATGCATGGACCAATGAAAAAAAAAAGAGATCTTATGTATGCTTGTATAATCATGCATATTTGATATTAGAAGGCAAAGGAAAAGCAATATGTCAAAGTTATATAGCGGACGTTGTTCACGAATATCTGCAAGCAACGATGGCTGAAAGAGTGATCAATGCAAATCAAATGCTTTACGAAATAGCACATTGCGTGTTAGGGTTGGATTTGGTCCAACATGCATGTCGGTTCGGTATATTCTAAAAGAGGGTAAAGTAGAAGAGGAAACATTGGGCGTTAGGGTTGGATTTGGTCCAACATGCATGGTCGGCTCGGTATATTCTAAACGAGGGACAAATGAAGATGAGTATGATGAAAGCGAAGGTAAAAATTAGGACGACTAGTATTGTTTGTATGTTTTTTAATATCAATGTATTTTTTTAATGTAATATTATTTGATGTATTTTCTAAAAAAAAGAAAAGAAATTAAAAATAAATAATTGAGTAGCCCTTGCAAGGGACATTATGGGATATTATACTTGTACATCACTTTTGAACGTCACCTCCCATAATGCTTCACATGCCACATGTTTTTCTTGCTCAAGGGGGGAGTATTATGATAATGTCCCACTACACATTATCTTATAAAGTTAGGAGGGGCCAAGCCTCTTCTGGCCCTAAGGAAGCTCCACCCCTGATATGTTTGTCGATTGGACGAAAACATCAGTCAATGAATATTGAACGTTGGAGGATGGAAGCGGCAGTACATGCCAATTCTATGGGAATGCAGACATACACTCCTGTAGATTTCTAGCTATTTGGCCATGTAACTAGCTACAACTACTTTTTTAAGAAGTAGAGTGTGTCTAAAGTTCCCTTTGCATAAACGAGGTCTCTTTACAGCCCCACCGATAAATGTTTTTAGGGTTATCAGAAAATGACGATGTGGAGCTGCCACTTTCCATCTCTCAAACCCACACACATATATTTCTTTCCTCTTAAAAACCTTATTCTTTCTTCTGTCGATCTCATCTCCTAGTCACTCTCACAATGTAGTTTTTATGTGTTTTTATACAAACTTTACCCCTATCTCTCACCTCCAACTCGCTATCTCTTTCCTCATCTCACCTTCTCTCTTTTCTAAAAACACTAAAAAAACATTCTATTATAGATAAAAGCACCTTTGTTTCAAAACGTAACCGAGCTCACCTACTCAGTTCAGACTAGGGTGGGAGAGAGAAATTGGCATGTCAATTCAGTTGGCTAGTAAACCTTACTTATTAAGTTCAAATCAACATTTCATGTTTCTTTTCAGAACTAATTATACGGATTGTCGTGCATCATATGCTGGTTTTAAGTATCACATATTTTCTAAGTATACATTTTGGCATATTATTGATGTAAACAGATATGTTGTTTCGGATGATCGTGTCAAGTATACTTTTCATATAATCATAAACTAGTTTTTTTTTCAATCTCATACCCATTAGGTATACCCTACCCATATGCTTCAGGTATACCCCATAACCCCCGCCCCCCTCTCCGGCTTTTTTTTTCATCTCTAGAGACATCGGGTCACCTATTGGCGGAGTTGGTCGTTGAAAGGTGGAATAGTGGTGTTGATCACTTAAGGTGTGTTGTAGTGTTGTTTCCAACATACTGTGAAGATAATGGGGGTTGGGTTATTTTATTTTTTCTTTTTGTTTTATGTGTGTTGTAGTGTTGTTTCCATTATATTTTTTTATGGGATATTGGATTTGAATAATTGCCACACCGCCAAACCAATGCCACGTCAGCTGCCATGTCATAAAAACGTGAAATTAGATGTCACGTCAGCTGTCACATTATCAAAAAAAGCCAAAATAAGGTTATCAAGTAAACAAGAAAACACAAACAATTTTAGCGAGGAAAGCTCTAGATCAGTATGGATCGTCAGCACAAAACCTTGGGAGACGACTATAAAAGTCTCCTACGACAATCAATATTATAGAAAAATGAAAAAAGGCACAACTCAAGAACTGGACTGATCGATTGTACAATGAGTTCTAGTGCAAGTGATTGTGTGATCTTAAATATATGATCTACAAGAGAGAACAAGTAAGTATGTGAGTGTTAGTAAAAGCAACGGTGTGCAACCCGTAAAACGATCCAACCTCATTATACATAAGATAAATCTGAACAAACTATCTGCCAGGGGTACCCGGATATTCCTTTATGACTGTTGGAGACCTGATCGACGGCTTCAACTGTCATATTTCAACAGTCATATTTCTCAGTTGAATAACCAAGTCTCACGCTTGACTTGGTCTCTTATAACAGTCTTGTGATAGATTAATAACATGTGAAAAAAATAGGTTAGTCATAAATAAGGAACAAGTTGATGATATTAAACCTATCGAATAACATGGATGGTAAGTCATTGTCCTGAATATTGGTCGAAATATTCACTCTTCATTAGTGATTGTGTGATCTTAAATATATGATCTACAAGTGAGAACAAGTAAGTATGTGAGTGTGAGTAAAAGCAACGGTGTGTAACCCGTAAAACAATCCAACCTCATTATATATAAGATAAATCCGAACAAACTATCTGCCAGGGGTACTCAGATATTCCTTTATGACTGTTGGAGACCTGATCGACGGCTTCAACTATCATATTTCAGCGGTCATATTTCTCAGCTGAATAACCAAGTCTCACGCGTGACTTGGTCTCTTATAACAATCTTGTGATAGATTAATAACATGTGACAAAAATAGGTTAGTCATAAATAAGGAACAAGTTGATGATATCAAACCTATCGAATAACATGGATGGTAAGTCATTGTCCAGAATATTGGTCGAAATATTCACTCATCATAACAGTTAATGCTAGTTAATGAGAAGGATCATTGTGTTACTCAGTGAACACTAAGGGTCTAGAAGATCATGCATGTAACATCTCATACTTAGAGAAACAAACATGCAGTATGATAAACCACATAGATAACCCATGTAATTAACCCTAACTTTTAACATCAAGGACACCTAGATAACCATTGGCAGCTAAGAATGAGGTGACATATAGTGGCGTAGCCAACATATACATATCGGTGTAAGTGGAGAGCAACCACTGGGATATTATGGAATAAGAGGTTCCCAATTAAAAATGGAAAAAAAATTATAACCTTGAAGTTAAAACTTCTATGTTGTATGGAACATACTGTTGGGGCATCAAGAAGACATAGTCACATAAGATTAAGGTAGTAGTGATGAGGATGATAAGGTGGATATGTGGGCACACAACGTTGGATCGAATAAGAAATGAGGTTTGGGGGAAAGGTTAGGAGTGACTAGTATATAAAATAAGATAAATAAGGGGAGGTTGAGATGGTTTCATCATGTGACGATGTGGTAGATAGCAACACTAGTTAGAGTAATGGGAACATTCTTTGTGGAGGGGAGGATGCGTATATGCATACCCATATTGAATTGGGATTTACGGATTAGACAAATTCGCTAGAGTTGCACCTATCTATGGACGTTGTCCACGATACGAGTTTTTGAAGATGTATGAATAAGGTTAAGGACTATTAGGGCATTCTAAATATGCGGCGTAGCTTTGTTTTAAGCACTAGTTTTTATTCATGCACTTAAGGTGGACTTTGCATTTTATTAGAGTCGTGTATATATATGTCTATGTATTATTATATGATGTTATAGCTTTGTTTATTTTTATCATACTAGATTACTCCACTCTTTTTGGTATTTAGTAGCATTTCATGTCTATAGTGTTGGCTATTTGTTCGTATGTTGTCTGTTTTTTTGTTGGGGGTCTCTCCGAAAGCAACCCCTCTATCCACATGGATAGTGGTAAGGTTTGACTACTTTCACCCTTCCAAACTTTACTAATAAGTTTGCTATTTGTGAGATATCTTGGGTATGTTTATTGTTGTTGTACTTCAAGTATTACGAGCTTTCATAAGTTATAAGTTCAGCAGATGTTTCATTTTGTAACAAGTTTAGGTGATAACACTAACTTCTATTAATTTGTATAAAATATCCAAAATGCTATTTTTTTGGACATATATGTAATCTACTCAAATTAGAAAAAAATAGTCACAAATTTCCCCCACCTGTGTTCTCCCCTTTACCAAAACCCTCGTCAGTAGATAGACAAAGCGCAGATAGGCTATTTTTAATCCCCCAAACGCTCCAACTTTAGGGAAACTCCATATAAAATAGTACTAAACCTTAAACTTGTTAGGGTGGTTGGGGCATGTCATAATAGAGGCTTAGTGATGGGTGTGAAACACCACAACAACCACTCTCATCACCCAGAATTTTTTTTGTGATGGCCATCACGGTAGTGGTTAGTTTGATTGTGTAAGGGGGACTGAGGTAAGGTTGTTGTGATGGGTTGGGAATGATTTAGTAATTGGTGTGATAAATGGAGCAAGTAATTTGTGATGGTGTCTAGAATTAGATGGAATGAGATGAGATTGTATAATTGGTTGATTTGCAAGCACTGGTGTGATGGGTTGATTGATGGTCCGACCACCCTTATAACATTAAAATCAGATATCTCAGTTTGTAACTTCTTTTAATTTAGACTTTATAGGTGCTATCTACATTAAACAATAGGGGCATGTTAACTTTTTACTAATTCAACAATGTACCCTAAACCTAAGCGATCATGCATAGTTGATACCTGACTTAGCAACGGAATCATAACTTTTATGGTAACATGCTAGTCCTGTGACACGTGTTAAAAAGTTTTTACGTAGCTTATGCTGGTAAGCTCATGCACAGTTATATAAAAACAATCTCAATTTATGGGATACATATAGGTTGGCATGTGCCTTGATTACCTAAGCATGTCAACATTTACTTTTACAGGTGTGGGTATACATCCCTTTCACCTTACACATTGAACAAATACCCCTATTGGGTGGTGTATTGCCATTATATAAGATGATGCATATTGCCTATTATGAACGTATTTTACTATTATGAGCGTATTTTATTACCGGGCAACTAATCTAGGAGGGCTCACCGTAGTTTCCCCAGCCTTATTACCTCATTACATATCTATGGATCCAGAATACCCTAATGCCCATGCATGTATAATACATCACATTCCCTTATTTATTCAGGTTTGCGTGTGTTGCAGGCCTTACATGGTCTCAACACCTCATTCACCTCACATATACTTATCATACAAACATATAACACAATTTTTGGAAAGCAGTAACAATAACCACATGATTCAAGTTTATACTTTGGGAAAACAGACATGATGCTCACATGTTTAATAGTTGCTTTACAGTTGCTTAATCGTTGCTTAAGTTGATGTAGAGTCTCCTTACTCGTGCTCCAAAAACGATTACTAACAACACCCAACGTGGTATAGTAAACTCGTGATTTTCTTGTATAAGAGCGTTGCGTTACAACTGATAACTAAAAAACATACTAAACCTTCTATTTGAAGACATGGGTGAACAGGTTCTCTTGGTTGGGTCGATGTGGAACAAAAATGACATGCTAGGGGTGCTTGCGGTAGATGCGCATTCGTTATAACTATATATTATAACTAGATTATTAGACCCGTGTATTACACAGGTTTTAAAACAGAAAATATATAATTATATAATTTCTATATTTTTTTACTTTGAACAATGCCACATATAGTTGGCCATGTGTAAAAAAAAATCTTTTTAGAAATAACCTAACCTTACATAGTGAATGTTCATGACTTTTATTTATTGTAATGACAAAAGATACGGCGAGAGGAATTAGTCTCTTTTCAATATTTATAGTTGTTTTATCTGGGTATTAATTGAAATCTAGAGATAAGTCTTTGAGCCCAAATTTACTTCCAAATAAGATTTGTGCCTTAAAAACCTGATCGCCAATGATTGGACCTGTAGTCGGGTTTCATTGCATAAACCATATATTTTGATCAATATTTATTAATGACATTATTAGAACATCGACCTTTATTAATGATATAAGGTTTAGCAAGCCTAAAAGTTTAAGTCGATTAAGGACATTCAATGAGTGTAGATTTGCATCGAAATTATCATGAAGATACTCTAACTCTGATAAACTAACATAACTTAGATATTCTTTTTTCACCAGGAAATAGTGAAAGAAGCTGATCATTAACTTTCTATAAAAGATCATTTGTAGGTGCAAGTATGTTTCTATTTTTAAAATGTTTAAATTGTTTGTAGTTTTGAAGAATGCTAGTAAGAGAAAATAGGATTAGATGTGTTAGTAATGAGGATATCCTTTGGTATATCTATAACACTTTTATTTAGATTTTTTTATTTCCCAAACCCAAAAAAGTATGATGAAATTTGTTGTCACACCCGCTCATAGGCGGAAGCGCGCGGTGTGATCTGATTGATTCTCATTGCATACAACGTAAGTGAACATACTAAATGAATAAATCAAACTCCAAATGCCATTACTGATATAGTTTCAAAACGCAACATAGGTTAAGTGTTCAGTTTACAAACCATGAAAAGTGATTAAATTGTCAAAGTGTTACATAATCGAAATGCAAGTTTTTAAATACTAAGGTTTTGACCCTTATATCACCGCAAGGAGGCGGGATATAACGGGCAAATCCTTTAAAAGATGGAAATGGAGACTTGGTACTTGTTTTCTTGACTGAAACTCCTTGCATAGATCCACTAATTACCTGAAATGCATGTTAAGTTGAAAATCAACAAAAGTTGGCGAGTTCATGAGTTTTAACTGTATGAGTTGGATCCATAAAACGTAAGTAGCAATTTTGTATCACAAAAACCCGGTATGTAAAGCGTCAATGAAACCGTTGATCATTAATGTTTTGCAAGGACATTAATATGTGTGACGACATAGGAAGCATCCAAAACCTAGACGATTTTCATCGATTAACCTCGACTAGGACAACAAATGCACTCTTCCGGGTGGTCCATGACCAAGAGTGGGGCTCGCCAACACCCGCTAGATCTAACCTTTGTACCGTGGTCTTAAACAAGATTAATGGTGCTTACGCCCACCCTACTCGCACATGATCTAGTTATTTCATTCCATAGCTTATCATACCATAGACATGTATCTCACCCCGATAGTTGTAAAACTGTAAAATAATTAAGATGAAAAAGGGGACATGAACTCACTGTTTTGCTTTCCGCTTTCGATGTTTAACTCAAATACCTTTCTTTGAATTCATACCACAACCTACAAACGCGTTAGGTTTTGTTAGACACTTCGGTCTTTGAATGATTCATGTTCTTGTTTCTTGTCTTAATTATTTGTTAAGACTTGTTCAGTGTTTGGTTTCGTTTAGATATATATCTCGATGTATGACGCCAATAGATATACTTCATTAAGTATATGTGTATCCTTGCAACGCATGTGTTGCTAGCACGTGCCCAGCCCGCTAGACTCCATGCCTTGTACGAGTAAGATGTATGTGTTCCATGACACCTCATAGATGGGTTCCACCATTTGCCTCGACGACTCCATCGTCGGATATTCCATATATAATTCTTCTTAATTATATATATAATTCCAAGTTCGATGCGTTAGTTAAAATATTATATTTTAACTTGTATTATTTATATGCACCTCTTTATATATATATATATATCATTTTGTTTACGATGGGTTGGTTAAAACTAATCTATTTTCAACATGCATTGATATATAATTATTTCATGTGCATGTTCCATAGTATACATGACAACTATTGAAATTGTTAAGTATAATACTTATGTATTTTCCCCAAGTACAGGTATACTTGTATTGTGTATATTTGTGTATTTACATTCGTATTCTTATGGTTAAGTATAATACTTGTATAATGATATTTTCACCAATATTAATGGTATATATTGGCATGTATTTGTACGTATAGGAATACGTATATTTCTTGTATTTATTACCCCCTAACTTTTGTGTATTCTTAAATTATATAACTTTAAGATATATTTAAATTAGTATATGTATTATAATGCTTGGTAAGTGTACATCTCCAAATAATATATATTTTTGCGATTAGTTCTAGAAAAATATATATTTTAGTTTCCACAAAAAATAATATATTTTAGGAGGTTTATGAAAATATACATTTTTATACACTTCGAAAATAATATGTTTTTAGTATCGACGAAATACGATATAGTTTATATACTTGTAAAGATATATATTTTGTCACTTGTTCGGTTTTGAAAATGTTACTTACCAAGCTTCAATATATTATATAATTTTAGTCCATAATTCATATATAGTCCAATCGTCCGAATGGTCCATGTTTGGTTTCCATGTATGGTTATGGATAGGTATATTTATTTTTGTAATTCTTTGTTTGCCAATTATTGTGTATTTATTTGTATGATTTATTTTTCAAGCTCCTAACTATGTACATACGTAATACAAACAATAAACATATAAATTATGATTCTTATGATCACTAAATATATATTTTCCCAAATATATATATTTATACCCATTTTTATCTTTATAAAAATCATGTCTTCTTGAACTTATATTTTATACAAAAACATGTGGATTTTTATATTTATGGTTTTAAACAAGTTTACTTGTAAGAACTTTATAACCATATATTTTTCTAAGTGTTTAATTTTTATAAAAATTAAACCATAATCTCCCCTAGATTTAGGAGGTTTCCCATGTTTTTAAGACATGTGTTAAACTTCAAACTCATCAATTTACCCACCACAACTTCAACAATTATTCCTTAAACATATTTATGCATCTTTTGATCATGATGAACTTGAAAGTTTAATCATGTAGTCTTTTAGCCTTGTGTTTAAGATATTCATACATCTTTAAAAATGGTTTTAGTTACTAATATTCACTAACTTTGTTAAAAAATCATTTTTAACAACTTGTTTATATATATCTTTAGAAAACACTACAAGTTACTTTAATCACATTTTCAAGATCATCCATTTTGTTAAACATATTCATCAAGTCTTTTATTATTTTTAACCATTTGATCATCCAACATTTCAAGAACATTATAAATCATTTTATCCACTTTAAAGAGTCCATTTATTACCAAGATCATCACTTCTTTGATCATGAATCTTGTAAGATCCATGTGTATACTTGTTAGATTTAAGCTTCTAACAAGTGTACATATGATGGATATGATCCATAGCACAAAATAAACATCTACATCTTTATTACAACTTCAAGATAGCTTTGTTTTCTTTAGATCTTGTTACTTGTTCATATGTTCATCTTTTAAAGTTGATACTTCTGCATGGTGTAACTAATATATTATCAAGATACTAGTAACAAGACATTAAATGGAAGATTAGAAGGCTCACTACTAGCTCTTGTGGCTAGGGAAGTGGCAAGATGAACAAGTTGATGAAGATGGTGCAAAGTTGGTGGATAAAAG
Source organism: Scalesia atractyloides (assembly GCA_947069175.1). Lineage (NCBI taxonomy): Eukaryota > Viridiplantae > Streptophyta > Magnoliopsida > Asterales > Asteraceae > Scalesia > Scalesia atractyloides. Next base: position 91,973,717 of record CAMTDV010000023.1, read on the forward strand.
CTCCCAAGAGATGTCCTTGAACTTCCAATGCCTAGCACCTCCTTAGATTGCCTTGAGACACCCTTGGATCACCTTAGAATACCTTGAAAGTGACTTGAAAATGGAGGTGTGTGGTGGTATATGGTGGTCGTAGATAAGGGAAGGAAAAGGAAGAAGAAATGTTTGAAAGTTGGTGTTAGGAAGTTGTGAAAGTGATCTAAGATCTTGTCTCCTTATAATCTCCCAACAACATAGCCTCCAACATGTAATCCCAATACCCACCAAGTCTTAGGCAAGATAAGGGGGACAACATGTGGGCATGTGGGGCCCACATGTGACCATCCATAGCATGGGGGGGGGGTTCATGGTTGGGTTTTAAATCTAGTTACTTAATTAGTTAGGATATTAAGGGTTTAGTTACGGGTTTTGATGAATTACGGGTTTTTGATATATTTTGAAGCATAAAATGCCATGCACTAGTTTAATATTGCCAAATAATATTAACTAGTTTATATTTTTATGTCTAGTTCGTGTTCGATTGCTTAACGGGTGCTAGATTCGTTAACGGGTTTTTAAATGAAGGTTTAAGTAACTAGTAGGGATTTTACATCAAACAATGTGTTCAATGCTTTTAACTAGTTGTATGATGTAAAAATATTGTTAACTAGTTCATATGATGTTTCAGATTGTGTCCAGGTGTTCATTTCGTTGTCGGTTCGTTAAAACGTTAACTTTCAAGACTTATGTGATACGATATGTTTTTGTGCCAACATGATACTTTCAATATCTTTTAAGTAGTGCATCATGTTTAACATTATTTCTGCATATTACACAAGTTTGTATTTGCTGAATTTTGCTGAATTGTTGTTTAGTGTATATTTCGGACAGTTTTCGGTGCGCGTATGGTTTTCGGAAAGTGTTAGCATAAATCCTTGCTTTTCCACATGGGGTTTAATATACAGTTTGCATTGGACTCTCATCTAAGTCCTAGACCTGTAGTTTAATTGCGCATTGACACTGTGCTACCACAGCTAGTCTAATAGTTGTTTCCGACGCACTATTTCAAGCAGTTTTTAAATGGTAACCACTAAACAAATAATATGCATCATGTAATATATTCAGTGCACTTTCTAGATTGATGCCATGCAATTCACGCAGTTTAATTGTTCAAAACACATAATTATATCATATAATTCACTTGTTTAATGCATAGAATTATCCCCAAAAGTGACAGTTGTCACACATTAATATGTGTGACGACATAGGAAGCATCCAAACCTAGACGATTTCTGTCGATTAACCTCGACTAGGACAACAAATGCACTCATCCGTGTGGGTCCATGACCAAGAGTGGGGCTCGCCAATAGCCGCTAGATCTAACCTTTGTACCATGGTGTTAAACAAGATTAATGGTGCTTACGTCCGCCCTATTCGCACATGATCTAGTTATTTCATTCCCTACCTTATCATACCATAGACATGTATTTCCCCCGATAGTTGTAAAACAGTAAAACATTTAAGATGAAAAGGGGGACATGAACTCACTGGATTGCTTTCTACTTTCTCTGTTTAACTCAAATACTTTTCCTTGGGTTTGAATCACAACCTACAACACATTAGGTTTTAGTTAGACACTTCGTTCTTTGTAATGATTCATGTTCTTGTTTCTTGTCTTAAGTACTTTTTAAGACTTGTTCAGTGTTTTGTTCCGTTTAGATATACTTTCGATGTATGATGTCAATAGCTATACTTCATCAAGTATACATGTATCCTCGCAACGCATCTGTTGCATGTACGGGCCTAGCCCGCTAGATTCCGTGCCTCGTGTAACATCCGTCAAAAACGGATTTACCAAACCCGCTCCGTTTATCAACCGAACAGTCAGTCAAAATTTTCGTTGCGAATTAAATGCCCAAAATAATTTTAAACGATACATAATCAATTATTATACGGGAATATATAATTAGTTTTTGAAAAACTGTTAAAAATCGCAAAATAAAAATGTTTTGGTTCTGCCGGGTTTCGAACCCGGGTCAGTACCGGTCAACAAACAAACTTAACACACCACATTTGAACCACTGCGCCACTGATACTACTTGTTAAATATTAGAATCATTTAATTGATATCATGACGTTACGAATTCAAAACCGGCGCCCAAAAGTTCAGTCGTCGGAAATCCCGGCAATCTCGCGAGTTTTAATGACAACTTCCGTTATAACGTAAATCATAAACGCCATATCGGTTATAACCGATGTTTGAGTCCGCGACCAAAGTCATAACCGCCGGAGAAATTCAAACCAATGAATCCAATTGAAAATCAGGCCAAATACATCTCGGTTTCTCCCTATAAATTCACCCACAACCCACCGCAAACTTTTTCGCTCAAAACCACACCTTTACCGGACGTAATTCCACTCGCCGGAATATCTCTGCTCATCGCCGGAAAACCGGTTTCCCCATTTCTGAGCCTTACTAAACCTTTTGAACTTATACCGAAGTCATCCATACCTTTTTCAAACTTTCTGGAGACTCGCTGCTGCAAGACACCTGACGCCGGAGCTTATTGCTGTCGCCGGAGTTCTGCCAGAAAACAGAGGAAGATAGTCGGTATACCTCACGCTAATTTTCCTTTCTTTTGCTGTTATATCTCATCTATAATTAACCTAAAACGCTAAAGAACACGTTTTAATCATCGAACCAGTCGATTTCCGATTCTGGTTAAAACCAGTGAAGAAGACGATGACCGCTGTAATGTTTAAGTATAATTAAAAACAAGATATTACTCGGGTTAGACACAGTCCAGCGGTGGACTCTGTGCACAATAAACACGCAAAGGTCTCGAGTTCGAATCTTGTTCCACACACGTCGCCTTAATAAAAATGTTTTTTTTTTATTAACCGAACCGGAGTCATACTGGTATATGTTAAGTATATTAATAACTGGAATAATAACCAAGTTAGACACACAGTCCAGCGGTGGACTGTGTGTATGTTTATATCACAGGTCACGAGTTCGAGTCCGGGCTACTGCACCGACTCGGACAATTATCTATTTTTTTAAACTAAGACAGAAAAGAAAATAATTAATTTGTGTTTAAGTATAATAAAAATCAATTAAATTAACAAGTTGTACACACAGTCCAGCGGTGGACTGTGTGTTATCATAACCCACAGGTCCCGGGTTCGAGACCTGTGGAGCGCACCGTCCGATTCGCTTAAATTGTTTTTAAAAATAAAGGATTTTCGGTTTAGCATAATTAATATATATATATAATTAAAAACAGATATATAACGGGTTAGACATGTAGCTCAGTTGGTAGAGCTGGGTGCACGCGTACGGGAGGTCTCGGGTTCGAGCGTCACTCAGCGCACTTATATACACGATTCGAACCGGTCAACGGTCAACGGTCAAGTCAACGGTCAGAAAAAAATCAAATTTTTTTATTATTTTTATTTAATTATTTTAATTAAAAATCAATTAAAAATACTTAAAAATAACATTTTTAAGGTTAGAAAATAGCCTCAAACTCACAAAAATACACCCAACAATCCTACTAAAATAGATTAATAAAATCCGTTTACTTACCAAACCATAATGCGATTTATTTAGGTTAATCTCACTCGTGGTTAAAACCACTTCGCGTGCATTCAACATCATCAACCGAACGCACCCACTGTGAGTGAATCTTACAACTCCCCCTTTTAAATTACACGTTTTGGGGTGTGTCATGTGTTATAAAAATAATTAACTTGTTTATTTAAACTTGTGCCATACCACATCATGATCTAAACTTAGATTGAGTATATTGTTGTGATTACTTATTTCCTTTTGCCAAATCATATGAAACTCATTCATTAAGCCCATCAGTTCCTCGTAGGAGACGAGTTGAACAACGCGTGCCTCAAATCAAATTCATTATTGTTCATGTGTGTATCATTGAGTTTATATTGTTTGTAGTCGTGTCATTCATATTATCATGTTTATGCAATTCATTCATTAGGCCCCTCAGTTCCTCGTGAGAGACGAGTTGAGCATCACGTGCCTCTAAATGTTCTATTATTGTTCATGTGTGTTTTATTTAATATCTTATGATTGTTGAATAAGTTTACATCTATTTTTTTACTCATGTTTGGTTGTGCACATATTTCATAATCAATTTAAATAAACTTATTCAAATGTTTTCCATAGGATTCACTCGCCAACATTATGTTGATCCAAAAACCCTTTTACACATGATACAGGTGAACAGGTTGAAGCAAGGAAAACATAGGATATGCCTTAGAAGAGAACAAAGAAGCTTAGATTGATAGTTAGAACATGTTGTAATAATTATTGTAAAATTTCCAATAAATTGTATTTAATGAATATGAAACGCTTAATAAATGTCATGAGCTTTGATGATAACCCAATCATGCCCCGATCACCTTTTCCGCTGCGGGTCGGGGTGTGACAGATTGGTATCAGAGCCATGACTATAGGGATATAGGATAGGTTATTAGACCCTTAGAGCCTATACTATAGTCTGCCTAAATTTTAATTGATTAGGTGGTTACATACAAACTTGTGATATTTATTTGTTTCATATTTGTTTACATTTACAGTCAAACATACATGCTTATATACATATTCATTATACATATATACATATTCATTATACATATATCGATGTTCATGTATTCAATTTATTTTCATACTCTCATTATCCAAAGATTTTGTTGCAATTTTCAAATCTCATCAAAGTAAGTTCTGCGACGGGCATGTAGTAACTGGAAGGGTACAAGTACCGGTAGTCGGAACGTCCTGTCTAGGTTGGCATTCGTATAAATCCAATATAACGGACCAGTTTGCCTACCTGGGGACCAACGATGAGAGTACGAAGGACCTATTAGGCCAAAGCATGCCACACCAAACGTCGTTCGAACTAACCTACTTTGAGGTGTCACCGTGTCTACACCTGGACACATTCCGAATATCACACGTTGTATACATATTTCTCGATTTTCTCCTGGTTTTTGTGTACGCAACCTGGCAAACCCGTGCGAACCATATGAAAAACCGGTATTCATGGGGCCCACATGATTACACAGGTAAAGTATGGCGGCATGTAGGGCCTAACAGCGAGCAAAGCCCAAGACATCCTATGGATGTAGTAGATTTATTTTTTTATAATTATTTTATGAATGTTCATTCTAATGCGACCCATGAACCCAAAAACATCCAACTCATACTATTGTCATGTATTCCTTGTAGATGTCTTCTAATCTCGCCCGTAGGAAGACGAGAGCAAGAAAAGCCCGCGAACGCATGGCTGCCTTAATCGCTCAACAAATGGCTGCCGTAATACCCAACATTGTAATCCAAGTACATCAAGCACTTACCGCTAATCCTGTCAATCAAGCAAACCAAAACGTTATCAACTCTCCATCAAATACCACTAAATGCACCTACAAGCATTTCAAATCATGCGACCCTCCGAAATACAAAGGGACTGAAGGCGTCACTGCTCTTCTCCATTTGTTTGAAGAGATGGAGAACACTTTTCTAAATTGCGATTGCCCTGATGATCGCAAAGTGCGATATGCTACCGGTCGATTATATGGGATAGCACTTACTTGGTGGAATACAGAGAAGGCCAAACGAGGCGTCGACGATGCTATGACCTTAACCTGGAACGAATTGAAGGAAATCATGACCAGACGATTTTGCCCAAGGAGCGAAATCAAGAAATTAGAAGATGAATTTTTTTCGTTGAAGCAAATGGAAGGAGACCACACCACTTACAACAAAAGATTCCTCGAGTTACATCAAATGGTTCCCAACATGTTCACTCCCCTCTACCGTTTGATCGAGCACTACATTCGTGGTCTTCCGTCAAAGATTCAAGACTCTGTAATAAGTACCAAGCCTGCAACTTTGGAAGCAGCAATGGAGCTAGCAACAGAGCTCACCGAGAATCGAATCCGAAACAAAGACTTCAAGGAGGAGAAGAAGAAGGATAAAGAATCGACTAAAACCTCCGACTCCACCCAAACCGAATCCCCTTCTCAACCCAATCCTAAGAGAAGAAGAGACGGGCAACTTTTCGCTGCTACCCAACGAAATCAACCAGTTTTACACGCCATACCCATCCAAGCTATCCCAATCACTCAAGTGACACCCAACTCAACTTACCCAAATAAGAAACCATATCTTGGACCTCACCCTCGATGCAACAACTGTTTTTATCACCATCCCCTTACCTTACCTTGTCGACTATGTACAACTTGTGGACGCTATGGTCATTTGAGCAAGGTTTGTCGCACTTTCCAAAACCAAACCTCTTCCCCTACTCAAAACATGGCCCAAACTTATCATCAACCCCAATACCCCATGTTCCCATATGGTCGAGCTTGTTTCAATTGTGGCGACCCTACCCACTTTAGAAACACATGCCCTCAATTGGTTAACGTCATCAACACTCAAGCCCAATCAAACCCAGTTAACCAAGTAAACCAAGAAAACCCAACCACTATGCCACCAGCAAGAGGAAGAGTCTTCAATATCAATGCCAATCCGGTCGAAGATAATGACGGCCCAAGTGAAGATACTCAACTAGTCCTCTTCGCCGAAGATCCAGATTCAACTCCTATCGTTTAGTTTTATGTTTTTCTTTATCACATAGAACCAAACATAACTTAAGGATAAAGCCAATGAAGCATCGAATTGAAAATGTGAACATGATATTGTAGGAGTAAAGGAAGAGAGCACAAACCAATCCGGATCACAAACAAAGCAAGATAAAGGTAAGTTCATATGAACTTTGTCTATTCTTAATGTGATGTAAGATGATATTTTCATTATTGATTTTAGTTGAACGCGGTAGTATAAATATAGTAAATTGATGAGTTGATTTTCAAGTAATTGGTAGGAATGAGAAGGTAAAAGATACGTTTAGACCCGATACTAACGGATGAGAATGAATAGATGTTATTAACAATTGTTTTGGGTATGATATGATTCGTTGTCAAACAAGCTAAGATGAATGAATTATTATAAGAATGAGATGGTCGTTATGTTAACTTGATATGAATGGGTTAAACAATCCAAGTTGGTAATTTTTGAGGATGTTTAGTTATTGACCCAAAACAAATGGATAGGATGAAAGATGAAATTTCGAAAGATGATGGAATGATGACGAGTAAACTTGTTGAAGTCAAATTGTGATACGAATAAATTGAATACATAAAGTATGTTATAGAAGTATAATCATGCTAATGGGTCAATATGATAAGACAACATGATGATGATGAATAATGTAGTTTAAGTGATTATTAATACGTACTTACTATTTATGTTTTGTAATGTGAATAATAGGTAAATTGCATGTCTAGGATTGTCGACGAACACACCTTATTGCCCTTTATGTTTTATGTCAAACGGGTCAATACTCTTTTGGGTTGTAAAAATGTAAATTTTATATTTATGTCTTTTGTTAACACACCAAATTGATACTTGTGGTTTGGGAGTTTGGTTTAACGTTATTAAAAAAGGACTTAACAATGACGATCATTATAATTAATTATAAGGGTATTTTGGTCAAAACTTACGTTGAATGTAATGCTTCAAAAATTTTGGCGTTTTAGTAAATGGATTTTAGGCATTTCAAGTTGGTATCAGGGCCAAGGTTATAAGGGGTCAAAATGGGGGTCGAAAGTGGATTTTTAAGCTGTTAGAGCTGATTCAGCGTCTGCCGACCAGTTGGGGCGTTGGCGACGGTCTCTTATGGTGTCGGCGACGCCACCCCTGACTCCCGGCGCATTAATATAATGTCTATTCAACAATTTCAGCGACACATGAATTTAAATCCCGCCGGCGACGCAGCTCATGGTCGTCTCCGACGCCACTCCCCAAATAACTTTGATAATTTTGTTATTTTGTTGTGCCAAGACTCCCAAACCCGTCTTAAACCTCCGTTAAGCTCTAAAAAGACACAATAATGCTAACAGAACAATGGTTATAAAGTGGTTAATCTAAATATCAATAGTGAATGTATAAATGATCAGAACTAGATGAAAGTATGATTTTTCTAGCACTTCGAGAATGTTTGCGATAAGAATTATGTGAGCCCATAATTTATGGGAATGAAATGCTAAAGATATACAAGTAATAGAATGATGAAAGAATAAATAGTATAGCAACTAACGTAAGAATGAAATTGTAGATAAAGATGACTGACGAAGGAAGTCCAAGTGCGACAGAACAAATAACTCTAGATGAACTAAATAAGTTGATTGCGGAAGAAGTAGGGAAGGCACTTATACAAATCTTCCTCGTATAGCGCAAGGAAATGATAAGTAAGATGGATGAACTAAAGGCACTTGATACAAATCTTCCTCGAAAGCCAAGTGCTAAGTATAGTAGAAACCATGATGTCAAGTAAGATGGATGAGCTAAAGGAAATGATAATCGGGGTCCAAAGCAAGAAGGAAGTACGACGATGCACATACAAGGAATTCTGGCATGTAAACCCTCGAAATTGACCCCATAGTTAGTCAAAGGTGGATCTCCAACATAGAAGGAGTATTCACTCGAAGCCGTTGTGAGATGGAGGACCAAGTTATGTTCGCCACAAGACAACTTCAAAAACAAGATAAAGATTGATAGGATGCATATAGTAAGGAAATTGGTGAAGATAAACTCCAAACCCTCACATGGCAAGAGTTCAAAGAACGCTTTATGAAGTATCATTGTCGAAAATCGGCTCTAGACCGTATTCAAGAAGACTTTCTTCGCGTTCGACAAAAGATTGAGACTATCGATGAAATCACAAACATTTTCCTCAATAAGATGAAGTTTTGCAAGGAATTCACAATAACAGAAAGGATGAAAATTAATCATTATCATGATATGTTAAAAGCTGAGTACTGTGAGTTCATTACTCCTTCTCAATGCGAAACCTTGAATGAGCTCATTAATTGGGCAAGGGATAGAGAGATCGAATTAAAAAGGCAAGAAGAACGGGGGGAGAAGAGGCAAATCGAAAGGGGATCAAACCAAGGCAACCCTAAAAAGCCCAAGATTCACGATCATGGTAAGAAGGAAGTTGTTAAAGGAGGATTTCCACGGTGCAAGACATGTGGAAAACTTCATTCGGGTGAATGTTTAATGGGAAAAGGGGGATGCTATAACTGTGGTCAAGAAGGGCATCCATACTAAATTGTCCTAATCCAAAAGAGTGTGTTACAACTGTAACGAATCGTGCCATGTGAAATCGAGTGCCCAAACTCAAACAAGGGATGAAGAAAGGAGGAAAGAAAGAAGAGAATGTCAAAGCAAATGAAGAATGTTTCAAATTTCAGCAGAAGAGGCAAGGGCTCACCCGAATGTTGTGTCAGGTATATTTATGCTAAATTTTATACCTACATATGTATTGTTTGATACAGGAGCTAGTAGGTCATTTGTTTCAAGTGAAATTATACATTTCCCTTTCATTTGTAATAGAAAGAATGACTATACCCTTAGAAGTAGATCTAACCGATTGTAAAAAGTTACTTATTACATGAGGTTTTAGAAATTGTAAGATTATTATAGAGGATGAAGAATTTGATATGATCTCATTCCCATGGTTTTGAGAGAATTCAAAGTAGTGGTGGGCATGGATTGGTTATCTCGGTATCAAGTAGAAATTTTATGTGAAAGTAAAACTATTTGAGTTAAATCTCCTAAAGGGAAGTGGGTAAACATATATGGGGAAAGAACAGTGGAGGCAAAATTATGTACTTTGTTGAAGCAGTTAAGCATGTACGAAATGGAAGTAAAGCCTTTTTAGCCTATGTAGTTGATACTAAGCAAGCTACTTCAAGAATAGAAGACACAAGAATTGTGAATGAATATCTGGATGTGTTTCCAGATGATTTGCGGGTCTTCCACCTGAACGAGAAGTAGAATTTCGGATCGACTTGGAACCAAAGCCAAACCCGTAGCCAAAGCCCCTACCAATTGGCACCCACTGAAGTATGAGAATTGATGGTTCAATTGCAAGAACTTTTAGATAAGGGATTTATACGTCCTAGTGTATCTCCTTGGGGAGCACCAGTCCTGCTTGTGAAAAAGAAGGATGGTTTGATGCGTATGTGTATCGACTATCGTGAGCTCAACAAACTCACGGTGCAGAATCGATACCCCTTACCAAGAATAGGTGATCTCTCGATCAACTACAAGGGGCAAGTTGGTTTTCAAAAATTGACTTGTGTTCAGGATATCACCAGTTACGGGTGAGGGAAGAAGATATACTAAGACTGCATTTAGAACTCGATACGGACATTATGAGTATTTAGTAATGTCTTTCGGGTTAACTAACGCCCTGGTCGCATTTATGGATTTAATGAATAGAGTATACAAAAGCATGTTGGACAAATTTTTCATAGTTTTCATAGATGATATTTTGGTATACTCTCAAAGCAAGTCGGAACATGCTCGTCATTTACGCATGGTGCTTGAAACACTTGGTAAAGAAAAATTATACGCTAAATTTTCCAAATGTCGTTTTGGCTCAGAGAAGTGCAATTCTTAGGCCATGTGATAAATGCGAAGGGAATTTTAGTAGATCCATCTAAAGTAGAGGTTGTGATTAAATGGTTGCCCCAAAGAATGTTAACGAAGTATGAAGTTTTCTAGGTTTAGCTGGCTATTATAGGAGATTTATTCAAGACTTCTCTAAAATAGCCTTGCCTATAACCAGATTAACGAAGAAAAAGAGAAGTTTTCATGGGGTCTTGAACAAGAGAGGCTTTCCAAATGCTAAAAGAAAAATTGTCAAGTTCTCTGGTGTTGACCTTACCAGAAGGAACGGAAGATTTAGTGGTATACACGGATGCATCACACCAAGGGTTGGGGTGTGTCTTAATGCAACGAGGCAAGGTCATTGCCTATGATTGAAGACAACTTAAACAACACGAAGGCAATTATCCGACTCATGATTTAGAGTTGGCAGCCGTGGTTTTTGCGTTGAAGATTTGGGACACTATTTGTACGGAACGAAATGCACAATCTACTCAGATCACAAGAGTCTCAAATACTTCTTCGAACAAAAAGACCTTAATATGAGACAACGAAGGTGGCTAGAATTGATTAAAGATTATGATTGTGACATTCTTTACCATCCAGGTAAAGCCAATGTCGTAGTAGACGCTTTAAGCCGGAAGGAATATCCGCCGCCTATCCGAGTAAAGTCAATGAGAATGATAGTCACACCTAACCTTATCGAAGCAATAAGAGAAGCCCAAACTAAGTCATTGGATGCGAATGATCCAAAAGGTAAAGGACGAAAGGGTTTGTTAACAAGCTTGAAACGGATGCAAGTGGAATTAAGACAAGATATGGCCAGACTTGGATACCACGTTACTGAGATATAAAGACTCTATTACTAGAAGAAGCGCACAAATTCCCTACTCGATTCATCCGGGAGCCACCAAAATGTATCGAGATTTGAAAGGAAATTATTGGTGGCCGGGAATGAAACGGACATTTAAATATGTATCCAATTGCTTACATGCTCACAAGTGAAGTGAAACATCAAAGGCCGTATGGGAAACTCTAACCGTTGGAGATTCTGGTATGGAAGTGGGAAAACGTGACCATGGATTTGGTAACCAAACTTCCCAAAATGAAGAAGGGTCACAACATTATCTGGGTTGTGTCGATCATCTCACGAAGAGTGCTCATTTCTTACCTATACGGGAGACTTACTCTTAAGAAAGAATGGCAGAAATATATGTGAATGAAATAGTTTCTCGCCATGGAGTGCCTGTGTCTATTGTTTCGGATCGTGACGACAGATTTATTTCTCGTTATTGGAAAAAGTTCCATGAAAATATGGGTACCAAGCTACACTTAAGTACCGCATACCATCCTCAAACGGATGGCCAATCAGAAAGAACCATACAAACATTGGTTGATATGCTAAGAGCATGTGTGTTGGATTTTGGGGGAAACTGGAATGACCATTTACCACTATTGGAGTTCTTGTACAACAATAGCTATCAAAGTAGTATTCAAATGGCACCATATGAGATGTTATATGGGAGAAAATGTAGAACTCCTATTTGTTGGGGAGAAGTGGGACAAAGATAACTAGCTCCCAAGGATTTAGTAGCAAGAACTAATGAAAAGATTGATCTAGTACGAGGTCGATTAAAAGCGGCGCAAGATCGACAAAATTCCTATGCGGACAAAAGGAGACGTCCAATTGAATTCCAAGTGGGAGACCGAGTATTATTGAAAGTCTCCCCATGGAAATAATTCGATTCCGTAAACGAGGGAAGTTAGGTCCTCGATACATTGGGTCGTTTAAAATTCTATCTCATATTGGGAAAGTTGCGTATCGGTTAGAACTGCCCCCAGCATTAGATGGCATTCACAATACCTTTCACATGTCACAATTACGGAAGTGCCTTGCGGATGAAACGACACACATACCTGTTAATGACATTGTGTTGGACGAAAGAATGAATTATATCGAAAGGCCGGTAGCTATAAAAGATTCCAAAGTAAAGACCCTTCGTAACAAGGAAGTTAAGCAAGTGTTAGTTCAATGGCAACATAGAAAAGGGTCATTCTCACTTGGGAACCAGAGAATGAAAGGTGGAAGTTCTATCCAACTTTATTTGGTATGTATTCAGGTTTCGGGGATGAAACCTTCTTTAAGGATGGTGGACTTGTAACACCCCAAAAATCCTTATGTATGTATACATATAATTATAATTATGAACCAAGTTAGTACATAAGTAAAATTTAACTAAAAAGAAAGTAAGAGGCCATAAAATATAAACACTAAAGATATAGGGGCCAAAATTGACACAAATGAGAATTGGGAGATAAAATGGGAACAAAACACACACACATACATCTCAGGTGTGTGTGTTGCCAGGTGCCAGAAGAAGAAAGGGAAAAACCCTTGTCATCTTAAAATCAACAAATTGAAGTAGATATCTTGATTAAATTCGATGCATGTCTTGAATTCTTAACCATCTAAGCACACTAGAACACAAGGTAAGTAGAATTTTGTATTTTGATGGTTTTGTATGAAATGGGTTTCCAAGAAATCCATGAATTTATGTGAAATTAAAATGATAATGAGTAAGAATCCTGCTTGAAATTCTAGTTACTTAATGCTTTGATGAAAAACCCATTTGTAGTAGTAGTAATGTGAAGATGACGATGATGATGAAGAATGTGCAAATTAGTGTAATGATCATGTATGAAATTGCTTGTAGAGAATATTTGTTTAATGAAATTGATTTAGTATGAAAGGTTTATGAATTTGGTTGAAGATATGATTTTGACATGAACTAGTAAGATTTTGCTTAAAATCCTTGTACACCATGCTTTGTTTGTTGTATGCATACCAAGTGTTTGATGAAATGCCTTGAGTTGTAGTTTCTATGTAATGATGATGATTGCATATTAATATGATGTTGAATGATTTAGATTGGAAAGATAATGAATAGTTGGCCCTATATGTACTGTAATTATGAGATAGAAGCATCGAATTGAAAATGTGAACATGATATTGTAGGAGTAAAGGAAGAGAGCACAAACCAATCCGGATCGCAATCAAAGCAAGATAAAGGTAAGTTCATATGAACTTTGTCTATTCTTAATGTGATTTAAGATGATATTTTCATTATTGATTTTAGTTTAAAGCGGTAGTATAAATATAGTAAAATAATGAGTTGAGTTTCAAGTAATCGTTGGGAATGAGAAGGTAAAAAATACTGTGTAGGCCCGATACTAACGGATGAGAATGAATAGAAGTTATTAACAAATGTTTTGGGTATGATATGATTCGTTGTCAAACGAGCTAAGATGAATGAATTATTATAAGAATGAAATGGTCGTTATGTTGACTTGATATGAATGGGTCAAACAATCCAAGTTGATAATTAATGAGGATGTTTAGTTATTGACCCAAAACGAATGGATAGGATGAAAGATGAAATTTTGAAAGATGATAGAATGATGAATAGTAAACTTGTTGAAGTCAAATTGTGATACGAATGAATTGAATACATAAAGTATGTTATATAAGTATAATTATGCTAATAGGTCAATATGATAAGACAAAATGATGATGATGAATAACGTAGTTTAAGTGATTATTGATACGTACTTACTAATTAAGTTTTGTAATGTGAATTATAGATAAATCGTTATAATTAATTATAAGGGTATTTTGGTCGAAACTTACGTTGAATGTAATGTTTCAAACATTTTGACGTTTTAACCATCAATGTATTTTGGGCATTACAAAATTTTATGACGTGTTATAATAATTATAAAATTATAATAATTTATAAACAATTAATTTTGCGATATAACAATAATTCTTTGTATAATTAATTAATGGTTAAAAAGCTTTTGATTTTGACATATTTATATTAATTAATGAATTAATTTATTATTAACATATTAAAAGAATATAATGACCATTTGCTTAAGAATAAAAATTAAAACCAAACCAATCAAGAGGCAAGGATGAATTGACGTTTTTCTTTATTAATTTCGTTATTTTGACATGAAAATAATAAATAATTTAATAGAAATTTTTAATAATAATGTTAGCAAATTTATTTGAAGAATGAGGAGGTATTGTAATGCGTCATTATTTGGAGTCTTTTATTAGTACTAGATTAGATTAATTCAGCTGCTTAACTTGTTTTTCTCTTATACTTTTAAAATATCGTGTTTTATAAAATTACGAATCTATTGTTGGAATGAGTTTTTTTTTATGTTTTTTCCTAAGTTTCATTAAAAACGGAATAGCTTAAATATAATATATTTTATTATCTTCATTAAACGCTCTCATATAATACTAAGTACTCGTTTAAATATTTCATGACCATTAATAAACCCGTTCGACAATACATGATGTATAACAAAACGGGGTGTTACAACCACACACAATTTAACGAATGAACTTTAAATACATTTATGGGGTCCACAATTTGGTTGGATACATAGATGTGTCGGAGCTTGAACAAAAACATAGACTCGCTTTCTCAAAATTCAAGTTAAACAAACTCTTAATAATCCGATATTTTATATTAAAAATAATTTTTTTTCAATGAAATTAACAAAAACTTGGTGGATCCGGGACATCCCAAACCTCATTGACCTCTGCCCCTATGATGACATGTAATTTAATAATATTTATTAGTGTAAACAGAATAGTTTAGATGAACTTATAATATTTAAATTCAGCACAAATTAATAGCCACCGTCCAGTCATCTATTATTTAATTTTTTTTAAAAAACGTAAGTTTTATAATATCTTTCAGTCATCTCACACCGTACAGTCATTCCACATTTAAAATTAAAAAAAACTTTAAAAATCTTTAGTCATCCCACGGTCCAGTCTTCCCATAAACAAACCCCAGTGTTCTCTATGTTCACATCAGATACAGCAAATTTTCTCTTTGCCTCAACCCAATCAGAAGAAGTTTCTGACTCCAAAATAAATCTATACAGTCACTTTGACCGCTATAGAGATACGTTACTTATTAGATTATATTGTAGATTAAAGTAAGTATATTGCTATTTGCACCTTACTCTAAACTCTACCTATTATTCATTGTCATGAAAACATTAGAATTTATGAATTTTTATTTTCGCCCATGAATATTAGTTTAATATCTTTTAATGTTATTGTTTTATATTTGTTTAAAGAAAGTGTGTGTACACCGTCTATATAAACATCAAACTAAATGATATTCTAGAAAAATATGGTTAACATCCGAGTTTAAAAAGTATTAGAATATACATTTTGTGCCAATGAAAAAAAAAATGATATTTTGGGAGGATTGGTGTTACAGTTTTATCAATATTATTACTGAACCTACATATAAATTAATAAACCAAATTGTGTTAAGTAATAACTTTTAATATAAAATTAATGAAGTTAATATAAATGTTATTGCTATATAATTGATATAGGAAAGCCAAAAATAAACTTAAAAAACTAGCAACGGGTTTAAGGGTGAAAGAACCTTTTAATTACGTACTAACATAATTACGTACTAACAGTATTTCAAGTTTTTTTAATAATATCATATGAAATTAATAAAAAAAGCAGAACTATTACATTCTTTTAAAATATTAATATACTTTAAAACACTAAATTAGGTTTGACAAAAAGTTACGTTTTAATTGACTTGTTATAGTTGATTTTAGTCAAACATATTTAATGTAATAAAGTATGGTGTGAATAAAAAGAGAGTATGGTGTATTTAGAATAACCTTTAAGGTAAGGATATTGTTATTTACACAATAGTCTGTATTCTTTGACACCATACCCTATAAAATTTATCAATAAAGACACTTTATCATACCAATCTTTAATCAAAAAATGCATTTTATCCTACCCATCTTTAACTATTGGCTTTCTAATCATTTGTTAATTATCAGTTTATCACATAAGCACTCATTTTTTTTAAATGATTGAAAATTGTTATTCTACAGCCAAGATATTTACACTGTTACATTTAGCAATGAACTAGAAAAACAAAGCATATACCTAATACACGTCACAGTACATCACCCCATCTTCTTTTGGTACTAGTTTCCTCCCACCAACAAAGATCTCCAACTATCTCATTCCAAATCTGCATTCCTGGTTCGGTTTTAAACCACATAAACGAAGACACTTGAACTTCGCCAAAGACTTTATCGGCGGACACCTTTTTCCTAGAAAAAAAATCCCATAGTTGCGGTATTTCCATAATGCCCAACATGTGATTTAACCGAGAAGCAGCCTTGAGTGTCCAATCCCAATTTCCACATATCCCTACTTCACGATAAAACCAACCCTTGTGTTAGCTAAATGCAACTTTCCAGCTCTTGTAACTCGACCTCAGATGAAGGGGATCTATTCCACGCCCAATTCCAAACCTGATTGCCCAAGGCCATTAATCCGATCTGAAACGATCTGAAACTGACACATTTTTATTTGACTCAAACATGAAGAGATTCGGAAATGCGCCTTTAACAGGCTGTTCAACCTCCCACCCACCAAGCGATGACCCATTACCCCCACTTCACCTCTGAACAAATTTACTGACTCAATGTTTGAGTCTGCAAGATCATTGTCAACTTTTAAAATGGCACTCCATACACCCGAAATTCCAGATTTGATTGGTAAAAAAGGCCAAGCTTGTGGACTAAAGTTGATCGGTTTGACAACATTTCTCCACAACCTCCCTTCCTCAACCTTGTACCGCCACTACCACTTTAAAAGTAGACTCACCTATGTTCATGTCTTGTAGTGACCCGAGACCAGTGCCACCTTTGTCTTTTGGATCTATAGACGTTTTCTTTTTTCCATAAACACTAATTACCCTAACTCTTTTTTATTCTTTAGTTATCACTACTAAGTTTGAGAACATTAAAATATTTGTAGGTCCATATTATGATCCTGAACAATGTATTTCTTGTTGTAAATGTGTAAACAAGTGTAGAATCCAAGTAAACACACCAAATCAAAGCAAAACCCGATCAATCCACACGAGGATATATTCAAAAGTTCTCGTATATTGATTTTAGTAGAGTTTGGACACAAGTTTACCATACATGTTCTCAAACTCCCTGTTCTAGGGTATTCCAATTTCCAAATAATACTTCTGGTATTTATAGACAGAACACAACATGCCCAAACAATACATGCAAGTTCCAAACGAAAATGGTGTCGTTTGGACACAACATTAAACAACATGTGTGTCGTTTGGAATATCCAAGTGACATTGCCATTACAAACGATATGTGGTGTCTTTTGAATTTTCTGTATCTTTTGGATAATATTGGCCAGGTCAAACGACAGAAGGATGTCATTTGACTTTGGTTAACACTTACAAAATCAAACACATTACATGATTAATTATTTAAATAAAGACAAAAACAAATACATAAACAAAAGATACAAACTACAGAAATAAATGCATCTACAATAGTGGGCTAGAGTTAACAATAAAAGAAAACTTCTAAAGGATGTAACTAGAATGAAAAGTGAATGAAGACTATAATTAATACCAAAGAGATTGGACCAAGTAGTCAAGTTTAATAAATTTCATAAAGTTGAGTGTAACTAGAATATCCCTATACATACAAGGGAATGATCATTTAAAAAAAGCCTTATGTCAGGAGAAAAGAAGAGGAAAAGAAGAGACGACATACTGTAAACAATAAATAGTTTTTAAGGATGTCATTTGGGATTGTGCCGGAGACAAGGCCCCCGGACCGGATGATATAAATTTTCGCTTTATAAAGCGTTGTTGGAGTTTTTTGCAGGCTGATTTTGTGAGGGTTTTTGAGGAATTCGCGCAGAATGCAACTATTTCTCAGGGTTGCACTTCTTCGTTTATTGCCCCTAATACCAAAGTGTAATGACCCGAGTGGCTTGGCGGATTATAGACCAATAAGCCTTATCGGGTGTATTAATAAGGCGATCTCAAAAGTGTTAGCGAACAGGTTGAAATTAGTTATAAACAAACTAATTTCGAAAGAGCAAACCGCGTCCTTGGCGAATAGAAGCATATTGGATGGGTCACTCGTTCTAAATGAACTAATACCATGGATGAGGCGCAATAAGAATGAAGGTTTTATCTTCAAGGTAGACATCGAAAAGGCCTAGGATTCGCTTAATTGGGAGTTCATTGTGTCCGTTTTGGAACAAATGAATTTTTCCGCAAATTTGGAGGAAGTGGGCTATGGTAACGGTTAAAAATGCTAGGCCTCGGTTCTTGTTAACAGGTCACCGACGCAAGAGTTCGTTTGCCATAGGGGGTTGAGGCAAGGAGACCCTTTATCACCTTTTCTTTTTATCATCGCCATGAAAGCCTTCGCGGGAGTTATGAAGAAAGCAGGCTCGCTTGGGCTATATGAAGGAATCCGGTTGGCGAACAATAGTTCGATAATCTCACACTTTTTATATGCCGGTGATGTGATTTTTCTAGGTTCTTGGTCGATTCGAAGTGTTAAAAACCTAAAAAGAATTCTTCTGTGCTTTTATCTTGCTTCGGGGCTTCGGGTCAACCTTGCAAAAAGTAGTGTATACGGGGTAAATGTGAATGATAGCCATATTCAAATTATGGCGGGACGAATATGAATTTGGTGAAATATTGGAAACCAGTAATTGAAGTTTTTAACAAGAGATTGGCATTATGGAAGGCGAGTGCTTTATCATTTGGGGGGAGATTAACGCTAGTTAAGGCTGTCTTAAATACACTTCCGGCATATTATTTTTCATTATACCGGGCTCTTATGCAGGTAATCGATCACTTAGAGAGGTTGCGAAGAGAATTCCTATGGGGTATTACTATTGAACGGGGGAGGATTAATTGGGTCACGTGGCAAAATATCATGTATCCAAAGGAGCGGGGCGGAGCTAGAATCGGGTTACTTAGAGAAGCGAACTTGGCTATGTTAGCCAAATGGTGGTGGAGGTTTAAGATTGACCCGGATTCTTTATGGCGAAAGGTAATCTGGAGTATACACAACAATGTGAGAAAGTGGAATTTTGTACCCGGAAAACTAACTATTTCGGGTCCTTGGAAGCAAATTAGAAAAGTGTCCGCCGACATCGGAAGCTATGGGGTGAATTTGGTTGAATGCTTTCAAGCTATTCTGGATTTAGGGGAAACTTTGATGTTCTGGAAAGAAAAATGGGTTGGTAATGAAGTCTTGAGCAGCAGGTTCCCAAGCTTGTTCAATCTGGAGGCACTAAAAAATGTCACGGTTTCGGAAAGGGTAAAATTGGAGAATGGCTCGGTCGTGTGTGACTTACGTTGGGTGGGGCAGCCCTCCTCGCCAGCTGAATTATCCGAACTGCAGGACCTTACGCGGCTTCTTCTTGCGGTGAGCGCAGGTTCTGGTCCTGATCGTTGGATTTGGATCTGGAGTTTGGATTCGTCGGGTACGTATTTTGTTAAAAGTCTCAAAAGTACACTGCAGTTTGCAAGGTTTGAAGATCTAGGATTAATTATGTGTGAAACAATTGAATAACGTTAAAAGTTAACTTTTTGGTCTGGAGAATAATGTTGGATAGAGTTCCGACATTGGCTGCCTTTGCACGAAGGAAAGTCTCTACGGGATCGATCCAATGCAGAATTTGCGAACTAGCCGAAGAAGATGTCGATCACCTGTTTGTTAGTTGTGTGCTCGCGGCAATTGGTATGGGATTTTGTATCGCATTGGTGCAAAATTTCTGACATTTTTGCGTTCAACGTAAAGGATATCGTGGGTTGGCATAACCGAGTTCGTGGAAGTATGAAGTGGAAAAAAATGATTTACTCTGTGATGCAAGTTGCAGCTTGGGTCTTGTGGAAATGGAGGAATGAGCTGGTGTTCAACCAAAGGGCTGTGTGTTTGGCAAAAATGAAAGAACAAATAAAGCAGCTCAGTTTTTGATGGGTCAAAAGTCGTTAACATCTGAAGGATCTAAAATGGATGGACTGGATTAATTTTGAAGTAGCAAATAGATGTAGTTAAATTGGGTGTGATTTTTGGTGTTGTAGTGTAACTTTGAGGAGTGGGCTAACAAGTTGTTCTCTTGTTTAATAAATATGCTTTGTTGCCGCTCAAATAAATTTTTAAGTTGTCTCATTAATTATTTCTCACATTAATTAGGCCAAAACTCTTTTTCCGGTCGCGTCCCGGACGCAACACTTGAGTTGAACCCACGACATATACACACGCACACACCCTCTTGTAACCCTGAATTAGTAACAATCAATAGAACTAGTAGTATACCCGTCCAATGGACGGGTTTTTTAGTGCTGTAATAACAAAAGTGTCTATTTACATTTATGATTATAATAATAACTCATCAAATGTCTTTACATCAACATGCATAATATGCCTATTATTAACGAAAAAGCAAGGTTGAAGATAATTTCAATAACTCGGATTACATTGAATCTTTTAAGTTTTCGATGTTTACCCAAGCTACTTTTCAGAAATCAAATATTACACGGTCGAAGCCTTCATATTAATCTCACCATGAATCATATCAATCCAACGATAACCTACAAAAGAGATACTTAAGTTAAATTTTATCCGACCATGACTTGATAGCAACATCAATGATAGCCTACAAAAGAGACATGTGGGTTAAACTTCATCTTCATTCGGGTGGGAAAAAAATATACAAGTTAATCTGATTCTGTGCAGAATTTATTGATTAATTGCCAGATGCTTGCGCTTGGTGTTGAGTTTCAATTAACGAGATAAAAAGGCTTGTTTTCAATTCTAAAATAGAATCATACTTGCTATGTTGGAGGACTCACTTTCCAACCATGTTCTTCAGTACACAAGGGTTGAGATTAAACATTTGCAACCACAAAACACACCTATTATGTCCAGAGTAGACCACATGTATGTACATGTCACAAAAAAAAAAAAGAAACAAACAAACCCAAAAAACCATTTTTAAGTTCCCCGTCTGAAATGTATTAGGAACATTAGCACTATACTAAAAAAAACAATAAAGGGGCATAACAAAAGCAGCTAAAAATATGCACAAAGGTAAAAGCATTACCAGGGTTATGAAATTAATTGGCCGTCTCTTTAGCTGTAGTTGATGTATTCATCTTGTTAAATTCCAAAGATGACTTTTTATCTCCTAAAGCATGCTACTATAAGACAATAGCGTATAAAAATGTCCTTTTTGGTCATATTTTCAATCAATTCCTTATATAATCAAATTTTGTCAAACACTAGCAAAATCCATCGAAATCCTAAATACAATCTCCAGCAACGCATTAGATTGAAAAAACTCATGTATCCACCCATGCTTCATTGTTGACGCTGTATTGGATACAAATGATTGTCAAAATCATATGAATTTTTGCAGTAAAGCCATAACCAAACCGTCTAGAACATGTTTGGTTTGGAATGTAACGGGTCCAAAGGGTATGCTCCAAGCGGTTCCCAAAAACAAATCATATCCAGAACCGGGCATTTATATCACCGAGTCGGAACCATTTACGCCTACACACACACACCTGCTCCTTAGAACACACATATGATTATCGGCATATTTCATATTCGGGTCTCGAGGTTTTAACCTAGCTGTCGGGTCATACCTAGAACCGACCCTTAACCGTTTGAATGTAAAACAAAGAATCGAAAGCCGGGCCTTAATTATCAAACGGGTCAAACCATGTGGTACTCATTGTTCGGTTCCATGGTTGATGGTTTTCACAATTGCGATTATGTTCTGCTCACCCCTACTTCCTGCAGGCCAGATTATTAAACATATAGGTAATTATGTTATTTAAGAAAACATCATACAGATTGAAGTGAACGGATAAACAATCAGCCTGAACATAATTCAAATAAAAACAAATTACGGCTCTGGCATATATTCTTCTATTCCATCTCCATATATTTTGAAAGATGACTCCATCTTTGTGCCTGTTCCAACAATAGTCGACTAAATAGACTAAGAATTAAAAACACTAAAAATTGAAGGAAACAAAAAGATAAGAGTTTATTATGTTGTATACATTTTTATATATAAATACAAACCAATTAGCTGGATCTTAGCCATCCCACCTCACATATTATACCACAAAGACACGAAGAAGAAACATATCTTTTGGAAGTTGGACCTGGTAAAAAGTTACAAAATATTTAAACTGTATATTCATTTGTTTTCTTTTTTATATTGAGTTATAAATCCCTTGGAAATATTTATGCTATCTACACACATACAACTTCATACTGGAGTTATTTTTTGTTCTACAAATCAAGAGAAAACGAAAAATTTCCATACCTTCCAACGATTGGTCAACCTTACATGAGCATTTAGCACATAAATTGTGCTCCCTGGCACAAGCTGCAATTAATGTCTCATTTATCCGAAAACAAAAACAAAATCAAAACAAACTTAAGAACAACAATAAACAAAAAAACTGTTATTTATCAAGTCCTAACCATCGCAGAGATCATGGTAAACCAGAGAAAAAGCACTTTCCATACATTTTTGACTGCAACCAAGTCCTCGAAACAATTCATCAACACCGAGATCTACATACAGAACTAGAGTGCAATAAAACGAAATATAGACTCTTACCATTTGGCGGGTTGGGTGAGGGGTTGTTCATTGTCATAATTATAATTCTTTGATTCCTGTAAACATGAACATTCACTTTTCTAATTATTTGATAGAATGAAATTGTGTACAGAGAAATGAAAACAAACAATTCCTTGAGCAGATAAAACAGTTCCAGGCCTAAAGCTTACTAATAATTTCTTGTTTATCGTGTAATGCAGAAGTACATGCAACAAATTTGATCACTTCAAAATCAAGACAATGTGTAATTAAAACGATACTGGATCCACAAACTAAGCTAAGTTTCTATTATTACTGAAGTGGAGACTATTGTTACCCCATAAAAATAAGACTTGGGAGAAATATAGTTAACATATAGCCTCTAATTTAAAACTAATCTGCACAAAATGAAAACGATGAAGCTCCAGTTATATTTCTACGTGTCAGTTAACCCTATTTAGCTAAAAAAAATGATGCGAAAACGACAAAATGTTCAAATTCACCTAGCTTATTGACGGTATAAGTGTGATCTATGAGCATAGAATAAGGTCTACAGATACATAATAATGTTGGCCGCCATGGTGGTTAACTGATACATAAGAACAAAACAATACCTAATTCATCTTCATAACAAAAAGCATATTTACACAAAGAAACTTATTGAAATATGAAATACCTTAGTTGAGAATGCCTATGAGCCCATTGATGACCAGATCTTTCTTTCCCGAGCGAATTATCCAGTGAATTCGTTTAGAGCAGTAGTAATCTACAGAATAAAGGCAAAGAAGAAGCTGCAAAATTGATTCAAGACGTGCGATGAGGGTCGCCATTTCAAGCGACTAAGGATTGGGTTTCGATTTACCTGCGATTTGGAAGATTATTGAATTGAAGATGATGGGAGTTTGAGAATTAGGTACCGAACGCTCGCTCGAGATGATGGAAGATGATTTTGACAGAACCACATATTTTTAAATGCACGCAGGGAAGCTATAGAATTGAAAATTAGGGTGGGAGAACACAAAAACCGTCAGTCAGTCGTGGGTTAACCTCCCAAAACTGTTTATAACCTCTGCATCTAGAAGCTTTTTTTTTTTTTTTTTTTAAGGTCAGGATTTTGTTTCAGAATGATCAAACGGATGAGATTAGTCCAAAATCAGTTTTCAATTAAGGGGAACATAAGATAAATAGTGGGTTCCCTTTAACCAACCTAAAAATTTGGATGAGCAAGTTAATCTCATATAGAATATGGGATAAGGTCAAACTTAACCAAAAAAAACTTCCCCTTATAGAAGATTTTGTTGAATTATAAGGGTCAGGATTAAATCTTATTTTCATCTAATGGTTGAGATTGCATCTTTGTTCCCTTTGACTTTAAGGGGAACATAAGAATATATAATACCATTTACAAAGGTTTTGATTTGGTATCATTGCTTTGTAGATCTCACAACCGCCACCATCCTTTTCTACCGGAGACACAATACCATGTATTATCAATAGTCACAATAGCAAAGTTAGGACATTTATTAGATGGAAACACCCTCTTAGATTGTTTGTCATGTTCAATTAAAGGGTTTTATCCCCATGACCAATAATATCTCCCATGTTTCTTAGTACACAACAGAGCCGACCCGTTAGGCTTTTCACCTAGGAACGGGTCTAGGGCCACCAAAATCAAGGGTTTTCAATTTTTAGTAAACTTTATATATTGTGTACATATATTAGGTCCAATAAAATAAAACTAAACCATTGTTTTTTAATTATTAAAGGAGCCCATATAAAAATTGGTAGGAAAAAAAAGCCCACATTCAAGCCCTAGTTTCCAATCAAACTACATACATAACTACACGCCTCCGGCAACTATCAACCAACCATTCAATCCCATTCAAATTCAGCGAATCAGTGCCTAATTACCTAAAATCCATAATTGTATTTAAACATAAACTATATCTATACAAAATATATAGGCTTTAAAAAAACAAATTTTAACTTCGAAACTATAAACTTGTTAGTTTATAAAAACGTTGTAACGGCCTAGTACACAATACACAAATGATATTCTCTTGATCTTCACTTATCAGTAGACCAATTACTCCACATAACCATTCATCTCTAGACAACATCCAACAAGTGAAACCGTTTCACGCTCATTTTATCAAACACGGCCTCCACAACTCCCCCTTACCTGATCAGATCATCATCTGGAACACCCTTTTTCCATCCCTTTATTCATACCTGCGTGATTACTTTCTATGCCCACATTAGAGAATTAGGTTTATGCACGCTTTGTGTTTGATAAAAGTCCTGTCAGAGATGTTTCCTTTACGACGTTGATCACTTGGTATATGAATGATGAGCTGTTAGAGGGTGCCCGTAAGTAAGTTCGATGAGATGCCTGTGAGACATGTGGTGTCATGGAACTGTGTAATATCTCGGTATGTTCAAGTTAAACTGTTTGAAGAGGCAATAAGTTTGTTAAACGAGATGCGAAGTGTGAGAATTAAACCGGATGAGAGTAGGCTAGTGACGGTTCTTTCTGCTTGTGCTCAGTCAGGTGATATTACAACAGAAGAAACAAAAACTTGGATAGTGGAGCGTAATCTTTCTTCAAATGTTCAGCTTGTTAACGTGCTTATTGATATGTACTCAAAGTGAAATGAGTTAGACAAGGCTAGAAGTTTATTTGACAGCATGATTAACAAGAATGTTATCACATGGAATGTTAAATTGGCGGTTATAGGCAGACACATCATTATAAAGAACCTTTGGATCTCTTTAGAACAATGCTGCACTCAAACTATGAAGCTAATAAAGTCACGTATTAAGCATTCTTCCCGCTTGCGCTGACATGGGTGCTCTTGACATTGGGAAATGGATAGATAATTATATTGGAAAGAACTTTTCTGAATCATGAAATAGCTCGCTTTTCACTAGTCTTATTTGATATGTATGCCAAGTGTGGAGACATAGATGCTGCAAAAATCGTCTTTGAGAGTCTGACACACAAAAGTCTGGCCTCATGGAATGCAATGATTTCAGGTAGATGAAAAATACGAAGGTCATGACGGGTCAGGTAAAGGGTCAAATTGGGTATTTGGGTTCGCTCAAAACAGCCAATTTTTTTTTGTGTCGGGTTGAGCTGAACCACAACACTTCCTGTCCTTTTTAGTATTTGGTAACTATTTAATATTTTAAATATGGTCAAGAAAACTACAGTACTAGGAATACAGTTTAGGTGATAACAACCTGTTTAACCCATGGACCATTTTGAGTTTTGACCCATTTCGTATTTGGCTAAATTTTCTATTTTACCTGTTTTGAACTGTTGAATATAAACTACAAACCGAATTGACACCTCCAATTTCAGGGTCAGCCATGCATAGACGGGCCCACAAAGCAATTGGACTTTTCAAGAACATGGTTGACAAAGGTTTCACACCAGATTGTATAACTTTTATTGGCGTTTTATCAGCCTGCAGCCATGCTGGACTAGTCAACCATGGTCAACAATATTTTCACTCCATGATCCATGATTACCAGATTCCACCTAAACTACAACACTACGGTTGTCTAATTGATCTTTTAGGCCTAGCCGGTTTATTTTGAAGAAGCCATGGCTGTGATCAAGAACATGGAGATTCTCTTCTTGGGGGTAGGACTGTTCAAGAGCCGAATCGAGCCGAGCCAGGGCAAAACTCAGGCTCAGCTCTATTATAAACCGGCTTGGCTCGGCTCGGCTCGGATTTGAAACCGATCTGGAAATCTAAGCTCGGCTTGGTTTTAAACCGAGCTGGCTTGGCTCGGCTTGGTTTGGCTAAATTTTGAAAAGAAAAACTAATACATGGCTTTCAAAATTCAGCATTCTAAAATATTATTCAATAATTTAAAAGGAGGTGTCTAAAATAAGCTCAACCTAATATAATACAAGCGAAAATCAAGTTTAACAACACAAAATAAGTTCTTAATTTCTACGAAATACAATGCAAGTTCATTAGCATGGTAATCAACCTTCATATCAAATTACGCTCCTAGTTACAATGTATATAATAATCAGTTTTTTTGTGATATCTTATAATATATATAATTTTTTTTTAAAAGTAAGTTAATCCGAGCTAAGCAGAGCCGAGCTGGTATGCGAGCCAAACCGAGTTAATTCGGCTCGTTACGAGCCGAGCCGAGCCGAGCTAGACTCACTTTCTAACTGAGTCGAACCGTCTCGGCTTACATTCAAACCAAGCCACATCGAACGAGCTTAACCAAAAGACCATGTCGCCCTCGTGTTAAAATGAGATGTTGTGATATATTCTAATTATCTTCACAACTCTTTCTTGGACTGTCCCAAAGATGCCTAGCCACAAAAACAAACAAAAGAAATAAAGCTGCTGCCTCTTTCTTTTGGTGATTTTAATCGACAAGAAAAGACAAGCTGCATCATTTATAATTCAACCCTTTTAATTTCCTTTCTCGATATATCGTCCGGCCAAAGCAACTACTATCTCATCAAATTGGCGTGCTGGCTCATAACTACATTGGTGGTATGCTGACCAAAATTGCGACTCTGATTAGTCCACAAAAAGGCGAACATTTCTTTATAACCTTTCAGCCAGTTATCATACTCATAGTTAAAAACCCTAAAAAATTAGACATAATAAATTAAATTAAATGTGGATGTGTGTAAATATAATGGAATGTGTGAATCATATGTTGTAAAAAGACTTACTCCCACGCTTGCAAGCCACAAATCACTTATGCAATTTGCGCAAGTTGTAATCGTATATGGGTACATAAGGAGACTCACACACTGTCCCCAGAATGACAAAAAAAATTCCCGGTTTTTGTTAATGAATGTGTTCTTGTAGTGCTTACAAATATTCTCTTGTATGTGATACCTACAAAGGTATATAGAGGCGTTCAAAAATACTTCAGCACACACCTTCATCAAGTCCAAGTCTTTGCATGTTACAATCACACGTGGCTTCATACATTCATTCAACATTGACCTGATCCTTTCAATCACCATATGAAGTTATCACTCCCTTCTTTACAAATAACGGCATGCACGATACAAAACGACCTGTTGGTCGGCTCAATCCCACAAACTAGACAAATGGTATGTTGTAGATGTTTGTTTTGTATGTCGCTTAGATCAACAACACATGCAGGAATGCACGCTACATATCACCCGAGTAAGGATGAACAAAGAAGAACTATGATACGACATCTGTTTCGGGCTCCTGTCGGGCATCGTAAATGAATTCGTTTTTAAGCAGCAGGGTTTCCAATGTCTGCACAAGTGTCTTTCCGTCTTTTTGGGAGACTCTAATCTTCTGCACCGCATTTAGTACGCCTTTCTGAACATGGAGCCTGTCGGGGTGTTGCTTCCTTATCGTTTGAAAATTGTGGCGTGGCTCCATGTTTTGAGCTGTCAACTGCTCAATCAGCTTGTGTTCACTGGGATTAAATCCTCGCACAAACGCGTGGTCCGACAGGTCCTCAGTAAGTTTATGGTTATGTTCAGTGTTTCCCATTACTATCCCCTAGATTTCATACGGATGGTGCCGAACCACCATCAGATAAAACGGGCAACCGATTTTTTGTTGCCGGCTTTTCTAACCGTTGTTGTAGTACGGTACTTATCACCACAGTCACATTCTATCCATACCCTTCCGGTCCTTCCCCCAATTTTTTTTGATCGACGAGTCAGAATAACGAAACCATCCTCGTTTTCCCTTTGTTGTACCCATTTCTTTAAGCCATCTAGAGATTTGAAAACCTGTTGCGCCAGAAAATCCATAATCCGGATACCCTTATTGCGCCAGATAATATGGTTCATCCACAAGGGGGAGGCTCGTTCAAATCTAAAAACGATATGTTTTGATTGGCTTGTACATCAGACACAACCTCCTCTTCCTCGTTAAAATCGGGAACACCAAACTCCTTCTAAAAATGGTATGACAAAGGAATTTAAGTTAATAAATGTTACCGGATCGGTTTTGGAAACCCATGAATTGATAGAATACCGCCCAAAAAATAGTTGTCGTCCTAGAATGATGCCATTTGTAGTGTGTTGAATTAATAATCTCTCGTTCGACAATTGGTTAAACGCAGGATGCAAACAAAAGGAGTAGAAGAATTGAATCGTGAAGATTTCTCTGCATATCACCATTTAACCTCTTCAAAACTGAAAATATATGCCGCGTACAACCCTGTACGCGGCATATAACTTTAATCACGTGCCAAACAACATCATATCATTGTCGAATCAAAATATATATGCCGCGTACAACTCTGTATGCGGTGTCTTCCCATATCGTATATGAGGATCATACAGATCAATACTTGTTGTACAGGTGATTAGTGTGACGTTGTACGAGGTTGCACACATGGTCGAAGACAAGAACCCTATACGCATCGTACAACCCTTTACGAGTCGTCAAAAGAACCCTGTACGCCTCATACAGGGTTGTACGAGGCATCTAAAAGGGTGTCCAAATAGACAACCGGGTGTGTGAATATGTAGACCCTTTAAGAATGCTTAAAGCATCACTGCTATCTAGGTCGACATTATCTGCATCACTATTATCTAGGTCGAAATTATCTGATAGCCTTGCACATCAATTGAAGAAGTGATCAACATGGAATTTTTGTGTGTTTATTTAAAATTAGTACATTTTCCCGCTGTTGTGGCCGTGTCCAAATGTAAAATAACTCGAACTTATACAGTCTAATAAAACGTATTGTATTTCACCTGACTTGTTTCCGAACAAAAGTTACGTCAAAACGTAGACCAATAAACGTATATAAAAATAAGCATGGAAACGTATTATATTAGACTCAACTTATTTGCGAAAGAAATTTACGTCGAAACATTAACCAAGTTGAATTTATACTGACACGTACATCAAAATAAGCACATAAGAAAATTATGGTTTTTAGTTAAATAATGGTACGACTTGTTGTGACGGTGTCGAAACGTAAAGTAACTCGAATTCATATGAAAACGTATTATAGCTCTCAACTCATTTGAGAACAAAATTTATATTAATACGTAGATAAACTAAGAACGCACAAAAAATAAGCACAAAAACGTATTATATCAGAGCCTATTCATTTAAAAAAAATATTTCGAAACGTAAATCAACTTAAATTTATATTAACACGTTCATACAAAATTACAAAGTTTTTAAAAGGCTAAGAGGTTGTAAGTGTAAATACTAAATGTTAAACGGTAAAGATAAAAGAAAAAAGAATGTTAAAGGGTAATGGTAAAAGGAAAAATAAAGTTAAAAACATGTTCGATCAGATCAAGTCTTATGAAAAGGTTTTTAATATCTTTTTAATATAAACATTTTCTTTTACTTTTATTAAAACCTTTTTTAATAGAAAAGTTTATATTCTTTCGTAAACATTCTATTAGTTTTCTTATAAAAATTTTACAAATTTTGTTGCATAAAACTTCTAAGCACTTTTTAAATAGTTAATATCTTTTAAAGTTTGTTGCATAAAACTTCTAAGTACGTTATCAAATAATACAGAATATATGCTTTTTCAAGACATAAAATTTTATGAAATAGTATGATCAAATTATATGAGTTATAAATGGTTGATTTAATATTCTGAAGAACGTCATCTTTTATGAGTTTTATTAATTAACTGCTAAAATATAAATTTTATTTTTTATTTAAGATGTATACATTTTTTTATTATGTAAAGTATTATAAATAAAGAAAATAGTTGAAATATGAAAAATAAGGGTGTGAGCATGTGACATTGCACAAACCTAACTTGAAATTCACGAGTTTGGATTTAGTATAAACAGCCTAGTTTTAGATTGAACTTATGATCATGTTTAGCTAATTGGTTTGTTTCGTGTCAATTTGACGGGTTCGCGGGTTAACTCGTTTAAACCATTTAAGTTGATTTATTGATATTTGTTTTATGTCAAAATTTTATTCGATTGGGTTATTTTGCAATGAAAACACAACCCGTTTAACACCCTAGAGACTTTTCTATTAATAACATTCTTAAAAAATAGTTAAAAAATAATAATAAAATAATTAAAATAACATTTAGAAAAAACTTGTTAAAAAGTCGTAC
Organism: Scalesia atractyloides; assembly: GCA_947069175.1. Lineage (NCBI taxonomy): Eukaryota > Viridiplantae > Streptophyta > Magnoliopsida > Asterales > Asteraceae > Scalesia > Scalesia atractyloides. The sequence continues at coordinate 92,004,874 of CAMTDV010000023.1, forward strand.
TATCTGTTTATTTCTTAAGTCACGTTATAGGACATTGTTTTTTAATGAATTAGAAATAACATTTATTTCTTTTCGCATAAAGTCTTACAATCTATTTATAAATTTAAGTGTAATTTTGTTTTTCATAACTCATGTTAATGAACACTACTGTAAATAGAAATTACCTTTACCTAATAAGTGGAGGTAAATTTTTTAAAACTATCCATTGTGGTAAATAATTTTTCCCACTACGTTTTTTCAGGAAAGAACTCTAGATGTACGTATAGATAAACAATATGATTTAGCAACATGTGACACGTAGCAACAAATCGAATTAAATGTTATCAATTTAAATAATAAATTTTAAATCCAACATGAGATACAACTTAAAAAGTGTTAATGGCAAAAGGGGGAAAAAGAGAATCGAATATATCACAATTTGCATTCCTACTAAATCTTGTTAAAACACGAGACGACTGGGAATTCCACGAAAGATAAAAAGTCACCCTAATATATATAAAAAATAAAGTACTAAATATCTCATAAGAAAATAACCTAAGTAATATGCAACATAATATATTGTTACTTATAATTACTATATCCTTATACGATTTCTAATCTTAAAATTCCATAAGTTTGCCTAACTATCTTTTGTGACACATTTGATAAAGATAACAATAAAATTACTAAATGCATAACCAAATTTATATCATGATAAATATAACCTAAACATGACTATTTACACATTAACAATTTCAAGAGTTTATACCAAATAAAAATCAAATTTTAAATTTTAAGATGTGATGGTAAAAGTGTGTATGTATATATATACACACATATTCTTTGTAAGTTTAGATAATATCAATTTTATTAAAAACCCATCATAAAAATATAATTGTGTTAAAAATTACATTTTTATAAAATCAACCATTTATTTGATAGAAGACAATCTTTATATTAATTATTTTATTTTCTTAGTAACATAAAAACTATAATCATAACTCTTACAATCCATGAAATCTCTAAATCATGCCTATCATGAAAATCAGAAAACAAAGAAGTTCTTGAGGTTTAATTAGGTCGTCTACATATTTTATATCATTCATAAAGTATATATTGCAATAAAAATTCATAACAGTTTCAATCGATTCTAAAAATTCCCAAAAATTCACCAGAGTAATCTAATATGGTGAGGAACAAAACCTTATAATCAATTTGATCAAAACGCAAGCCTATGATCAAAAGCACTAATTTTTATCATCTAAAAACCCTAGAAATGGGATTTAAAATTCGTACAAATTAAGCCCTCTATCATAAAAATTAATAGAAAGGTTTTGTAGAGCTCAAAAAGCTGATGAAAATGGGTTTTTGATTCACCCGAATTGATGCCTGAATGATGGAGATGTGAACCTTCAAAGTTTCAAGCCCTAACTTGATCTTGCTAGAAATTCGGTGATTGAAATGAGGATTTCCAGGTCGTGAGTACTTGTAAGGTTGTGTAAAGATGTTAATGATTCGTATGATGAAAAGATTTCAGTCTAATTTAGTCTAGAAATAATGAACCCGATTTGAGGTGTGGTTAAGCTTTTATGTTTGTTTTGATTTGGTTTTAATGTATGCATTTAAGCCTTAATAGTTGATTAATATATGTTGTTGTTTCGTTTGTCATGGAATTCGAAGTGCAAGAGGAAATTTCGAAAGCCTTAATCTCCCTCTTTATTTGTTTTTGTTTTTTTTTTTGTTTAAAGCTTCAGCCTTGTACAACTGGTCCCCCAACTTCCACTACATTACAACTCAGCCCCCCAAGTTTCTCTTTCGATATATGACCTGCCAGCCCCTCCACTTTTATAACAATTAGTTTAGTTATAAATAACAATTAACTTGGTTATAATTAATAACTAACTTAGTTATTTGCTTTACCTATTGAATCTAACTTAGTCAATTGCTTTCCTTTATAAATTTTAACGAAACTAACGGAAAACTAACCTATATGAATATTAGGATATTTTATATGTGTTTATATATATTTAGAGGAAGGATCCACTAAAAAGTGAGTTTTAGGTAAGTAGCATAAAAATAATTGCAATGATGACATGTGACACTCCTTATAACTAGGAATGAATGACATTTTGGTACCTTCACAAATAGGCATATGAAGATGACATGTGGCACCCTTTTTGTTTTTTTCTTCTCAAAAATACAAAAAAAGCAAGTACAAAAAATGTAGCACAAAAATCTAGTACAAAAAATATAACACAAAAAATATATAGTACAAAAAATACAGCACAAAAAGAATTAGTAATAAAAAAATTCAGCACAAAAAATTTGAAGACAAAAAAATTCAGCACAAAAATTTAACACAAAAATATAGTACAAAAATCCAACACTAAAAATGCTAGACAACTTAGAAATACAACAAAATTTTGAAGGTTTTTTTAGTTGTCATATTTCATAAATGTTATGAACGTTTAAAAAATAGGGTAAAATATGCATGTGCCTTGCATGTGGATAGAGAAAGTAAGTAAATATGATTTTCCAAAGATATCCTTAAACTACTCTTTTTTTCTACATTTCATCTTAACTATTGGTTTAAAAAATTAAAGGTTAAGATTCCTTCTCATGCTATTTAGACAAAATAAACTTTTTATTTGATCCTACCTCTCTCTCTATATATATAAACCTCGTAAGTAGTATTTTAATTTAAATATACAAAAATAATAAACTTTCGCATTGGATTTAAATTCTTTCGGGTTTGGTTCTCATTTCAAGTCGAGTTTCTAGGATCCGGTTTTTTATGGATCTTAAAGTATTATAACGAAAACTACAATTTGGTTCGGGTTGATTTTGATCAGGTACCAACATGCTCACTCCTACTCAAAATCCATCCAATAAAGAAAAATAAAATAAAACCTTGTCATGTCATCATCGTATTTTATCTTTATTTATAAATCCTTTTTTTTTTTACTTTATTAAAGTATTCAAATATTTTTAGGTTTTGTTTTTTTTTTTTTTTTGTGAATGACAAATTTAGATCAGGATGAACCACTTGAGTATTATCATGCCACAAACAGAACCACCCGATCATATCTATCTCCACTAGGCAATAATGCCTATACACCAATTCATGAGAAAACCGAATGAGAATCTAACCCACAAACCTGATGATCACTAAGCATTTAAAAAAATTACAATAATATAATAATAAAACACTACATTAAAAAAAAGTTTGGAATAGCAAAAAAGTGCAATTACAAATGATTTGTTTAAAGGTAAATAAATTACAGTCAAATAATTAGATTTAAAATGTGTATTAGTACATTAATCACATGGGACCAACCGTGAATTTAACGAATCTTTAATTGAAGCTTTTAGATTTGCTCTGATATACTGTCGGGTCTTACTTTACTTCCTTCATAAGTCTCAACAATCGAAGTGAATAACACAAATCCACAAAATCCAAGTGAAGAACGTTCTATTTCATCGCTAATTCAGTAAGTTTTAAACCCGTTAATGCGTATATACAACCTGATAGTCTATTAGATCCTTGTATTCTGCTAATTCTGTATATATAGCTCATGTATTCTTGTCAACTTTTGTTGTCTTATACTATTAGTTAGTTACACTTTGTTTGTAAGCATTTAGTTAGGGTGATGCACTTATATTTAGTTTGCTATACTGTTGCTCATTGGCATTGTGTATGTTTGTAAGCACTTAATGTATTGTGTATTCTGTGAAATGATGTAGACTTGTATCATTATGCTTTACTTTCAATAGCACTTCCAAAGATACATTTTAATTAAATTATCATTAGGACTGCCTGATAAATGCCTTTTGGTTATCTCACAATCAGTTTAAATACCAATCTTACAGATATCAAATTATTGAATCATACAGAGATACATTTCTCTCTTCTTGGTTCTTTCGTTATGGCTGACACGAAGACAAACGAAGCTAAAATCTCCATAAAGGTATTTATAGACAAATTGAAGATGAGAGTGGTGTATGCTGAAGTGGATCACAGTTTTGTTGACATTCTATTCAGCTTCATGACACTGCCATTGGGAACAATTGTCAAAATGATGAGGAAACATACTGATACAAAGTTTGAGGCTCTTGGAAGCTTGAACAATCTGTATCAAAGCCTGCAAGATTTTCCTGAGAGTTACCTTGCTACTGAAGAATGTAAATTTATGCTTCTTAACCCCAGAAGTCTATCATATGATCACTGTAAATTTCTTAAACTAAAGATAGATGACACAGAGCCCGTTAAACACTTCATATGTGGAAGTTGTTGGTCTAAGGGTCCCTGTTTTAGCTGTTACTTCAGCATATGTAGTGAAGCTAAATGCAGAACCTGTGGGGGGTTGATGAATAAACCTGGTTCTTTCGATTCCAAAGTTTGTGTTGGTGGTGGTGGTGGTGGTGGCGGTGTGTTTGTTTCTAATATTGCAACTTTCATTGTCACAGACGATTTTTCTGTGATGCCTTATAGCACTACAGGTATTTTTGGAATACTCACAGATCTTGGAATCAATGACACAAGTCATCTGGAGGAGAAAAATATAGATTTGTGTTCTGAAAAGGTAGCGTTTATTTGAAAATACTAAATGAAATTATATATGTATATATTTATATGTGTGTGTGTGTGTGTTTGTTATTTATATATGTATTTTTATACAAATCTGTAGTAACCCCTTACTCAGTGGCTTGGGTTCAAATCTTTGCAAGCGCAAGGTTTGGTGGTAATGTGGTATTTCGGTGTAAAACTGTGGTTCAAAAAAGTATATATGTATATCCAGTAACATTTTATTATATACGTTCCTGAAAGTAAAAGAAAGTTAGCTATCAAAGGAGTTTTGAAGTTTCATCTGTGCATTAAAAGTCTATTGTCATTCATTTAAAAAGGTTCTACCAAATTTCCTATTTTCAGATGGTACATCTTCTAAAGATTGCACTATCTCTTGGTTCTCCGTTCACTCGATTAATGTTCCACAACAACAATCCTATCCTAGCTGGCTCGGTTGTTCCTGGCCACGGTTCAACTTCTGATCAATCTAATCTCATCAAAAAAGAGACATCTACGAGTTCAAAGATAGTCCTGGAAGTATGTTTGCAAAAGTCGACTGGAAAGCTCTTATATGCAGAAGCCAAAGAAGATTTTGTTGAATTTCTCTTCGGCTTTTTATCCATACCTTTAGGAACGGTAATTGGGACATTGATGAATGGAGCTTCTTCTGTAACTTGTATGGATAATGTTGTTAAAAGCATATCAAATATGAGTGTAGGAAGATACCTCAGGTCACAAGAAATGAAGAATATGTTACTTGAACCTCATTTTGGGCTGGAGTATTCTTCAAAAAACCAGCTTTTTCCTATAACAGGCATCTTGACTACACAAAATGTGAGAAGCTATACTTATCAACTTAAAGATCCAAGGTTAAACGCACAATTACTACGTCAGTCTGGTATGTTTTTTGTGACCGATGATCTAGTCATATCCCCATCGTCATCACAATTGGCCATGACTACTCTAGCAAAGTATAGAGTTACATTGAATGATATTGAAAAATATGAAATTAGCATTGGCTTGGAAGAGGTATCGCATTCTAAAACCAATGGTTTTCTGTAAGTCTACTTCTTTGTGTTTTATTTTTAACAACATTTTGTATTTGCAGGGTTTAAAATTGCTTAAAGCCTCCCTACAATCTAGGTCGACTTTAACAAGCATTCTTGAACATCAACTGAAGAACTGAACTTGGAAATTTTATTCCAATTTCCTTGTAATGTGTTTCTGATTTTCCTAGTAATGTTATGGTACTTATATATAAAGTGTGGCCGTTACATATATGTGAGGCATTTTATAATTATATTGTTATGAATTAAGCGTAAATTTTATATGCGAGTGTTTGCTCTCAACACAGTTGTTTCAATTTTTGTTTTGGTTTTTTGTTAGCCCTCGTAGCGTCATGGGTGTCACTGAGTCTATTTTGGAGAGCGCAATCTAATCTAACTTTTTTTAAATATTGATTATTATTATTATTATTATTATTATTATTTTATTATTATTATGTAAATATTTAATAGTTATATATCCAACTATATAAAAAAGATAATATTTAATTTATATAGTAATTAGTTTTAAACATAGAAATTCTAATTTTAATTTAAAAGATTATAAATATTATAATATTGAATTAAGTGTATTAAATAATCTTGTGCATTAAATAATGAATTAGTTATAAATAGTTTATTAAATATGGGTAAATTATAAATTATCGCATTATGCATTTGTACTTGGGCAACAAAGTTTGCCTTAGAGCACCAATAATAACGAAAAATATATATGATTTTAGGTGTCGTGTAGGAGCGAGTTGCCTACATTGAGGAGAGAGATGAATGTTTTTTTTTATTGATAAAAAAATTGTTGAAAATGGAGTTAATATTCACACATTTCTTCTTTTTATTTATCTCTCTATACATATATAAAGAGATAGAGTGAAAAAGGATGTGATATTAAGATGTAGGTATATAAGAATAATAAGAGCTAAGAAAACATGTGTGATTAGTTAAGAGAAAGTAATATATTTATGTGTTATGTGTAGGGCTGGAGATAGAAAGTTTTCTATTGATAGGGCAAATGACATATGTCACATGAAAAGATCTATCAGAAAAGTTTTCTATTGTGAATGATCTTAAGCATTTTAAACTTTGAGGTAAATTTAAATGGTGTTCTCATCATATTTATAATATAGTAATATATAAATATAAATATAGATAATTAGAAAATGGATAAACGAAGAAACTGTTTACTCTATTGGATACGTACTTTTTAGTTTTCATCTTTCAAATTTTGAAGTAAAAGCGTTTTAAAGTCAGGAAAAATTAACTAATTATCAAATCTTCACCACGCCACTTAACCTAACTGGTATAAGTTAGCATTCCTTTCACCTCAGCCAAAAAATAATTATTAGCGCCCCTCCCCCCACCCCCATTTCTGAAGCACTATTAGGGGGCGCCATTCGTGAGAACAATAACTAACCTAAACATATCTATTTAGTGGGGCCTCTTAATCATGACCGTTTACAACGGTTAAAAACAACAAAAAATAACCTATATTTAATAACTATATATACCATTTCATATTTCAAATTTTATACACAAATCTCTGACTCTCCTCTCCTAACTAAAAAATATATCTCATTTCACAACACTCATCCATCATGTTTTCATTTGACAATAATCCAGGCGCTTTTGATCCGAACCACTCGCATTACCTAAACACTCAAGACAACCCATGGGTGGTCAATACCAGTACCACCGGCAGAAAATTCCCCATGATGGGCCACACCATCCCCACAAAGTCGATAAATGTTTGCACCCTTACAAATGTGCGGTTATTTCATTTATCCCCCACAACCCCTATTTAGCCCATATATGTCTCAACCTATGTGTCCACCTGAAACCTAAACCCAACCCGCATCTGAAACCCGCTTGATTTAATTCACACAGGTAGACATCGTAAGAAGCAACATGAAGAAGAACGTGCTCCAAAAACACACGAGAAGTGGTCAAGTAAGGAGGAGTTAGCTTAGACACAAGCGTGGCTCGACGATTCCAAAGACCCCATTATTGGTATATAGTTATTTAATCGTTTAATGGTTTATTTAAAAAGAATGTTTTAAATGTTTAAATTTGTTTATTTTATATATTTTAAAATTTTATTTATTAAAAATATTTTGATAATTGGATTTGTTTATTTAGAAATATTTTAATTATTTAAATAGGTGATGATCAAGAGGCCATTGTGTTTTGGAAGGTCATTCGTGAAAATCCTGATTATTTTAGGTTATATAAATGTTATGGAATTTTTATAAATTTTTTCTATAATTTTTGGGAATCTTTAAATCTAAATTGGATTTATTATGGCTAATACATGTTTTAGTCAAGTAAAAATACAAGATGATCACAAATAAATTTTATAACTATTTTTAGTAATTTTTTTACAGATTATATAAGTGTTATAAATTTTTATGGATATTTTTCCATAATTTTTTATAATTATTGTATAATTAAAGGATTTAATAAAATTGTTAAACAAATAAATTCCAGAATTTATTATTTTAATTAAAAATATGTGATAATTATTCAATCTGATATATAAAATTATTAGATGAATTTAATTAATTTATATTTTTTTCATTCACAAAATATAATAATTTGCAAAATTGGTATTTCTAAGAATTTATCATTTTAATTAATTTATCATTGGATTGGTTGTTATTTTAAATAATTATTATATATATTTTAAGTCCCCAAATAGGAAAAGTCAATTTTATAAAATTAATATTGTTTGTTCGTTTAGAATTTCGTTTATTTATATTTTAGGGTGATTGTTATTATTGTTTTAGATAAAATCCGTTTCTTGTCATGTGGTAATTCTCGTGAATCAGTTCTTCGCAACTAGTAACAACTAAACTTTTTGGGGTGTATCATTGGGTCATAAAGTTTCGTGATTATTTTAAATCATTTATCAAGCATGTAATGTTAGTGTGTATTACGTGCATTATTTACTTGTTATGTTAGTTATTGAATTCAAGCAAGCAGGCATATTGTGGATCCACGGCAAACATTTCCTCATGACTATAGGATGTGGTATCGCCTCACATTTTCTTTCGTGGGCTGACCTTTCCTCGTGATTATGGGATGTTGGTATCGCCACCTCATTTAGTCACGCCCTTTGTAGGTGTGGGACACAATCAGTTGGTTTTGGTTTATTTTATTCATGATTCATTGTCGTATTAACTATTATATATGTTTACACCTGAAGTTGCATGTTTATTTTGTTAAATAAAATAAATAAAAAAAGTAAAATATTTTATTTAAATTTAGATCTATTCACCAACTTCATATTGACAAAAAAACCCTTTTAAAACGCATGACACAGGTACACATGTATGAGTGGATTGAAAGTTGAAGACATGTAGGACATGTCTTAGCTTAATAAATTGGATCTCATATTGTGTTTCAGATGAATTTGAATATTGTATGATTTATTTGAGATTTCTATGGAAAGTGTGACAATTTAATTTGGGCATGTTTCAAATATTAACCTTATAATAGTTGTCATGAGCTATGGGCAATCCTCATGCTCCGACCAATAATCTGTTGTGGGTCGGGGTGTGACACGTTGAAGGCGGTCATGGGTTAATTTATTTCACTCCACTTTGACGAGAGACTATCATTTTTCCAATAGTAAATCTCGTCCCGACGTTTGGTGATAAAGGTCGTTTATTCAATTCCAAAAATCATCACTATGTTGGTTGGTACCTATTAAAAAAATATATACCATAAATATAAAAAAAATTACATAACTTTTGAAAATATCTATTTTTTTGCAATATATATATACTAAATTATACCTAGAACCGAGTTCTTCGAAATAGAAAGCCAAGCTTTCGTCAACGCTACCTCTTCGGTCTTGTGAGGAAGAAAGAAACCGACAAAGTTGTATCCAAAAATGCGAGTGGCACCCTCCTTGGCCCGTCACCACGACTTCCCCAAATTTTATGGGATAGACCAAGTGGCAACCTCCATAGCATGTCACCAACTATCTTCCGAGCCCATCCTTAAGGACAAGGATAGTTCGAGCGGCGAGGAATGATACGTGCCATGTAGTCAAAGGATGGGTCAAACCCATGCATAACATTCCCAAGCAACAACCTCCACACCTTGTGGTGATAAACATGGCTATTGAATAGTGCTCTAAATATCTTTGCATTATTATTAGTTAGTGGTGTGTGTCAGATATTTTCTAGTCATTTCCATTTTCTTGGTGTAAGCCTATATAAGGCCTTTATAGTTTTTTACTAGGATTATGAATGAAAAATATTGAATTGAGTCTATTCCTTTTTAAATGTTCTTAATCTCTCCTTTAATTTCCATTCAACTTACCTTAAATCCAATTAGTACACATCAATACATAATCAATTTGTAGAGGTTCAAGTAGATATTAACCAATCCACTCTACGTATTCCCCCCAATCTTTGATCGAGAGTTTACTCCATTAACTGATTTCCTAAAATAATAGGGATCACCAATACATGTCCCACTAATCAAAGGTAGAGATCACATTCTTCAACATACCATGTCAAGATATGATATCTCTTTACAACCTTTCCCTATTGTCTCTCTAGTTAGAGGTAGCGGTCACCTTCTTCACACACACCATATCAAGATGATATGTCTTTACAATTATTCACTAGAAAATGTAATGAGCACCTTCTTCACTAGCCACATTAATTGACTAGCTTTACATTTCTTGCCAATCAATATATTAAGATAGTGAGGTATCCCAACACTATATCAAGACAGAGTTCTTCTTCTCAATTATAAATAAACACTATGTTAAAATAGCGCATCCCTTTCTCACAAATACAAATATAACAATATTTCAAGATAATGTAGATTTCTCATCATAACCCATCACTATATCAAGATAGTGTGTTCCGAACATTATATCAAGATAGTGAGCTTACAAAACTATGTCAAGTTGTGTTTACAAATACCCCTCTCAATTTAAAAGTAGATAGATAATTCTTTTAACACAACCCTTTCTTCTTTGTAGCTCTATTGATCTTGATCATTCATCTTTGATTTCTCTGTGGGTGTAATTTGAATCCCTTCTTCAATTAGGAAGTTACACCCACCTACTTAGTTTAAAATTTAAAATTAAGATCAATCTTTAAAAAATTGAAAGCATTAATTATGTTATAAAATATTTTTGATGTTTTATAAAAGAACTTCGGAAAAACATCATGGTTTATAAAAATGATACATGTATAAATCTTGGGGTTTATTTAGAAAACATTTTAGATCGTTCTCATCTCATATCATGCTACCTTTATTGTCCGTTGTCTTGATTACTCGTGTTGGGTTCTTCTTTGCTTCTTTTCAATATTCATACTAAATCCAAATGTTGTTGATCAATTTAGCATATGTCAGTTTTGCATTGATTTCCCACAATTCTTATTGACTCATTTTTAATCCTGATATGAACCTCAATTGTTGTTGATCAATTTAGCATATATCGCTTTTGCATTGATTTCAAACATTATATATACTTTGATAATTCTAAACCGAATCTTGATCTTCAATGAACAATTTTGGCATGTATCAAATTCTCATTGAATTTCTCAACACATCTTGATGTTTTCACATATTTAATTCCCATTGAACTTCTCAACATACCTTGATGTTTTCACATATTTAGTAACTTGATGACACATTCTTATAAGGGTGGAAGGGGCACTCCCCAAATGGGAGTGATAAACTTTTTTTTTAGCCAATAAAATCATGCCATATCAAGTTCCTCATTCACTACTCAATTTGCACTAAAAAACTAGGGTGCTCAAACACATGAAGAGTGGTAAACATTTAAAAAAATAATAATAAATAAAAATTTGTGATTGGTTGAAAAAGGGGTGGGACCCATCATTAACCCCCTCTCTCCCCTCTATCTCTTCTCTTCTTATTCGGTGAATACCCACCGATTTCAACACCTTCATTTGAGTTACCGATCGTCAAAGGAGGGGTGGCGTCACCTTGCCGCGCGGTGAATGGTGATCACCGAAGGGGTCACCGAAGGTGCCCCTTCCACCCTAACATGTATATACTTGGTTACTTGATCTTAGTTAAACAAGCATACTTAATGACTTGAATGTATAGGTACTTGTATGTTGCATATGATGCATATTCTATTATTTTTAATATTGCCATAATCAGGGTTTCATATTATCAATTCAAACCATTGTTTCCCAAACAATATTAAATATACTTTTCTCTTCTATATGTGTATCAAAATCGAACCGCATTAAACGGGCCAAAATCAAAACCAAACAGATTCTTTGTTTTATTTTTCAAACTTTAAAAAGTCATTGTCCATGGTTTAGTTCGGGTGAAACTCGTTTACACTAGTAAAGTTTTCTATTTCATTGTTCAAGATTTTTATTATCACAACCCTTGTTATGTACATTCCTGTTCTATTAGGTAGTGTTCTTATTCATTTATTAAAATTATTAATCGGATTATTATGCGTCGTACTACATTCCAACACTAATTCGCATTTGAGTTTATAATATTCAGGGATGAGCATGTGTATCAGCTAGGTTATGGGTTAAAACGAAACCTATGAACAAATGGGATCTAATCAAATCAAATCAAATTATCATCACTAGCATCATTTATTCCTTCTCTAAAAACCAACATCATCTATTTTGACGTCCCTTATAACTCCAACCGATGGGGGTCTTAGAACACCAACATCATCTTTCCATGGATCCGTGATGGTGTATCTGGTTCATACCGAGTGAAACAATGGGTAGCTTGGTATGTTTTGGTTGGTGGTAGCCAGCAGATGTGGTGGTGGTGGTTTGTGAATGGAGGTGTTTGTGGCGATGGTTTGTTAAGGTGGAGGTGGTGGTAGTTAAACATAAATCAGAAATATTATTTTATTTTTCTAATTGTTTTGTCTTTTGTCAGGCGTGAAATTACATTTCACGCTCACGAAACAAAGCAATTTAACAACAATTCACGGCAAGAACTATCATGAAAATTCAACTACAAAAATACCTGAATAATGTTTTAACCATTAAGATTAAATGTGTAATTATTAAATGACGGAAAGTAAAAAATAAATGTCTGCAAAGCACGAGAACCAATATTTTTCAATTTAATTTAAATTGAAAAACTATAAAACTTTTTTTCTTATCATTTAAATGCTTTCTTAACTTATCTTCAACTTCAAGTTAACAAGCTAATTATTTTCAACTATCATCTAATTCTAAAAGAAACTATATTAATTAACTGAATAATAATAGCTCATGATTGATGATCCACAAGCTAATTATGACTCACCCCTTTCATACTTCATTCATCCCACGATCCATTAGCATCAGCCAAACTTATACATCTTTCCGAAAACCCCTCTTCCCATTTTACCCTTCTCTGTTTTTCCCAATCTCTGACACGAAAAAAATACAATAAAAAATAGTCTCAAATCAATTTTTTTTTGCAAACAAACACAAACCCTTTTCGATCCAACTGTGACATTGCTTCTTGAAGCAAAAAGATCAAAGATATGATCCCAAAATCAAAGAAAAAGATCCACCCTTTATTTTCTTGAAACAAAAAGATTACTTTTTTTAACCTAAAAGAATTCATGAAAAAGAAATCAGCAAATGGGAAGAGAGAGTTTGTCATCAGAGTCAAGAAGCCCAGAAAGAGATTATAGCAATATGGATACACAAGTTTTCTTGAATGTGTATGATCTTACACCTGTGAATTCTTACAGCATCTGGTTTGGGTTTGGTATCTTCCATTCGGGTATTCAAGGTGAGAAAGAATCTGACTCTGATTTTATTCTGTTTGAGGTTGTTGGTGATGAAGTTATGGGTTTTTTTGAGTGGGTTTGGATCTTTAATTGGGTTCTTGAGCTTTAGAAGATGGGTTCTTTGTGAGGTTTATTGGTGTTCATTGAATCAATTATATGATTTTAGTTTCCATCTGTGGAAGTACAATAATTTGGGGCTTTTGTTTTGTATAGTGAATTAAAACTTTAATTGTTTTTATTTTTAATTTTTAAATTTAATTTAGTGCTTTATGAGGTTTCTTGATAGGGGTTATTGAGCTTTAGAAGATGTTGATCATGACTTGATGTTTCTTGGAACTTTTTTTTTTCAAATTTGAAACTCTATTAAGTAAATTGATTTGAGTTTCTTGTGAATTCAAATTTGAGCTTTAGAAGATGTTACCTGATGTTTCTTGGAACTTTTTTTTTTCAAATTTGAAATTGTATAAAGTACATTGATTTGAGTTTCTTGGATCAGGTTTGGTATTTTTCATTTGGGTATTCAAGGTGAGAAAGAATCTGAGTTTGATTTTATTGTGTTTGATATTCTTGATGATAAAGTTAGGGGTTTTGTTGAGTGGGTTTGAATCTTTATTGGGTCTTTTGATTGGATTAAGTTTCATGCTGTGTAAGGTTTTATAATAGGGGTTCTTGAGCTTTAAAAGGTGGGTTCTTTGTGAGGTTTACTGCTCATATAATTTTTTCCTCAAATGTCCATCTGTGGAAGTACACAATGATTTTGGGCCTTATGGTTTGTATATGGTAGTATGGCTTTTGCAGAGTGCATTAAAACTTCTTTAATTTGTTTTTTTTAATTAATTAATTTAATTTAATTTAGTGTTTTGTGAGGTTTCATGAGCTCTAGAAGATATGTTCTTTATAAGGTTTATTGGTGATCAGGACTATTGTTTCACAGTGTATTTTTCAAATTTGAAGTTGTATAAGCACAATATATGAGTTTTCTTTTCTGTTATTGTTTAATGTTTTATGAGGTTTTAGAATAGTGATTCTTGGGCTTTAGAAGTTGTTCTTTTTAATTCCTGTTAATTCACAGGGTATTACACAAGTTTTTTTGAATGTGTATGATCTTATACTTGTTAATTCCCGCAACATCTAGTTCGGGTTTGGTATTTTTCATCGGGGTATTCAAGGTGACAGATTCTGACTCTGATTTGATTGTGTTTGATATTCTTTATGATGAAGTTCGGGTTTTGTTTAGTGGGTTGAATCTTTGATCGGTTTAGATTGGATTTTATAGAGTGAGTGATACAAACCCGATTCCTATACTGGTGGGTATTAGGGTCAGATTTATTAATGCAGCTGGGTCAAAGCAGTTATTGAAGAGGGAAACTGATGGGTAAATGAGAGCTGAAGTTTAGAGCCAGTTATTATTGCTTATTCATATCTGTTATGGGTTTTGTAGAATGATTTATAGCTTTAAGTGGATTTCGTTTAAAACTACTTTTCAGGATTTTTAAGCTCTAGAAGATGTGTTCTTGGTGAGGTTTATTGATGATCATGGTTTATAAGTTTTGTAGGAAGTTGAAGACTTTTTTGTTGGGATTTTATTATAGGTGATGTTTTATCTGATCACAATTATCGGTCTTCGAATCATTTACGATATCTTCTTTATGGGAGTTATTTCTTTATCACCATGAAATGTGCACGCTAACCCATATATTTTGTGTCTTTATGCTACAGAAAGTATACTTAATTTAGTTAACTGTTTTGCTATTTGATCAATAAATAATCTAACAAATGGGTTTGGTGCAGTGTATGGAATGGAATACGGGTTTGGAGCACACGATTTTCCAATTAGCGGGGTGTTTGAAGTTGAACCCAAAACATGCCCGGGTTTCATTTACAGATGTTCAATCCCATTAGGGCATGTAAGCAAATCACCTACCGAATTTAGAGAATTTATTGAAACCGTTGCTTCAGAGTATCACGGAGACACCTATCACCTAATTTCCAAAAATTGCAACCATTTTACCGATGATATTACCCAAAGATTAACGGGCAAGAATACTCCCGGCTGGGTTAACCGACTAGCCAAACTAGGTGTGTATAATTTTCTAATTTTTATTTTTTCTTATGTTTTTTTGTTTAACTTGTTATGAATCTCTATGTTATACTATAAATAGATTAAACCATTTCCAATAAATAGGTTAAAGTTCAAAAAAGATAAACTGGTGCAATTAAAAAAATGTGCATACAAAGGAAATTTAGTCAATTCATTCTCTCAAGTTACATTATTATTGAAGCTGTGTCATTTTTCTAATGGTTAACTGCCATTTTCATGTCCAGTTATGCCAGTCCCGGCCAAATTTCAAATTTGTACCATTTCTATCCAGGACATTCTTGTAACATGCCAATTTAATCCAAAAAGTTAACAATCGTTAACTTTGACTGTTAAATGAGGTGTAAAAAGGTATTTTTCATTTTTAATTTTTTTTACAATTTCCTTACATCGCCTATCCAGCGCCGTCACACCCTCATCTGTCTCCACCAAAGAGGTGTAAAAAGTTGAAAAATTACCTTTTTACCCCTCATTTAACAGTCAAAGTTAACTATTGTTAACTTTTTGGATTAACTTGGCATGTTTCAAGAATGTCAGGGACGGAAATAGTACAAATTTGAAATTTGAAATTGGCCCGGACCGGCATAATTGGACGAATGACAGGGACGAAAATGGAAGTTAACTTTTTTTCTAATCATATTTGACACCATTACTTATAACTAAAAAAACCCAAAATCTAAACAGAAAGTGATTTGGGTCAGCATGACCCACCCCTTTCGACTTCTATGAAAAAAAGAAGACGAGTCTTGACCAATGGATACCCATTTTGCTACATCTGGTTAAAATTATTCTTGTGAAGCAAACTGCATGTTGGTTAAACCATGAATTTGAGGGTAGATTTTTTATGGATATGCATTCACATGTTATGCTCAAGTATGAGGTTACTATTTGTTCATACACAAAATAGCAGTTTTAAAAAAAAAATTTATCTTGCTGTGAGATTTCAAGTATTATGCTTGGAAAATCTTTCTGTTTTATTTGAAATAATTGGTTTCTGGTTTTTTTCCAGGTGCTGTTTGCAGTTGTCTGCTTCCTGAAAATCTTCAAGTAACCGCAGTTAAACAGCCCTCCGAGTATCATAATTGCGGTATGTGTACTTTGTTATCCCTTTGTTCCCAAAAATAAAGTAGTGCTGTTTGACTTTTAATTGGTCAAACTGCATATGTTTATTGCATATGTTCATATAGATTATTCTCATTAACCAATCATTTTGTTGTGTGTATTATGTTCGTTTAACGTAGATTACAATTTTTTAACTCTTAAAAGGATTTAGGAAAATGTTAATAAGTTGGTAATAAGCTTTGACTTTTGACCATGAAAGTCTTAGTCTACCTCTTTGCTTCCATCAAAATAATATAGAAAAGACGGATTATTGCAGCTCATGTTAGCGCGTATAAAATCTCATAACTATCACGATATTTAAATTGCAGAAGAAGATGGGACCGGATCTGTGTCATCCTCAAATGCTCACGAACCGTTGGAATATGATGATGACGATGATGACCATGATGATGCAGGGGAAGAAGGTAAACACCTGCTTTCGGCACCAGCCTCGAGTGAAGTAGCTTTTGTTAAAGAGGTCGTCTAGATAAGAAAAATAAACAGTTTCGGTTCATGTAATGTGTTCGATTGCAAGTTACTTTTCCGTCTGTTTTTATTTATTTTTTTTTATTATTATTGTTTTTTCTTTTGCACTTTGTTGTACAAACAATGTAGTTTTCCTTTCCCATTATGGGAGATTGTTTGTGTATCATATCAATTGTGAACAAGTTTTCCTCTTTAAGCATATTAATTTTTTAAAAACGAAAATAATTTTCCCTTTTGAACCCTTTTATTGCTTCCAATCATGAGATGAATATAAATTATAAAACCAAAATTTATTAAGTTTGTTAGCAAATTCTTACTGTGAGGGCAAAAGCACTGTAGCTGTTAGTACCTCTTGTTGTACAATCTTTTGATGCTGTCTCTGGCCACTTTCGTTTGTAGTTTACACCTTATTCTCCATTTGCTTTATGGATCTTCCATTACATCTACATAACATTAACTAGCATCTAACGACCATTAAATTTTACCTTTAATAAAATAGATTTCATACCTTTTATCTAGAGTAAACTTCGTTTTTGCTTCTGCTTCATGTGGTTTGATCATTTTAACGCTTTTGTCCCAATAGCTTAAAAACAACCATTTTCCTTCTTGATTTTTGCATTTTATTCCCAGTTTGCTCCCCGCCTTTAAATCCATCCAAAATGTCTGTGAAATAGAAGGGTATTTTGGTAATTTTACTAATAAAAGTAAGGACATTTTAATCTTTATATATATATATATATATATATAATGTCTTTATATATTTTTGAAAAATCATTTTACACTTTTTATCCCTTCTCTCTCTCTACCTTTCTATGCCAGCCACCATCACCATGCCGACGCCGCCACCACCAACGCCGCAGCACCATCCATCTGCCACCAATACTAACAGGCACCACAACCTTCCACCACACCAACATCCACCACCATAACTTGCCACCAACACCAAACAATCCTAGATCTGAGCCACGTCGCAACTCAACGGCATCAGCTACCACCAGTCGATATCTACATCACCCATCAGCCACCCAATCCACACACATGTACACTCACTATTTTTCTATGTTTCCCCTTCTCTCACCAGCTACCATTGCGGCACTGCCATCACCGCCATTAGTCACCACCCCAACCATCATCTTTGTTTCAAACCACTACAACCTGTAAACCCTAATACAAGCTGCAAACCTTGAAGGCCGATTGAAAGCTTCAGATCTGATGGTTGCCACCACCACAACCTGTAAACCCTAATCACCCCCCGCCGCCCCTGTTCTTCTCCTCAAAGATTCTCATATCCGGCCTTCCTATCACTTGTCAGTTTATCAACTAGCATAACAAGTCTTTAAGGCTTGAATCCCCTTTTCAGATCTTGCGTAACAAATGAAGGCGAGGAGGTCGTGGGGTGGTTGGCTGGAAAAGTTTAGGTAGAAAAAGGGACGAGGAGGTTGTGTCGACGCAGGTGGTTGTGGATGAGGTGGCTGTCGTCGGCGGCAGGTGGTTGTGGATGGAGGTGGTTAGCGAAGGAAGGTTGTGGTTGGTGGTTGTTGGTGATAAGCAGTGATGGTTGGTGGTGAGAGGGTGGGTGGTCGATGGTGAGATAGGTTGTGGTTGGTGGTTGTCTGCAATTCTCAACTCTTTAAACGGATTTATTGACTTAGATAGTAAATAATAAATTCTTACATGAAAAGTTACCAAAATAGTCCTACGTTTAATTGAGATTTTAACTGAGTTAGAGGCGGAAAGCAAATTGGGAATAAAATGGAAACATCAAGTAGGAAAATGACTGCTTTTAAACTATTGGGGCAAAAGAGTTAAAATTGTCAAATCACAAGGAGCAAAAACAAAGTTTACTCTTTTATCTGTTTCTATTCTATTGTTAATACAGAGTAGGATTTATATTGTAACGCTCCGCGTTTCTATACTTTCTATATTTGGAAACCTTATATCGTACTTCTATTTTTAGTAAGCGTTGTATCTTGTATTTGTCTTTGGTTGTAAACGTGGAAAACCGAGACTTGAATCGTAATGAGAAACTCGTATTTTAACTATAATCATGTTACCCTTATACTTGTTCATACTTTAAACGTGTAAACATATTCGTGGTACTCTCAATCGTAAACGTGAGATAACTCGCAAACTTGGTTTGTATTGCGTAAACGAGACTCAAACGTGAAATTTTTAATCGTTAAACTAAATTCGTTGCGAAAATATAATTATCTATTCATTTATTAAGTTAATTAATTAAATTAATTAATTAAGTTAATTAAGTAAATTAATTAATTAAATTAGTTAATAAAATTAATTGATTTATTTTACAAAAATTTAAAATTCTAATTTTTTTTATAAATATATTAACGTTTAGAATTTAATGTTAATATATATCCTTCTTTAAATAAGTCCAAGGTTTAAAGAGTAAATATTGAATTCTTGAACTACAGGGACCATTCCTGCCATTTATGAAACTGTTTAAAGGTTTTTAATTAAAAATAATAATATATATAAATAATATACCAAAACCGGATTGGCGGGACTCGAACCCGGGACCTCCGGTTCACCAAACAAAGCCTCAACCACTCCACCAGCCGCCTCACATATGATTGAACCCGGAAACAAAAGCTTCTTATGCTTTGTTTCCGGTCGAGGACTGGTCGCGGCCAGCGGGCAAACAGCCCTTTTTGGGCGGGTTTTTTTGTATTTTTTTTGAGTTTCAATCACTTTTAAGCCATTAATTACCCACCTAAACTTCACCTAACTAACCCTAATCCTTCCCCTATAAAACCCACCTCTAATCCAAGTATTTTTACACTTTAATCTCTCTCAAATCACTCTCAAATCACCTCAAGATCCTTGCAACATCAGATTTTCGAGCAGATTGTATACCTCTTACTAAAGTGAGTGTAACTCACTCATTTCTTAATGAAATCACTCCATTCTTTTTCCTACTTGCTTGGATAAACTTTGGGTTGAATTCCTAGGTTTCTCCATAGAGAATCCAGATCTGGAAATACCCCAAAATGTCCACAAACTTTCTGTTTTGTCTAAACTTTTATCAAACTTGTGTTTTAACTTCAACAAACTTGTGTTCTTGTGCTTACAATCAAGCTTATGATTAGTAAAGCCTAACCAAGCTTGTTAACATGAACTAAGGGCTGTTTTAACACCCTAAACTTTCTGTTTTTAAAGAGCATTGAGCTCACAAGTGATGCAAGTTCTTAAACTTGTTCTTGTGTGTCCACCAAGGAAGCTTGGGCTATCCTAACTTGAGACCACACATCACTTGATGATTTTTCATCAAGATCCCAAGATAGTTTGCTAGACTTAAACTGTCACAACCCCACAAAGCCGTTGACGATTGTCCTCGTGTGCTCGTCGGGTTGTTGAATACTTGGCTACTTGGTATCTAGATGACACCTTATCATTCTTGTCTTTACATTCTTGTATAGTATATAGTTCTTGTACCCTCCTTGTTACCAATGGTAACTTGTGTAGTGGTGAACATAATCCGAGGTTCAAAGTGGATGGTTTAACCTCCCACCTCATACTTGACATACATGACACTAGAGGTTACAAAGTGGATGGTTCATCTCCCATCTCCTACATGATTATAATGATATATATAACTATATTAGAATTCTAAAACCGAAACCTTGATAATGAACTTATAATCACCTATCAAGTTATTAAGTTTAACACTAAAGTATGTAATTCCTTGTCACGATTCTAATAGGCCCCGAACCTATGAAATCACACCCAAACTCGTAAGAGTTACTATAGTGTCAAGAACGAGTGTTACATCTTAGTGAATACTTTCGTATCATAATACTTTATCAAACATATTTTTTTTATCATGCTCGAATCTCCCGTTGAAACTCTATACTCATACGCCTCATTTCCTCTTGTAGGATAATTCGGCGTCATCCTCGAACCAACGTCTTCACGGATTGTCAAGTGTAGAAAAGACTTAGCAAAACCGTGAGTACACTCGACCCACATTTGTTTATATCACTTTTTGGGTGTAACATGTTTCCATATACAAAAATCACAAACACTTAAACTTTATGAAACGCACAAACAATCCTATACACATGACTACTTGAATCGTATACTTGTTGCTTGTCTGGGGATAAACGTTGTGCTATGCTTTAGTCATTAACTATTTTTAGCCTTTGTTTGACATGCTTAGCGCTATAGGAATTCACGCATCCACCTCCATCGTGTTATTCGTGAGGTCATGTTAAAACATCGTGATTGCGTTAAGGGTTTGATTATTAGTATTGCATGCCTTGATATTGCTTTTGTATAGATTTGGTTGCCATGAGGATTGTTTAAACTTATTCGTATACGTATGCTATGCCTAAACTTGTGTACTCGCCTTTGCTTTCGCATTGACATTATTTTAAAACATGTTACAGGTTGAAGGAGATGATGCTATGAAAACAATATAGCAAGGACTAGATACACACAAATTAGACGTTAGGTTTAATGTCGATGTAACAATTTTGTTATGACTTTGCAAATGTTGTATTGTTCTTTGTTTTGTTACATTGATGTATTTGACAATTCTTATGAAATGAAATATGGTTTAATTAATTATTGTCACTTAATAATGTTGTGAGCAATGAGCAATCTCGTTTTCGTCTCATCCCGATGTTTCCGCCATCGGTTGGGGTGTTACAGATTGGTATCAGAGCCATAACTATAGGGAATTAGGTAGAATTGCCATGTTCGACCTAGTCTATAGTTCTAAGTACCCGTTGTGACCATTCTTGATTATGCTTAAAACTTTATGCTTCCTACTTTGCTTCTCTCTTTCCTTTTGGTCTTAATACATATACATGGTGTCTTCCTAAGACACTTTTACACAATACACGTTTGGACGCTTGAAGACACTCGTAATATAAACGAGACGACTTCACTAAAATAGGTGTGAAAACCGCAATTTGGTGAACGACTCTCAATTCGCTATACTTATTCTTTTTGCACGCAATTATGCCATCGAGTTAGGAGTGAAATCCAAACCTTGATGGAAATTTTCCAACTCAAAACTCTAGTGGACCCTTACCAACGAATCGGAATTTGCTCTTCGTTTGGTAAGTACCAACCACACTTAGGGTACAAAATCGTCAAGTTAGGGGTGAAACCCGCACCTTGTCGATTAAGTCCCATTCCTTGATTTTCGCTCTCGCCAAAGTCTCGATTTTCCAATCGGTTAGAGACGTGTAGTAACTGGAAGGGTAAAATGTCGTTAGTCGCTTCTCGATGAGAGCATTTTATCTATAGGCCAAAGCACGTTTCTCTAATTCGAAAAGATCTTCGATTCACTTTGGAATTGTCGATGATTCTCTACCCGAATCATTCCCATGTTTTACGAGCCTATTCTTTTTATGTGACTCAAATTTTATGTGTTTTGATACTTGTTACCTCGTTCATTTCAAACCGTTACACACTCGCACGTTTATCGCAATCAAAAACAATACTAATCCTCGTGAACAAACTAAATTTATACTCTTTATTTGTATTCGTACGTGAGTATACATGTTATACTTGTTGAACTCATGCAAACTATGTGAACCATACTTGATGAACACATGCTTCTTATGTGAAACTTATGTGAACTTTATTCATACTCATGCATGCAAAGCCTATTTTCTTTATTACAATCAAGTCTCATGCTTTTGTCTTGTTTACAACCTCTAGATGCCTCCTTTCCGTAACTCGTTGAACCGCCTCAAGAAGTCCAAGAAGACGGATTCCCAGAAGGAATCCAACAACGAGGACTCGATATCGAAGCAAGAACTGATTGGGCTCGTTTCGGAGCAAATGGCCGGGCAATTGGCTAAGATCATACCCGACATTGTTAGCCAAATCCACACCATACACGCCGAAGCCACACCTAAATCATCCGCTGATTCCAAACCTGATATCCCCAAACCATCTTACCAATTCAAGCATTTCATGGCTTGTAAACCAGTGGAATTCACTGGCATGGACGGTGTTACCGCCATGATCAATTGGTTTGATTCAATGGAGCTTATCTTCCTTCAGGGCGGCTGCCCTGAGGAACTCCGAACCCTTAATGCCACCGGGGTCTTCCGCAAGAGAGCCCTCGAGTGGTGGACCACCGAACGAAACACGTGTGGAAACGAAGCAGCCCATGCGATGACTTGGGAAGAGCTTAAGGAGCTCATGAAGGAGCAATTCTGTCCTCCCCATGAGACCCAGAAACTTGAAAACTAGTTCTGGAATCTCACACAACAGGGGAGCGACGCTGAAGGATTGATTGCGCACTTTAAACAGTTAAGTATCATTTGCCCTGGGCAAGTCGATACTGTTCCCAAGTCAATCGCCAAGCTCATCCGTTGCCTCTCACCGGTGATCATGAACCATGTAGCCGCAGCCAACCCGAAAACCCTCGAGGAAGCCTATGCCATAACTCTCCAACTCAACCATAACTGCATCCTTCAGGGGGCCTACGACAAGGTCCCTACGAAGCATGCGCACCAAGCCATAGCCAACACCACCGAATCACCTACCCCTCCAGTCAAGAAGCCCCACAACAAGAACAAGAAGCGGAAGGCTTCTTCTCAAAACAATGATGTCATCACTCCGCCTACCCGAAACACCCACCAACCTGGACAAGGTTACATTGGCTCTCACCCCAAGTGTACCACTTGCAACTACCATCACCCTGTTGGCACCTCATGCCGAAAATGTGCCAACTGTAATAGGTTAGGACACCTCTCCAACTACTGTCACCTACCTCAGAACCAGCAAACCCAAGCCCTTTTACCCAATCTTAACCCAAACCGCCAAACCCAAGCTACACCTGGTCGAACCTGCTACAATTGTGGCGATCCTAACCATTTCGCCAACGTTTGCCCGAAACGCACCAACAACCAACAGCAATAACAAACCGAACCTGCGAAAGGACGAGCTTTCGTTCTCACCTCAGCTCAAGCCCAAAGTTCGAATGACGTCATCACTGGTACGTTCCTTGTGAACCATATCTATGCTACTTGTCTGTTTGATACTGGCGCGGATAGAAGTTTTGTATCCGTTGAATTTGAACCCTTGCTTAAGTGCGAACGAACTAAAATGCCTAATCCTTTTGCTGTCGAAGTCGCTAATGGTAAGACCATCTCCGTTGACTCTGTTCTTTCTGGTTGCTCCCTAATCTTAAACGATCATAAGTTTTCCATCGACCTCATACCTATGCAAATGGGTAGCTTTGACGTCATAGTAGGCATGGACTGGCTTAAGCGAGTTCATGCTGAAGTCGTTTGTTCTGAGAAATTCATTCGTCTTCCCCTACCTCAAGGTGACTCTTTACACGTCTATGGTGAGAAACCTTCTAAGGGTCTCAAGCTTATGTCATGCATCGAAGCGAACAAGTACTTGCGTAAGGAGTACTTTGCCTTTCTCGCCCACGTTGTGAAAAGAAAGACAAAGGTCCTAGCATAAGTGATGTTCCTGTCGTTTGTGAGTTCCCTTCTGTTTTCCCCGAGGATCTCCCTGGTCCTCCGCCTCCTCGAGCTGTCGATTTTCGTATTGACCTCATTCCTGGCGCAACTCCTGTTGCGAAGGCTCCCTATCGTTTAGCACCCTCGAAGATGCAAGAGCTATCAAGCCAACTTCAAGAGCTTCTTGATAAAGGCTTTATACGCCCTAATACTTCCCCTTGGGGCGCTCCCGTGTTGTTCGTCAAGAAGAAAGATGGGTCTTTTCGGATGTGCATTGATTATCGTGAGCTCAATAAACTTACAGTAAAAAACCGATACCCACTTCCTCGTATTGACGATCTCTTCGATCAATTGCAAGGCGCGAAGTGCTTTTCAAAGGTTGATCTCCGTTCTGGCTATCATCAACTTCGGGTTTTCGAGGAAGATGTACCCAAAACCGCATTTCGCACACGTTATGGACACTACGAGTTCGTGGTCATGCCTTTTGGTTTGACCAACGCTCCTGCAGTGTTTATGGATCTTATGAACCGTGTGTGTAAGCCTTTTCTCGATCATTTCGTCATTGTATTCATCGACGATATCCTAATCTACTCTAAGACGAAAGAAGAACATGGACGACATTTGCGTCTTATTCTTCAGCTTTTGCAAACTGAACGTCTGTATGCCAAATTCTCCAAGTGTGAATTTTGGCTAAAAGAGGTTTAATTCTTAGGTCACACCGTCAATGAACTTGGTATTCATGTTGACCCTGCAAAGATAGAAGCTGTGAAGAATTGGATTGCACCTAAGTCGCCCTCTGAAATTCGTTCGTTTCTTGGCCTAGCTGGGTATTATCGCCGTTTCATCTCGAACTTCTCGAAGATTGCCGTTCCTTTGACTTCGTTGACTCAAAAAGATAAACCTTTTGTTTTGGGTCCCGAACAAGAAGAATCTTTCCAAACGCTCAAGGACATGCTTTGTAATGCTCCTATTCTCACTCTCCCCGATGGGAACGACGATTTCGTCGTGTATTGCGATGCCTCTAACCAGGGTCTTGGTTGCGTTCTCATGCAACGGGACAAAGTAATCGCTTACGCGTCGAGACAACTCAAAATTCATGAGAAAAACTATACTACTCACGACCTTGAACTTGGTGCAGTTGTTTTTGCATTAAAGATTTGGCGACACTACCTTTATGGTACAAAGTGTACGGTCTTTACCGACCATAAGAGCCTCCAACACATCTTTGATCAAAAGGAACTCAACATGCGTCAACGTCGTTGGGTAGAATTGTTAAACGACTACGACTGCGATATCCGCTACCACCCTGGTAAGGCGAATGTCGTGGCCGATGCATTTAGTCGTAAGACTCATGTCAAGAGTGCTCGTTGCTACCAAATCGTGGGAAAACTCAATGAGTTGATTCGACAAGCACAATTTGCCATCATTAACGAGGGTAACCTCGATAACGAGTTGAATTGTGGAATCGAAAACCCACTCGAAGCTAAGCCTGATGGTATTCTTTACTACCATAGTCGCATTTGGATTCCCGATCGTCTCAATCTTCGGACTACTTTGATGGACGAAGCCCACAAATCCCGATACTCCGTTCATCCTGGAGCTGATAAGATGTATCATGACTTGCGCGCATCCTATTGGTGGCCTGGAATGAAACGTGATATCGCTCTCTACGTCTCCAAATGCCTTACGTGTTCCAAAGTCAAGGCAGAAGATCAACGTCCCTCCGGTTTGCTCGAACAACCAGAAATTCCGGTCTGGAAATGGGAAAGCATAGCCATGGATTTCATCACGAAATTGCCTCGTACCTCGTCTGGTCACGACAGCATTTGGGTTATCATCGATCGTTTGACCAAATCCGCACACTTCCTCGCCATTCGTGAAGATTACAAAGTCGAGAAATTGGCTCGTATCTACACAAGTGAAATCATTAGTCGTCACGGTACTCCTCTTGACATTATTTCTGATCGTGATGCTCGTTTCACTTCTCGCCTTTGCAAACTTTCCAATCCGCCCTTGGCACTCATTTGAATCTTAGCACCGCTTTTCATCCTCAATCTGACGGTCAGACCGAGCGTACTATCCAAACTCTAGAGGATATGCTTCGATCATGCGTAATCAATTTTGGCGGCAACTGGGATTCGCACTTACCCTTGGTAGAATTCTCATACAACAACAGCTATCACGCAAGTATTCAAATGGCTCCATTTGAAGCACTGTATGGTCGCAAATGCCGTTCGCCTATTTGTTGGCACGAGATCGGAGACATACAACTCACCGGTCCCGAACTTATACAAGAGACGACGGACAAGATCCTACAGATTCGTGACAATTTGCTCAAAGCTCGAAGCCGACAAAAGAGCTATGCTGATAGAAGACGCAAACCTTTGGAATTCAACATAGGTGACCACGTACTTCTCAAGGTTGCACCTTGGAAAGGTGTTGTTCGTTTTGGTAAGAAAGGCAAACTCGCTCCTCGCTATGTGGGTCCTTTCAAGATTCTCGAAAGGATAGGCAAGGTAGCGTATCGACTGGATCTACCTCAAACGCTCAGCAATGTTCATCCTGTGTTTCATGTTTCGAATTTGAAGAAGTGTCTAGCCGAAGAAGGACTTCAAGTTCCACTCGAAGATCTTCAGATCAACGATACTTTGCACTTTGTGGAGAAACCAGTCGAAATCATGGACCGAGGAACCAAGCAACTGAGGCGCAGTCGTATTCCTATTGTCAAGGTTCGATGGGAAGGTAAACGTGGCGCCGAATTCACTTGGGAACTTGAAAGTGATATGAAGACTAAGTATCCATATCTCTTCGTTACATCTTCCTAAATTTCGGGACGAAATTTCCTAAAGGAGGGAGACTGTAACGCTCCGCGTTTCTATACTTTCTATATTTGGAAACCTTGTATCGTACTTCTATTTTTAGTAAGCATTGTATCTTGTATTTGTCTTTCGTTGTAAACGTGGAAAACCGAGACTTGAATCGTAATGAGAAACTCGTATTTTAACTATAATCATGTTACCCTTATACTTGTTCATACTTTAAACGTGTAAACATATTCGTGGTACTCTCAATCGTAAACGTGAGATAACTCGCAAACTTGGTTTGTATTGCGTAAACGAGACTCAAACGTGAAATTTTTAATCGTTAAACTAAATTCGTTACGAAAATATAATTATCTATTCATTTATTAAGTTAATTAATTAAATTAATTAATTAAGTTAATTAATTAAATTAACTAATTAAATTAGTTAATAAAATTAATTGATTTATTTTACAAAAATTTAAAATTCTAATTTTTTTTATAAATATATTTACGTTTAGAATTTAATGTTAATATATATCCTTCTTTAAATAAGTCCAAGGTTTAAAGAGTAAATATTGAATTCTTGAACTACAGGGACCATTCCTGCCATTTATGAAACTGTTTAAAGGTTTTTAATTAAAAAAAAATAATATATACAAATAATATACCAAAACCGGATCCGCGGGACTCGAACCCGGGACCTCCGGTTCACCAAACAAAGCTTCAACCACTCCACCAGCCGCCTCACATATGATTGAACCCGGAAACAAAAGCTTCTTATGCTTTGTTTCCGGTCGAGGACTGGTCGCGGCCAGCGGGCAAACAGCCCTTTTTGGGCGGGTTTTTTGGTATTTTTTTTAGTTTCAATCACTTTTAAGCCATTAATTACCCACCTAAACTTCACCTAACTAACCCTAATCCTTCCCCTATAAAACCCACCTCTAATCCAAGTATTTTTACACTTTAATCTCTCTCAAATCACTCTCAAATCACCTCAAGATCCTTGCAACATCAGATTTTCGAGCAGATTGTATACCTCTTACTAAAGTGAGTGTAACTCACTCATTTCTTAATGAAATCACTCCATTCTTTTTCCTACTTGCTTGGATAAACTTTGGGTTGAATTCCTAGGTTTCTCCATGGAGACTCCAGACCTGGAAATGCCCCAAAATGTCCACAAACTTTCTGTTTTGTCTAAACTTTTATCAAACTTGTGTTTTAACTTCAACAAACTTGTGTTCTTGTGCTTACAATCAAGCTTATGATTAGTAAAGCCTAACCAAGCTTGTTAACATGAACTAAGGGCTGTTTTAACACCCTAAACTTTCTGTTTTTAAAGAGCATTGAGCTCACAAGTGATGCAAGTTCTTAAACTTGTTCTTGTGTGTCCACCAAGGAAGCTTGGGCTATCCTAACTTGAGACCACACATCACTTGATGATTTTTCATCAAGATCCCAAGATAGTTTGCTAGACTTAAAGTGTCACAACCCCACAAAGCCGTTGACGATTGTCCTCGTGTGCTCGTCGGGTTGTTGAATACTTGGCTACTTGGTATCTAGATGACACCTTATCATTCTTGTCTTTACATTCTTGTATAGTATATAGTTCTTGTACCCTCCTTGTTACCAATGGTAACTTGTGTAGTGGTGAACATAATCCGAGGTTCAAAGTGGATGGTTTAACCTCCCACCTCATACTTGACATACATGACACTAGAGGTTACAAAGTGGATGGTTCATCTCCCACCTCCTACATGATTATAATGATATATCTATAACTATATTATAATTCTAAAACCGAAACCTTGATAATGAACTTATATTCACCTGTCAAGTTATTAAGTTTAACACTAAAGTATGTAATTCCTTGTCACGATTCTAATAGGCCCCGAACCTATGAAATCACACCCAAACTCGTAAGAGTTACTATAGTGTCAAGAACGAGTGTTACATCTTAGTGAATACTTTCGTATCATAATACTTTATCAAACATATTTTTTTTATCATGCTCGAATACTCCTAATCTCCCGATGAAACTCTATACTCATACGCTTCATTTCCTCTTGTAGGATAATTCGGCGTCATCCTCGAACCAACGTCTTCACGGATTGTCAAGTGTAGAAAAGACTTAGCAAAATCGTGAGTACACTCGACCCACATTTGTTTATATCACTTTTTGGGTGTAACATGTTTCCATATACAAAAATCACAAACACTTAAACTTTATGAAACGCACAAACAATCCTATACACATGACTACTTGAATCGTATACTTGGTGCTTGTCTGGGGATAAACGTTTGCTATGCTTTAGTCATTAACTATTTTTAGCCTTTGTTTGACATGCTTAGCGCTATAGGAATTCACGCATCCACCTCCATCGTGTTATTCGTGAGGTCATGTTAAAACATCGTGATTGCGTTAAGGGTTTGATTATTAGTATTGCATGCCTTGATATTGCTCTTGTATAGATTTGGTTGCCATGATGATTGTTTAAACTTATTCGTATACGTATGCTATGCCTAAACTTGTGTACTCGCCTTTGCTTTCGCATTGACATTATTTTAAAACATGTTACAGGTTGAAGGAGATGATGCTATGAAAACAATATAGCAAGGACTAGATACACACAAATTAGACGTTAGGTTTAATGTCGATGTATCAATTTTGTTATGACTTTGCAAATGTTGTATTGTTCTTTGTTTTGTTACATTGATGTATTTGACAATTCTTATGAAATGAAATATGGTTTAATTAATTATTGTCACTTAATAATGTTGTGAGCAATGAGCAATCTCGTTTTCGTCTCATCCCGATGTTTCCGCCATCGGTTAGGGTGTTACATATATGAAAAATACATTTTTTCTAAAAAGTGTAAAAAATCTATGTAAGCATAGTTTTAAATTTTAGACATGATATTTTAAGGGTGATACTAAATGCATCCCTACCTACTAGTTATACACTTCTCCTCTCACATACTTGGGGATGAGACACAGCACCTTTTCTCTTGATAGGTATGGGTACACTTAGACTAGGCCTGTTTTAGATTTATTTTTGCATGATATTATAAAGAAAGAAATGCCTGTTTTAGATTTATTTTTGTATGCTATTATATAGAAAAAATTAAAACTGAGACAACATTTACAAATTTGAGTCAAATTAATTAATTATTTTAAATTTCACTAAATATTAGTTTGAGTAAACTTTTAAAATTGTCCTTGAAGTTTGGACACTTTTACTAGATTTATCCAAAAAGTTTCTTTATCTCAACTAACCACTCAGTCTTTACAAAAGTTTTCAGACCAAAAAGTTTTGAACACCAGTAAAAACTAACATTAAATGATGGGTATTTTGTATAAATCTGGTAAATGCCCAAACCTCATGTACAATTTTTAGCAATTTACTATTTTTCATGTCTTTTCTAATTTTTTATTATCATTTTTTATACTTCATGTTTGGACAAAACCAAATTTTGTGTCACATAAGCTGTCATGTTAGCAAAACTGGGTTATACCAGTTAGTAAAGGCTTAATGGAGGGAAATAGCTTGAAAATCGGGACTGACATGGGTAACTTTTTAAGTTAAGATTATTGTGGGCCAGTTGGTCAAAGTTTGGATTAATAAAATTCAGTAATCCAACATAATACCGTCAAGGTTGTTATTTTTGTCTCTCATTTTTCTCTAAATTTTTTGCTTTAGTTATGACGTCAATGCAAATGTGGTTGCAACGAGTTTTTTTATTGGATGTTTATATTTGATGGTTTTGATTGCAAGTGTGATGGCAGATTTTGATGAGTCTGGTCCACCCCCTTGCTGAGCACTTGCCATAGAAGCTTCCAGCTCTCTACAAAGATACAAGCACAGATTTTGCTAATTAATTTCCTTTTTTTTAAATTGAATGTTAATTTCATTAGTAAGGTGTGATTCTTGTAAGTTAAACATCATGAATATTACAAGTGTAAAATATTTTCATTTTAAAAGTTGATGATGAACATTGTGTATTATAGTGTTACCTTTTAACATTTATTCATCTGAATTTGATTACTCGGACTATTCAGTCATACGAACTACTTTTCAAATTCGCTTTTGTGTTAATTATCTCAAATTTTATGCAAAAAAGTTTGATGCATGCATTTGTTTTTGTAACAACCTAAATGAATTCATCAACAAGGGAATGCCAACTCATTTATACCCAAGTTTAATTCGATGAACCCAAATTCTTAGAAGAACTTCAAAATTGAATCCGACAAAACCCAAATTCTATTTTTCCATTTCTAACTAAAAATTAAATTATATATTTAAAAACAAAAACAGACGACTTTATTAATTCAAAATTCAAAAAAACATAAAAAAACTTAATCAACTTCTAAACTTTAAATTACCTAAATAAATAAAAAAAACTAGAAGAATTTAAAATAATTTATAGTGTAAAAAATGCATGAAAATAATATAATTTATGTGTAAAATATAATTTATTTCTTTTTACAGATAAGCCATTTCAATCTTGACATAGCCGTTGGCTACGGTCATCTCCTCGGTTATAACCTCAGGTTCATTACCAAGAATTACTAACCCAAATCACATCCCAAACAAATTATGATGGTGTTATCGTCCATGATGAATGTTAAACTTGTGTATGATGGTTTATCGTCATCATGATTGTTTAAAACTTTTGTGGTTTGATATAGAATTTATATTATTATATTATACATAATTATAATTATATTATATTTACATTATTTATATTTAATATAATATAATTAATATATTATTATATCATTATATTATTATTTATTTTATTATTATTATTTTTTATTATTATTAATTATTATATAACATTTATGAAATTGTCTGAATAGTATTGAGCTGTAATCTCAATTTATACATTATTCATGACCGACCAAGTTGTCAATATCTTGTTAATGAGGTAGATGTAGGCTTCTTCTAGAGCCAATGGTTTAATTGATGATGGGGCACCCGTTTATTTTTAGGTTTTCATGATTCAATTTTTATCTGTTTATTATCCATTTATTTTTTATATATTAATTTACAAATTTTGGTTGTGTCTTAGATTCACCATTTAATTTTGTAGATCTTGAGTCACATATAGGTCACTCAAGGTTTTTCTTTTAGATATACTATTTAAATTATTGTATTTTTTTTATTTTGAGTTTTAAATTTTTATCCTGATACAACATATAATATACGTTTTTAAACTTAGGTTTTTAAGTTTTAGTTTTACTCACATTCTGTCGTTTTTGACAATGTTATTATTCAATTATGACATACAAGTTTATGCTTTATGTGGTTGTACATTATGCTTTGCGGTTTCATGGCCGTGTTGGAATGCATGGATCCTAAGTCGACTATATTATTCTTTTCTATATTATATGTTTCGTTCGAAACTTAACGTTTTTACATTTATTGTTGTTTGGTTTGACAGTACTATCGCAAAGCATGCGTCCTAAATATCAGTTATTTATATGTTTACAAACATGTCAATAGTGTCCTTGAAATTATTAAAGCACGTATATATCAACTAATTATTGGATGATTGGTAACCTTTAAAAGAAAAAAAATAGAAATATATATTTGACATGATTAGTGCTATGATAGCAACATGTTTAGACACATTGAAGGCTCTACCAGTGAATTTCCAGGAAGAAAACCCTCTTTTTTTTTTCTTTGTTCTCTTTTTCTCAATCATCCTCCGATAAATTTTAAATCATCCTATAGTTATGGGCTATTCCCCTCAATTTCTCCTTCCATTTCAACCTAAAAATTATGTTTGTTGCTACCGAATCCTCCTCCACCACCACCTGCTCCGGCATACAATGGTCGCCACTTGGTCGTCACTTGAATTTGGTGAAATTCTTTCAGCAACGCACAACTTTGACGAATGATTACGAATTGGGCACGGAGGTTTTGGAAAGGTTTACAAGGGTAACATTAACAATGGATCAGCTCTAGTTGTTGCAGCCATTAAACGATTGGATGCAATGTCAAATCAGGGGGAATCTGAGTTCTTGGCGGAAGTCGAAATCTTTCCAAGTTGCGTCATTGTCATCTAGTTTCTTTAATTGGTTATTGTAATCATGAAAGAGAGATGATCCTCGTATATGAGTATATGCCCCTTGGAACACTTGCAGATCATCTCCACAAACTTGGCACCCCTCTTTCCTGGTGTCAACGACTCAAGATTTGCATAGGTGCAGCTCGAGGGTTAGACTATCTCCATACTGGTACTGGTACTGAGTATGGTATCATACACCGAGATGTCAAGAGCTATAATATTTTGTT
The DNA here is from genome assembly GCA_947069175.1 of Scalesia atractyloides. Lineage (NCBI taxonomy): Eukaryota > Viridiplantae > Streptophyta > Magnoliopsida > Asterales > Asteraceae > Scalesia > Scalesia atractyloides. Next base: position 92,038,480 of record CAMTDV010000023.1, read on the forward strand.
AAATAATAGTTGGGAAGCGGAAGTTTCAGACTTCGGGTTGTCGAAAATAAGCCCAAGGAATCAGCTATCGACTCATGTAGCACACTTGTCAAAGGCACTTTTGGGTTTCTGATCCGAATTATTCGCCACTGGAAAGCTGACAAGGAAGTCTGATGTGTATGCGTTTGGGGTGGTATTGTTGGAAGTACTGTGTCGGAAGAGGGCAGTTGAAGACAGTCTTGAATGGGGAATAGCAACATGGGCTCAAGACTTTATCAAAGAAGGTCGTTTGAAAGATATAGTCGATTATGATATAAGGCGTGAAATATCATCAAAATGTTTGAAGCAATTTGCTCGAATAGCTGAAAAATGCTTGGATAACCATCCAAAGCACCGTCCTACCATGGCTGAGGTTGTCCTTAGGCTTGAGTATGTATTGACCTTACAAGAGAAAACCAATAATATGTCGAGCAAGACAATATTTGGTCTAATGGCTGATAAATTTTCCTTTGCTGGATATGGCCAGAGCCCAGGTATTCCAATATCCTTATTATGTGCTATTTGTTTTAACATCTGTGCCCTGTGTATCCTGAAACCTTGTAGATCTTTATCAACCAGGGGCGGATATAGCTTGAGACAAGGGGTTGCCCCCGCTACCCCTTGATGCTCCGCCCTTAGTGTAAATTTTGGAAAAAAAATGACGTTTTTTTTATTTCGTTGGCCCTGTAGAAAAGAAAATTTTGAAATGTTGCCCTTGACAATTTTTCTAGATTCGTTACTATTATGAACCTAAATCTTTTTTTGTTACCTCTTAGTTTATAGAACACTATATGCTAAAAGTAATTTTACTGTGCTCTAATCCATATAGGTATGGAGATTGGATTCCTCATGCCTAAGAATCCCCATATAAGTATAGATTTTGGATTTCTCATGCCTAGGAAGGAGGTCGAGCAACCACCAACTTCCGTATATGAAAACTCAGACTCTTCAAACCTTTGTCACCGGTTTACTTTTGCCCAGATTAAGGCCGCAACAAATAACTTTGATGAGGCTCGAAATTCTTGGTGTTGGTAAATGTGGTAAGGTTACTTAGGAGTAGCTGATGGTGGAAAGACTAAAGTCGCTATCAAAAGACAAAACAAGGATTCTGACCTAGCTTTGCAGGATTTTAGGACAGAGCTCGAAATGCTTTCAAAGCTTTGGCATCCTCACCTTATTTCTTTAATCGGTTATTGTGATGAAAAGGCTGAGATAATCCTTTTATTTGATTATATGGCTCATGGGTCACTAAGAGATCATCTTTACAAGACAAAAAGGGAACCATTGGCTTGGACTCGACGGCTTGAAATTTGCATAGGTGTAGCACGTGGTCTACACTATCTACACACAGGTGGCAGAGACACCATTATTCATAGGGATGTGAAAACAACGAACATCCTCTTGGATGACAAGTGGGTTGCTAAATTGTCTGATTTTGGGCTATCAAAGACAACCACGTATCACTCTCCTTTAAGCACATGTGCTAGAGGTACTCTCGAGTATATAGATCCTGAATACGTTCGGAGGAGTCGGGTAAAGTCTGACGTGTACTCTTTTGGGGTTGTGCTTTGTGAGATCTTATCTGCCCAGCCAATCACTGGCCTAAAAATTGAAGATAGGCACGTGAGCTTAGCCGAATGGGCCTTAGACTGTCACAAAATGGGTTCTTGATCATATTTTGGACCCTTATTTGAAAGGAAAAATTTCAGCTGAGTCCTTCATGAAAGTGGCGGAAACAGCTGTCAAGTGTCATGCTGATTGTGGGATAGATAGGCCATCTATGGTTGATGCTCTTTTGGATCTTGAGTATGCTTTAATACTTCACGAAAGGCCCCTAAAGGGAACGCCAAAGGATTTTGATGAAAATCTGATAGCCTCAACAAATAATGCAAGCATCAGTAGTCTCAAGAAGAGTTTTGATAAAAATTGGATGGCCTCAACAAGTAATGCAGGCATCAGTAGTCTTAGTAGTCTCTCAAGTGAAGACTCAGATGGTTCTGACACGAGTGTAGTTTAAGTACGTTAACCAGAAATAGTTTTCTGATGGTTTGGATCTGGTGTGTTATTTGAAATAATAAGTTCCATAAAGGTTATGTATACATAGGTTTTAAGCATAGTAATGCGAGAATTGCATAGCTACATCTGGTAGTTAATGTATAATCTTTTTGTGTCATTTTTGCTTGTGGGAGGTGGAATATGAGGATAATCTCTTTTGTAGTTGCCGAATTTAGAGTTCTATCCACAAAGCGCAAAGTGACTTTGGTATTTGATACGCATGCTAACCCAATTCAAAATTCAAAAACGAAATTCAAATTTATAAGTTGTATTCATTTATTTAATTTCAGATTTTTTCGATTTTAATAATGAACCCCTTAATTGAATTCAGATTTTTCGATTTTAATAATGAACCCTCTTAGTTGAAGGGTGGCCTTAGCGCTAAAATGATGCAAGGCAAACTGCCGGCGTCAACATTGGCATAAACTTCAAGATCTCCCCCCAAGCCTCCTCTCTCCTCCCTCCATCTCTCATCACCTCTCACAAACCCGCCCTTCCAAGCTCATCTACAAGGGTGGGGGCCTCACAGGCTGGATGATTTATCATTGCCCTTCATGCGGCTAAAGGCGACTTTTCAAACAAACAACATATTCGTTTCTTGAACCCTCTTGGTCTAATACGATCAGATTTTTGAGTGTACCCTCAAACGTTTGATCTGATAGTGTGTCACGATCCAAGAGGAATCCAAGCAGTTTCATGTTCGGTGCCAATTTCATCTCCAATCGGATTGGGATATAGGTAAGTTTTTCAACATGGCACTCACCAAACCCATCTCTCTTATAAACACATATCATAAACTCACTCTTTCTCTCTTTGAGCTGAGAAATATCGGAGGTGAAAGAGACACCCAAAATCCTATGTCAAATTGTTGATTACCTAGCATAAAAACAGTCGCCCAAATCGGTTTTTTGAGTAGATCTTCTTGAAACGGGTGACCTCAGATCGGAGATAAGGAGTCCACAGCAAAAACGGAACTCCACGGTAAAGCTAAAGAGTATAAAAAGTGGTTGTAAGTGAAAGATAGAGAAAATGTTAATGTTCATCTGTATATTTTAGTGGACACTATTCACCTCATAAATTTTTAATATATTTTGAAGTGGTTGTAAGTGAAGGATAGAAAAAAGGTAATGATAAAGGTATAAAAATATATTATTTAGTTGAAAAGGAAAGAGAAAATTAGTATTTTTGAGTGTAATATAGAGTAAAAATATGTGGAATGGGTGTGAATGCTCAATGATGGTGGTCGTGTTCTTCTGATGATGAGTTATTAATATTAAATTTGAAGGTCAAACAAATTTGAAAGTACATACTCTTTTTGTAAAGTTTGATCTCGATCTTTAACTTATTTACATAAATAGTCCTAGAAACTTGACACATGTTAAGAGTTAACAGAAAAAATAACTGATTAGGGTGAAAGGACACCGTCTGATAGAAGATAGTAACTTAAAGGACATGCATAGTAATTTAGTTAAAGGACACCGTCTGCTCCGTTCGAACTTAAAGTACGTAAAATACAATTTAGCCTTTTAAAAATGAGTAAACTAGCATTTAAGTCCCATGTTTTGGTCATTTTAACTAGTCGAATCGAATTGTTAAATTCTTTGTCAAGATATCTTAACTCACTTTGCAACATTAAGCTACTACACATAATTATCTTAACTAATTCCTTCATTTTTGCTTGCTGACTTCCTTATTCTTTCAAGCTCCATGCTCACTTGTTTCATGCTAGGTCTGTTCTCACCATGTCTGTCAAGGCATCTACCGACCAGGTTATATGCTGCTTCTAGCTGCTTATCAGTTGCCTGCTCTAAAACCTCATGATCAATAATCTCAGGCAATCGATTTTCCCTCTCTGCCTTCAGAAAATATGTTGCGAGAATTCTATCTTCTTGACATCTTTCAGAATCTATGGGATTTAATCCTGTCAAAAGTTCTTCAAGAACCACTCCAAAGCTATAAACGACACTCTTACTTGTTAGTTGACTTGTATGAACGTATTCTGGATCCACGTAACCTAACGTTCCTTTAACTAGTGTAAGGACTTGGTCATGACCCAACAAGACTGACTTTGAGGCACGAAAATCTGAAATTTTTGCAGTGTAACTTTCATCCAACAAAATGTTACCTGACTTAACATCTCCATGTATGATGGGCAGAGTAGCATCTAAGTGAAGATAAGCAAGTGCACCAGCCGATTCATGTGCTATTCTTAAACGGGTATCCCACAGAAATCTTCTAGTGTTGCTTGATTTATTAAGAATGTGATGATGAAGACTGTAATTAGAAGCAAATTCGTAAATTAGAAACGGGATCTCAGTTTCTAAACAACATCCCAAAAGCTTCACCACATTCTTGTGATTAATTTGTCCAAGAATTACTATTCATCTACCCCTTCGTCCAATATTTTGGACCTCTTGATTTTACCACACGCTTAGCTAGTAGTATTCCCTTGTACACTATACCAAACTACCTCTTGCAATAATCATATTTTCTGAAAAATTCATAGTTGCTTTTTCTAACTCTTTAGCTCGAAAAATTTTTATGAGACCAATAACATTTTTAAATTTGTCTTCCAATAACAAAGCTCCCTTTTGCAGGAAGATTTTGTCTCTAAGCATAAGTAGCTTCCTCCTCTTGGTCATGAGGGATCTAGACTCCATACCTGTATGGGGTATGCACATATTCGCGTTACTTTATTAACAGAAATTTCCAAAAACTTGCAAGATACTAGATGAACAAGAAAAACCATTACACTACCAGAAGGAAACACACTCACCCAAACCCACATATTTATTCCCCAAAACAAGGTGTGTGGCATATAATATGTGAAGGCAAGTATATATTTTTAGTTTTTCACATTATCTACTGTTAAACACCAGTTCAAGAACATCATCTACTTACGAATTAAGGAGCTAGCTTATAATATGTTTTGATGTTAGGTTAGAACCAACAATGATGATGCTAGTGATATTGTGCCTCTCTTAACAGTTAAAGTTTGTTTCAACATAAGTTAAAGTTTGTTTCATTTCACCTACAAGCTACAACTTCTCCAGCATATTATAATAGAATTTGTATATGAAAGGAACAAAGAGGTGAAACTGATGTATACGAAAGTACAACTAGGAGGTCTTCTGCATACAACTGAAGTGTTGAAATTGGAGAACACATGAAGAGAGATGATATTATATGAAACCTTTAGGAGGCGTTCTAATTTATTCGAAAACCCATTGGGAAATCGATCATCATATGGATTAATACTACCTTGATACAATCCACAAGAGCATATCAGGAACCACCTAAACAGCCTCTACACATGAAGAGAGATGATATTATATATTAATTTATGATAGATACAAGGAACCACCTAAATAGCCTCTACACATGATCAAGAAAGAAAATAACACTACTATCATGGATGGAAATTAGCTTTCATATGCATAGCTGTCGTGATCTTGATTTGCAAGGTTGTCGATTATCTATTTTGGAAATGATGCAAACTGATCCCAAGAATTTCTCTATCAAATATTTTAACATGGTGTTCGAAAGATTTCCTTTCTATATTCGCATTAAGATATGTAGACATGGACACTTAAATTTAGAGAATTTTTGCACAGATAAAGTAGTTTATGGGAATACCTGAGTTTAGGCCATTTTCACTGAAGGAAAATATACGAGCAATTCTATCAAATATTGTCTTGCCTGAAGTTTGCAATAAAATATTGGTTTCTCTTGCAACTTTAGTACATACTCAGACTAATGACTACCTGATCCATGTTAGGACGACTCTTTGGATGGTTATCCAAACATCTTTTTGTTATTCGAGCAAACTGTTTCAAAAATTTTGTTGATATTTCACACCTTATATCAGAATTAACTATATCCTAAAAACGGCTTTCTTTGATAGAGTCTTGAGCCCATGTTGCAAGTCCCCAATCTAGACTGTTATCCACGGCCCTCTTCCGACACAATACCTCCAACAATACCACCCCAAAAGCATACACATCAGACTTCCTTGTCAACTTTCCAGTGGCGAAATAACTTGGATCTATATACCCAAATGTGCCTTTAACAAGTGTGCTAACAAAACTCGATGGCTGATTCCTTGGGCTTATTTTAGACAATCCGAAGTCTGACACTTTAGCTGCCCATCTTTCATCCAACAGTATGTTGGAGCTCTTGACATCTCGGTGTATAATGCCAAACTACAATACCCGTACCAGTGTGGAAGTAGTCTAACCCACGAGCCGCACCTATGCAAATTTTGAGTCGGTGACACCAAGAAAGAGGGGTTCCAAGTTTGTCGAGATGATCTTTCGTGTTCTATGGGGCATGTATTCATACACCAAGATCATCTCTGTTTCGTAATTACAATAACCATTCAAAGAAACTAGATGCAATGACGCAACTTGGAAAGCATTTTAACTTCAGCCCAGAACTCCGATGCCCCTTGATTGGACATTGCATCCAATCGTTAATGGCTGCAACGACAGGAGTCGATTCATAATATATGTTACCAAAATAAACTTTTCCAAAGCCTCCACGACCAATTACTAATGATTCGTCAAAGTTTTTAGTTGCTGATAGAATTTCATCAAATTCAAAGTGACGACAAAATTGTGACCATTGCATGGAGGAGGAGGTTCCAACTAACATAATTATTGATGAAACATAAGAAGAAATAGAAATGGGTGACCCATAAATGGATGATGATTTTCAACTTATAAGAGATGACTGACGACTTAGGCTACTCGGTGTGGGTGATGGCCCTCCTTGGAGGATGACCCTCCACGTCAGCGCCACGTAAGATGAGTGTGAGAATGAGTCTAAAGGGAATGGACCTAGGAAATGGATGATGGGGTACTAATATATATATATATATTTTATATATATATATATATATTATATATATATATAGAGTGTGTGTGTAGAGAAGAAGAGAGAGAGGACCGTCTCTAACGTCTCGTGGCAGACGTCCTCGACGTCGCCGAACCACCGGAAATGATGTTGAGAAACGTCGCCGGACCAGTCCGGGCCTAAACGACCCCACACCGAGTACCCTTATAAAATGAAAGTATTCTTCCTGGAAAGAGGGATGGGCCCAGGGATGACAGAAATTTTCTGCGACCTTTGATATTTCCCAACTAAAAGTTTGGTATTAATGTGAATAGAAATAATTTTTCTTCCCCCTTGAATCAAATCATTTTGGTCATGTGCCCCCACCCAGTTTTTCTGAACGAGTGTGATTGTTGGTGTAAACAGATTAAACATTAATATTTTTCACTAGATGACTACTTTTTTTTTGTTCATAGTTCGTGGCAAATCATTCTTCGAGTATTACTTGTCTTCGAGTATTACTTGTGCGATGATTCATGTTATATCTTATCTCTAATACAATTAGCCGGTAAAATAACAGAACATAAATAAACAAATTAAAACAAGCCAAGTGATTTATTTTTTAATTATATTTGGCCTACCTGGTTAATAAGTTTTATGTCCATAAATTAAACAAGGTCTTTTTCTTTCTATTTTTCCCCCTCTGATCTAGATATATATTATTTATTTTTATGTTTTTTGATGCTATATTTAATTTTCTTGGAACAAAAGCTAAATATCATAGATAAAACACAACTAGTATCTGGTACTCACGCGTCGCATTGGGGTCCTTAAAAATATTGAACCACACATGTGCGTTAAATTGCGAAAATTAGAACAAAATGTAAAAATATAAATAAATAACTAAGTCAAAACGGTAAATAACTTTACGATGATAATAATAATAATATAATAATAATAATAATAATAATAATAATAATAATAGTTATAGTAAAATAAATTTATAAAATATAATTCAAAGTAAACGATAAGAGTTATATTGTGTATATTGAAAAGAAAAGTGAGAATAAAATTAAAGTTTTAAAGTCTTTGGGAAGAAAATTATAGTGAAATAATTCTTTAAGGCGACAAGACAGTTTTTTTAATTTACAAAAACTTTGTAGGAAATAATTCTTTATATGACACAGTGTGGATAGCCATGAAAATGGTGTATTATTGGATATATGGATGGATGACACGTAAGTATCTGTTAGAAATGTAGCGTGGTATCAAAAACCGTAGGATGGGATGAGGCGTGAAATGGTAGCGTGGTGCACACATAGCATACACGTTTTATCAAATATTTTAAATTTAGAAAACAAAGAAAATCAAAAAAGAACGATCACCATAATGAGAAGCCTACACATCACACATCACCAACCTTCATGCAGGTGAAAGACATATCACCTTTCTCTCCATGCCAGAAACCATGCCCACATCTTACGATCTTAGGACGAGTTTACCGGATCAAATATCATTCCAAACTGGTCTTTTGTTTCTGATTCAATTCCCACCTCTTGAGAGTACTTTCAAAAAGACATGCAATTACCAAAATGAGTAACAAAAGTTATATCAAAACAAACAACCGCGAAAAGCATATTGATATTTTATGACATGTGACTATGTGACTATATGACCATTAATGTCTTAGTTATAATAAAATAATAATATTAGACCGATAATATTCTGAACCTTTATACAAATGATTTAGGATTTGTAAAACTATTCACTTAAAACCTTAAAAGCATGTGACTGAGTTTACTTATATTATAAGTAATGGTTATTAGTGTTTTTAGTGATTATGAGTGAAGGATAGTGAAAATATATAGGAAATTTACTGTTAATCTCTAAATATATAGAAAAAAAATCTAAAAAAAGAAACCCTATAATTTTTTTTTAGTATTTTTAGAAATGATTGTGAGTGGAGGAGAGAGAAAAGTTAATGATAAAGGTATAAAAATATTATTTAATTGATACTAAAAGAGAAAAAATAGTTGTCTTTAGTGGAAATATATAAATATGGATAGGGAATTCATTACGGATGCGCTAAGGGTCTATTTGGTATGGAGTAATGGAATAAGCGAAAAATGGAATAAACGAGGTAATGAAATTAATGAAGTAATGTAATTGATCATTACCATTCCATTGTCCAGTTTGGTTACCACGTGAAAATGGAATATACCATTACTTTGTATTGTTTGGTAGGCTTGAATAGACAAAGGAATAGAATACAATTTGTTGAAAAAGACAAAAATACCCCTATCTTAAAATAAAGAAAATTTACCATTTTTTACAAAATTATCCAATTAAAAATTATAATAAATTTATACGAAGAAATATAAATATATTTTGCTAATTAAATATCCAACTACAAACTTTTAAACCAATATAATTTAAAAACTATCCAAATGTTCTCAATAAAACAATTCTAAAAATAACAAAAAATTGCCAACTAAAATTAAATCATCCAAGAGTTATTATATATCATGTCAAGTAGTATTTTCAAACATGTTCTTTACCCATCAAAATTTGCGTTCTTCATCAACTTTAAAAAAGATTACCATCAGCTCCTCATTCTGTGCAGGTTTACATACAGCCTTGTCACACGTATAGTCAAACCTTCAACCTTACTCATCTCCACAAAAAGGTTATTACACAGTTCTTCTCTATTGTTGTCTGTTTCAAAAGCGTTATATTTGAAGCCAACTGTTGCATGTCAACGTAAGTAAATAATAACCAAGTCTCATAATATGATGATTAATTTAATTGTATCATCAGCAAATTACAACTATGCCCATAAATGGTTTAATTTTATTGCTAAAATTGCATGAACTTAACTTTAAAAGGCAAAAAAACAATAAGCAGGTACACACAAAATTGCATGAAGTCTGATTCAAAAGGCAAAAAAGCAACTGCGGATATAGCATACAATTTAAAACCAGTAGAATCGGTTCGAATCAACCCGGAACTGATAATCGAATTCCTAACATTTCAATAACCGTAACCGAACCCATACATAAGAACACACACATACATATAAACACACATATTATACACAATGCATCTGTCACTTGAAGTTTAGACTACCGGAGGCTAGAGCGGCTCGAATCTCAATCACGTCCCATGTTTTTACTCGTAAGCCTATTAAGCCACGCCACACACAAATGTTGATGAACTCACAATATAGAATTTTAATATCATTACTATACACTGATACACATGTCACTATAGTTTGCTAGTACACAAAATGAGAGATGGCGGACGTACGAGGGTTGTGTCAAAACACACTGTTATAAGCAAACCATTATATAACAATGTTGGATATATTGAAACCTACAAAAGAACAGATGATTGAAAAACCCAAAACAATCTCTAACATCTGATCCTTTATAATAAAGATCTCCTGCTCTAAACTCTGCTGATACTCAAAGACTGTTCACAAGATCTGTTGAAGATAAAGCTCTGCTGAATCAAAGATCTGCTAGAGAGAAAACTCTGATAAAGCATAAAGGCTGTTGAAGCAAAGGTCTGCTGAAGACCAACAGAGGATACCTCAGCAGTTGTTGTTCAATAGAGTTTTATTATGTATTTAATGTAACAATGTTTAGGTCTAGCAGTGTTCAGAGTTTGTTTAGTTTGTTAAATGTCACTTTCATAGTGACGTCAGCCAAAGATGCTTAGTGGTTTGTAATGTACTATAAATAGAATAGTGTATGTGTTGTTCTATCTATCACTTAACACATTCTGTACGAACAAATTAGAGTGATCTTAGGCTGAGTGGGAGTTTGTAATTTGCATGTATACGTGATTAATATTACAAAAGCATGTCAATGAAAACAATCTTTCTATTGTTGTGATTTCAAAGTTTTACACATTTCCGCTGGAATGTTTAATTGATTATTATCTTCTTTCATTGATTTCATCTAAAACAATCACATCAATATTAAACTCAGATCCTAACAATTGGTATCAGAGCTTGGCCATTCAAATTTGATTTAACAATCAGTTTGATATAAACTGGCCATCTCTCACTACTAATTCGTTTGTTCATTTGTTCGTTTGTATTGAAAAAGAGCAAAAGTTTATTTACGTTCAAAGTTTTTAAACAAAACCTGTTTGTAAACAATCAGAATGTCTCAAAATCCACAAGATCCACACAACACTGTCACTATGTATAAACCTCCGGTACTTGTCAGATCAGGGTACAATATCTGGCAACATTGGATGGGTCACATACTTGCACAACAGAACACGGGTTGCTGGAAATCGGTTATCTTCGGACCACATATTCCAGTGGTACCGAGTGCCGAAGACTCAAAAGTTCAAGTTCCAAAGAGCCTTGAACATTACTCCGAGCAAAATTTTCAGAAAATTGAGCTAGATGCAAAGGCATTTAGTATTGTGGTAACTGCTTTGTCTAATGATATCTATGTGGCCTGTTGCACTGCAACAGTGCAAAGGAGTTATGGGATGCTCTGAAAGAACAATTTGGTGGACACTGAAGAGGTTATTGAAAATAACAAAGAAGTTTTGGACCAACAGTATGAAACATTTTGTCATGTGAAAGGAGAATTATCAACTCAACAATTTGAAAGGTTTAGTTGTTTCATTAGTGAGTTAAAACTAGTAAAGTCGAATATCCAAATTACACTTTGAATAGTCGATTTCTAAGATCTCTACCAGAAAAATGGGACACTATTGCCTTTGTAACTAGAACCTTTGTTGGGTTCAATGAGATGAGTTTGACTCAGCTTCATGGTAGGCTTCTCAGTTACGAGAGAGAGCTTAACCAGAAAAAAAAGCTACAAGAGTCAGGAAAAGTGGCTGATGATTATTCTTTTGCAAGTATAGCACTTTTTGGTCAAGAAAAAACCTCTGGTAGTAGCAAGGAACAAAGTTATGATCATTTTATTGACATAACATCTGGTGAGAATTTCAACTCTGATTCTTGCTCACCCAACTTTGTTTTTGCAACAAATGAGGAAAACCAAGTTTCTGACAACTTATCCTTTGAACTTAATGATCTTCAACACTTTGATCCAACTGATTTAGAAGAAATGAACATATTACACCAACTGGAATTGTTGAGCGTTAGGACCAACAAGTTCTATAAAAGAACTGGTAGAAAATTCCAAGGGTTGCATGAAGGGTTAAAAGTTGGGTTGGATAAGTCAAAGATTAAATTCTACAAGTGTAACAGGTTAGGTCATTTTGCTAGAGAGTGTAGAAGTCAAAAAAATGGTCCCAATATCACACACCCAAGTCATAGACCTCAAAACACACAAAACACTGTCCGTGATTCCCAATATACCCTTGCTTCTCATATGCAAATCGCTGCTCATGTTGCACACCCTTTAACCACTGTTCCAGTTCAATATGTCCAAACCACTTTCCTCAGATACGATATGTTCAAGCCCCAAGTCCTCAGGTTCAAGTGCAACATGCACCACAAGTTACACAAACCTCTGCTTCTGTAGAGAGCAATCAACAGAGCTTCTTTACACAAGTTTTTGTTGATTGGAGTAGCTTACCTGAGGAATCGACTGATGAAAATTTTGCTCTAGTTGCTAATACTGAAAAGAAACATGATGATTTATTTTCATTGCATTAGACACAATACTTGAAGGGGATGAGTCTGATGAGGTAGTGGTGAATTCTAATGATGTTTGTGAAAATGTTGTGGCAGATGTTTCAGAAGAGAAAATTGGTGAAGAAACTGTGATCTGAGTGTCAAACCCATGGGAAACCAGTGTTTGTGATGGTGAATGTGATTGTGCCATGATGGATGCTGCTAAGGTATCACCTTAGGTCCTTAAAGACTTATGTTCAGATAAATACATTATTGCTTTTGCTAACATAAAAGAGGTGAATAAAAATCTTAGAAACAAAATTTTGGATGATTATATGCAATTTGAAAAACTTGCAAAAGAGTTAAAAACAAAACTGTTTGAAAAAAGATTACGAAATTAGCAGTTTCAAACATGAGTCCAGCATAATCAAGGATCAACTCCAAACTATGATAGAAAAATATCAAAGTTGTAAAAAAGGAGCTTGAATCTACCCAAATTACTTGTGAAAAGTGGGTAGAATCCTGTAAAGGTTATGAGCTTATGTTAGAACCACAAATCAAAAGCAATGTAAAATTTGGTGTAGGTTTTAGAAAATATGACCAAGTTTCTCGAAACACTGTTGTAAATGATTTTGTTTTGGATGGTCAAGATATTTAAGTCACTGAACCAAATACCATGAAAATTGTTTTTGAAAGACCAGCAGAATGCTCAACTTTTGATAAAATTTAAAAATATCCATTCAAACCTACCTAGTCGGATGAGTGTGACATTCTTGACAACTTTAAGCCAATGGATTTTTCAACCATTGATGGTGTAAAGGCACCACAATTCAAGATGATTCCCTTAAAAGATCTTCCGGTAGATGTTCAACATCTGCTGATTAAAAGATAGAAAAATGGAAGAAAAGAGAGAAAATATCAAACTTCTTTTGTGATTTTTGTGAAAAGAAGAATCATGTCACTAAAAACTGTTTTTCTTCCAAAACTTATGATATAAACAAAACAAGTGTGATCATTGATTCACCAAATTGCATCATTTGTGGCAGATCAAACCACAAAACTCAAGAGTGTGTTTAACTAAATAATTTTTGATGTTAAAAGAAACGAGTATAAATCTAAAACACTTGAGAGTTCAAGAAATGAAAAGACCAAACAGACTTTTATCGCTGTCCAAACATCTGTTACCAAACAATTTAATATAACCTCTGCTCCCAAAAAGGTTCAGGTAACAGATGCACCACCAGCTAATAAATTTTCAAGAGGATATGGCCAACTACTTACAAGAGTTTATCACTTGGCTATGAGGTCTACAAAAGACCATCTAAACCAAGAGTTAACAGGCATCCTCATGGTTATGATTAGTTGATAGGAAATTGTCCACAACAGATGTTATCAAAATCTGTTCAAAACAATGATCATATTCCTAGACTTGAAGCTGGAATGTCTATGACCCCAACCAAAGTCATCCTAGCTTTGGAAACTCACCTAAACTAATTGTTTACTAATATGTGCGGAGCTTCTACTTGCCTTGATAGTTTATGGTATATAGATAGTGGATGCTCCAGGCACATGATAGGATGTAGAGCCATACTCAAAGATTTCATGGCACATGGAGGGGGTGATATGTCATTTGGTAACAATTCAAAAGGGAAGGTGTTAGGGCCAGGGACTGTACAGTCTGGGAAACTCAAGTTTGAACATGTCAATCTTATTGATAATCTGAAATTTAATCTTCTTATTGTATTTCAAATGAGTGACAAAGGCTATGGGTCATTCTTCACTAAGAAAACTTGTTAGATTGTTGGGCCAGAAGTGGTTAAAAAGATTGATCAAATTATAGTTGAGAGCAAAGCACAACTTGTTGCTCACAAGAGTGGCAATCAAAACAATTCACATGTGATGAACACTATGTTGCCTATTTAAAAGGTAAACAACATAAAAGTTCATACAAATCATTTGAAGAGTCCAAAACAAGTCAGTGTCTACAATTGCTACATATGGACTTGTTTTGCCCTTTATAAATCATGAGTTTTAAAAAGAAGAGATATTGTCTTGTAATAGTTGATGATTTTTCAAGGTTTACATGGACCTACTTCATGCACTCCAAAGATGAGACTGCATGTATTTTGCAAAATTTTGTTAAACAAGTTGAAAAGCAATTTGACCTGCCAGTAAAAGTCTTTAGGAGTGACAATGGGACAGAGTTTAAAAATAAGGAGTTGGATGATTTCTGTGTGTCAAAAGGGATTGTTAGGCAATACAGCATCCTAAGGACACCAGAACAAAATAGGGTGATTGAAAGGAAAAATAGAACTTTGATTGAAGCTGCTAGAACACTGCTTGCAGACTCAGGTTTACCCTTGTCTTTTTAGGCAGAGGCTGTAAACACTGCATGCTATGTACAGAACAGAGTTTTGATTAACCCCAGGCATCAAATGACTGCGTATGAAATTCTATACAAAATTAAACCTCTGATCTCATATTTCAAAATCTTTGGCTACCCATGTTTCATTTTAAACTTAAAAGATTCAATTTCAAAATTTACAGCCAAAGTAGATTGTGGTTATTTTCTAGGATACTCAACCACTGCTAAAGCCTACAAAGTCTTTAATTCAAGGACTAGGTGTAACATTTGTAAAAATCGGGTCTCCAAAACCCGCTCCGTTTTGTAATCAAGTACCAAGTTATGAAAGTGCATTAATTATTTATAGTTATTTTGAGTTAAAACGATACATAATTAATAAATAAACTAAACTATAAAAATTATATTTGATAAAAAGTTAAAATAAAACAAATAAAAAATATTTGGAGCTGCCGGGACTCGAACCCGGGTCAGCTGGGTCGCTCAAACGACTTAACATCCATTCCCTAAACCACTCCGCCACAACGTGTTTTCTGTTAACACTAGGAAAGCAATTGGAACTTATACACAAACTCGATTTAACCGATGATGCCATCTGAAAACCGATAATCGGCAAACCAATCGTCAAATCGATTGTTTACCTCACAATTTCAGTTATAACCGATGCTCGACGGTTTCTAATTAAGTCAGAATTGATTGAACTTAAAACTTCATCATTTTCGGTATTTGAAACCGAAAGTTCATCAAATCCCTGGATAACTCAAGTTTCAGTCCTTTCTCGCGATTCAGAACTATCACAACAACACTTCAATTCCTTTTCGTCGTATTTTCAAATCATCTGAGCACCTAAAACAGTTCGTCGGAATTCTCTGCAAAAGTCGCCGGAAAACCGTATTCAACACAAACCGTATTCAATCTATTGTTAGAACTTTACTAACATTAACCCATCACTCAAAATCAACCACAGACGACTTTGCTGGATTTTCTGTGTTCGCCGGAAAATTTCTGGAATTGCCGGAAACTCGTTAGTTATCGGTATGCACATTCAAACGTACTGATAATCTATACACACTGGTTCAATTTCATATCTAATCCCTTAATTCTGTTGATAGACCCTCTCAGCCGAAGGTTAAAAAACAGAGCCGTCAAATTCTCGCCGGACTCTCTGAGGAAGACAACCTGTTCGGTATCTTCTTTCCCCAAACTGTTCGGTTTAGTACATTCAAGCTAGTCATCATGTTTATTAACTAGATTAATCGCGAATTGGATGTTTGAGTAAGGTCTGTGTTCGTAATGAAGAAGATGAATTCAATAATGACATAAGAGTAATTAAAATCCGGATTATAAACGGGTTAGACACACAGTCCAGCGGTGGACTGTGTGCAAACAACGACTATACACGTCCCGAGTTCGATCCTTGCTAAGCGCACGCTTTGTGTAATAACATTCCTTTTTAATCCAGAACTAAACCGGGTTTTAAAACAGTTAGTTGTTAAGTATAATAAAAACCAAGAATATAACCGGGTTAGACACACAGTCCAGCGGTGGACTGTGTGCAACATTAACTTCACGTCGCGCGTTCGAATCTTGTCACGAGCACCGGTCCAACTAAATTAAAACGTTTTTGCAAATAAAGGAATTTTCGGTTAATTCAAATAAGTATATAAATATAATTAAAACCGAGTTTATAACGGGTTAGTCACGTAGCTCAGTTGGTAGAGCTACGTGCACGCGAACGGAAGGTCGCCAGTTCGAATCCCACCGGCGCAGAACTAACCGCTGACCGAACCGGTCAACGGTCAACACTAAAAAATAATATTTTTTATATATTTAATTATTTAATTTAATTTAAAAATCAATTAAAAATACTTAAAAATAACATTTTTAAAGATAGAAAATAGCCATAAACTCATAAAAATATATCTAAAAATTTCATTAAAATCCTTAATAACATCCATCCACTTAATATATTTTTCCATTATTATTTAGGTTAGTATTCCTCGTCGACTCGCTCATCTAAATCGTGCGCATCTCACCATCTCCAATTCAACGCACCCAATGGGAGTGAACCTTTCAAATTCCCCGTTTTAATCACGTTTTTGGGGTGTATCATGTGTTTTCATTTATATACATATTATAACTAAACTATTGTGCATACATCATATCATGACATGTGTATTTAGTTTGTTGCTGTTAAGTAGTTATTATTGGATGCAAATTATTATTTCAGTACATGCAATTGCCGAGGCCGCCGCTCCCCATTTAATTATGAGGTTTGAGCATGTTCCCCATTTTATTATGCGGTTGAACCTGGCGTGCCCGCAACGATCGGCTCCGTTTGATTGAGCCTTGATCGG
Source organism: Scalesia atractyloides (assembly GCA_947069175.1). NCBI lineage: Eukaryota > Viridiplantae > Streptophyta > Magnoliopsida > Asterales > Asteraceae > Scalesia > Scalesia atractyloides. The sequence goes on from CAMTDV010000023.1 coordinate 92,055,713, forward strand.
TCATTTCATTTTACATTTCAGTTCATGCAATACGATCGGCTCCGTTTGATTGAGCCTTGATCGCACAGTTCATTTTACATTTCAGTACATGCAATACGATCGGCTCCGTTTGATTGAGACTTGATCGCACAGTTCATTTATGTTAGTTATCGTATGATATTGGTATGTTCATGTATGCTATCAAGTGTTATAATTGTAACTGCTATTTGCCAATGTTTGACTACTTACATTGCTCTTTTATGATTATGCACAATATTTCATTGATAAACTAACCATAAAATCATTATCAAATGTTTATCTAATAAGGTTCACTCGCCAACTTATGTTGACCCAAAAACTCCCATTTTACACATGATACAGGTGAACCAGCAGCAGCTAGGAACACATAGGACCTGGATTAGAAGAATAAAACGATTTAGTATTGGGATTGCTATGTTTGGTTATTTTCCTTTGTATTGAATGAACATGTTTGGATGTTTGAAAATGTAACTTTGACTTCATTAATTATGAAACATAATAGTAAATGTCATGTGCTTTGGTGATAACCCAATTATGCCCCGACTCTTATTTCCGCTGCGGGTCGGGGTGTGACACTAGGTGTGTGGAAGAGATCTTGAATGTAAAGTTCAATGAACTTTCTTCATTAAAAATCCTAGCAAATACTTCTGAACTGTTTGATTTAGATAAGTTTACATTTGAAGATGTGTCATTGTGATTCCACAATACAACGTCATTTCAGCCACCAGAGAAATAGATGTTAATAACAACTGTTAAAACTCTGCTAGTGCTGGATCAACAGTTGTTAATCCCCAAACCTCTGTCTGCTCATCTAATCAAACCTCTGTTGACAAAAGTCCATTTTCTGTGAACAAAAGTCAACATATCTTTAACCCCATTCCACCTATACCTCAAGCTCCATTCCAAACAGATATTGGCTCTTCAAAATTGCCAACAGATGTTAGCTTAGATGATTCCCATCTGTAGCCTTCACCTCTAAATGCCATCATTCCATACAAGGGAGATCTAATCTACCTTAAAAACCATACATCTGACCAAATCACTGGCAACATCAATGAAGGGGTTCTCACAAGAAGTCAATCCCAAAACATTTGTCTTTTTGCTGGTTTTCTATCACTCACACAACCTGTCAAGTACCAAAAGGCAGTAAAAGACAACAGTTGGATAGAGGCCATGCAAGAAGAGCTCCTACGGTCCAAAAGACAACAAGTATGAGAACTTGTACCATTGCCTCAGGATGTATGTCCCATAGGCACAAAATGGGTCTTCAAACTGCACAGAGGACATGAAGCATCTTCGATCTTGATATTTCTATCTCAAAGCGCACATAATTTCCGCTATAGTCCACTCCTTTATTTAAGGCTCTTCGCACAGCTCCAACCGAAAATTCTTCCGAACCCGCTCCAATCCATGTCCTTGTGTCTTCCCTATCTTCCAAAGTGGCAACCCCCAAGTCTCTCATAAGCCAATTTAATTTCGACACCAAGATCCTCCAGCTCCAATTTGTCCGGATAAATACATCTCCATTGTTGCTTAACCTGCTGTCGACCCTATACTTTTTATTTGACTTAAGATTGATAATATTAGGGTAAATATCTTTTAAGGGTTCACTAAAAAGCCAAGGGTCCAACCAAAACAAAGCGTTACTACCATTACCGACCACACTTTTAAAAAGGTTAGCAACGGGGTACCATCAATTATTGTTCTGGAAAAAGATTTCACAATGTTTGTACACGCTCACTTTAGCTTTTTTTATCGGGAAGAAGTCCCACTATTCCTGTTTTCCTGTATTGCCTATACCACATTCTTCCACATCTTATTTTTTTCATACTTGTATCTCTATCCCTATTTAGAGAGGAAGGCTATGTTGATGAGCTTCAATTTGCTCAGGCCAAGCCCCTTCCTCTTTTGGAATAGACATCCGGTCCTAAGCTACCCAATGCGTCTTCTTATTTTCACCCGAGCCACCTCACCGGAACCTTATAATAAGCGTCTCCAAGTCTTTGATTACTTTAGCAGGGGCTTTATAAAGGGAGAAGTAGTAACTAGGAAGATTTTTAAGGACAGATTTTACAACGTGATGCATCCTCCGATCGATATAATGTTAGCTTTCCATGATGAGAGTCTTGCTTCAAAGATATTATAGTCAGGTTCCAATTATTAATCATGCTCATTTTGGCTCCCACCATTAACCCAAGCTATTTAAATGGATGACTATCCACTTTACACCGCACAACCTTCGCCTTATCCTTAACATCCACTATGTCCACTCCAATGCCATATAGGTTAGACTTGGATAGATTAATCTTCCGGCCATGACACATATAAAACACTCGCAAAATTCTAACCACATTAATAATGTTATGATCCGACCATTCCCAAGGATGATGGCATCATCCACGTATAATAGATGCAAGATCATCGGCCCACCATCAGGCATTTAAATACCTCGAACCGCTCCACCTTTAATAGCTTTAGCAAACATACAAGATAAAGCCTCCATAACAATAAGGAAAAGAAATTGGGGAGAGAGGGTTACCTTATCTCATACCTTTGCCACATTGAACTCAAAAGTGGGGGCACCACTGATAAGAATCGAGGACCTCGCCAAGGATAAGATCCCTAGAATCCATTTGCACCACAAGCTCGGGAACCCCATTTGACTTATACTGTTGATCACAAAGTTCCAGTTCACATTATCATAAGCTTTCTCAAAATATATCTTGAGGATGAAAGCTTGCTTCTTGGTATTCTTAATCCATGAAATTACTCATTCACCACAATGGGGCCATCCAAAATGAATTTTCCTTTGAGGAAAGCCGACAGAGACTCCGAGATAACCCTTCGAGGACCTTCTTAAGACGACTAGCAAGAATCATGGAGATCCCCTTACTAATAATCCTAAAAAGGTTGATAGGATGATAATTGTTTAACTCGACCGGGTCTTTCACTTTAGGGATCAAGGTGATAAAAAAAGACCCGCTCCCACAATTGATAATCCCCTCCTTATGAAAATTGATCATCACATCGTAGAAGTCATTTTCAAAAAAGCGCAAAAAATGTTTTATAAATCTCATGTTGAGTCTGTCAGGCCCCGGAGCTCTATCATCCCTACATTCTATACCACCTCCTTGATTTCCCTCTCCGAGAACATTTACGTAAGCATAAGTTTATGCTCCTCTGGGATGGTCTTTAAGTTCGAGCATTCCAACCCTGGCCGCTTAGGGTAGTTCTCTTGAAAGTGATCCCTGAAAAAACCAAAAACATCTTTTCTAATTAGAGCCGGTTTTGTCACTAGGGGTGAGTATAAAACTGAATTATAAATCGTAACCGAAATAACCAAACTAAAATAACAAAAACCGAAATAACCGAAGGGTCGGTTGTTTATGATTTTAATAACCGATTGTTGTAGTTCAGTTATGGTTATTCTTATCTTCATAACTGCATATAACCAAATCGAACCGAATGTTTTAAACATAGCCAAATCCATAGGACTATAGGTTTTTAAGTTATTGTTTAACCATGTGGTAGTGAAATATAATTGATAATTCTATAAGCTTTAACTGTGTATATTTATAGTCTGCGCATTATTTTTTCATGACCCACACATTTAAAGCCCAACTTTAAAACACTAAAAAACCGATCAATAACCGAACCGAAACCGCATTAACCGAAACCGAATGGTTATAATTTTTTGATAACCAAAGTGTGCGGTTATGGTTTTGGTTTTAGGCAATAACCAAACCGAACCGCACCATGCTCACTCGTATTTGTCACCCAAACCCATTCAAACCTGGAACACAATTCCTTGCCCTTCTGCTGTTGGCAACCCAATGAAAGTATTTAGAGTTTTCATCCCCATCCAAAGCCCATCTGATTCTAGACCGTTACTTAAAATCCGCATTCTTTTTTACTTCAGTTTCTTTTATAATTTTCTTACTCTCCATCTCTCTTCAGATATTCCATGTCTTTTCTAGCCGCATTTTCTACTTCCCCTTCTTTTAGAATCATTTCGTCCCTTTACTTTTTCAAGCACTTCCTAATATGAGCGAATTTCCTGGTGAGTTTTAAATCAGCAGGCCAGGTTCGTTGAAACTCTCCACCGCCTCCTTTACTTTTTCAAGCACTTCCTAATATGAGCGAATTTCCTGGTGAGTCATGAATTGTAAACCCTTAAATAAAATTTTCACCAAATAAGCCCAGATTATGTTCATTTTACCGAATCCATATATATTTTACCAAATATATTTACAAATCTCTCAGAAAAAACAAATATGAACCAAACACTTTACACCATTCAACAAACAAATATTTACAAAACAGTTCATCATCTAAAACCAAAATCCATCACCGATTCAGAAGCTTTTTCTCGGCTCTATGTTTCTTCTCAGCCACCGGTTTCTTTTCGGCAATGGTTTCTTCTAGGTTGCGTTTGGTGCCACTGTTGTTGACTGAGAGAGAATTCGTGAGGTGTTGATTGTCTTTTATGAAAAGGTGAGGTTTAGAATGAGTGAGGTGTGAAGTGGGTTACATGAGAGTTCCTTTATGTAAGTTGTTGGAGGGTGTGGTGATTGGTTGGTGATGAGTGACATGGATTGAGATGCTTGGCCGCTAGTTGGTTGGTGGGGACCGTGTGAGTGTTTCAGAAAAGTGAAAAAGTAATGGAGTTGTAAATCTTTAATTTTTAAAAAATTTGAGGAAAAGACCATTTTTCCTTTCAACATGCATTATAATATAGTTAGATTATATTTATTTATTTTTATATACCGGCAAACAACATGTCAGTATTATTAGCCAACAAGAGAGAATCGGAGGCTTCTCGGTTGCGTCTATGAAGTCGGTTCTTATAACGGCAGCTGATTTAGACACCCATTTTTTTATGGACCGGAACAAATGGGTTCCAAAAAAAGATAAATATCTTTATGTGGAAAGCGGAGCGTGATCGGATCCCCACCTTGGTCGCCCTTCGAAATCGGAACATAAATATGGGCGGTGGCGTGCAGGCTATGCGGCGATGAAAAGGAGACAATCAACCACCTTCTTACGTCGTGTTATATTGCGATGATGGTCTGGCAGTTCATGGCGGTTTGGTGTGGAGTCCCCCCTATATATGCATTTACGGTTAGCGACCTTTCGGAGGCACACAAGTGGATGAATCTGGGCAACAAAAAGATAAGGTGGTGCAACGCATAATCTTAACGGTGTATTGGATGGCTTGGAAAGCGAGAAAAGAGACCATATTTTCTAATAAAAAGATCAGAGCGGCTAAACTTAAAGAAGACATTAAATCGTTAAGTTATCTTTGGATAAAAAATAGTTCTCCTTTCAAAAACACATCTTGGAAAGATTGGTGTGTGTTTTTGTTGTAATTGTTTTGCTTTCAGCTCTAGCATCTTGCTAGGGTCGGTTTATAATGAAATTGGTTGTTCCAAAAAAGAAATAAAAAAATGTTTTAGGTACGTGCAGTTAAAAAATTTGTACGTGGTGGGCTCAGTGGCAAATGTCTTTATTTGAAAATTTCCACCATAACACTTATGGCAACTGTCTTTGTTTGAAAATTTCAACCGTAACACTTGATTAGTTTTGACTATTCTGGTACCATCAGAACACTCATATTGTTCTTTCCTTCACATTCCAACTTCAATTCTCACAGATCTAATTTTAATGGCATCCACTTCCTTCTCTACTGCTACGGCTTCTACTTCGGATGCTAACAGCAGCACCTATGACGTGTTTCTAAACTTCAGAGGTGAAGATACTCGACACTCGTTTACTGATCATCTCTACTTGGGGTTAACACGAGCAGGAATTCGTACTTTGAGAGATGACGAAGAAATCAATCGAGGCGAACAACTGAAACCTGAAATCGAGAGAGCAATCAAAGAATCTAAGGCTTCTATAGTTGTATTGTCGGAGAACTATGCAGCTTCCACTTGGTGCCTTGATGAGCTTGTGCTTTTACTGGACCAAAGGAGAGAGTGTAGTCATTTTGTTTTACCTGTTTTTTATCACGTTAAGCCTGCCGATGTTAGGAGACTGAAAGAGAAATTTGCAATTGAAGTGAAAGCATCTTCAAGGTGGACGGATGACAAGGTGGACTTGTGGAAGACAGCTCTGGTGGAGGTTGCTGATTTCCGGTGTGGTTCTTTCAGGGTATGGTTCTATGGCTCTTTCTTTATATTAATATTATTGAAGTGAATTATAGTTGATATTGCAATGATTTGAGGATTATAACTGTTAATTTTGATCTTGTGCTCTGCAAAGGAATACATAAGTGATTCTTATAGAAGTTATAATGAGTTATGAAAATGGAAAATGTATGGCAATAGTATGTTGATTTTGTTAAAGTTACAAGGATAAAAATTTACACAACAAGAAGAAGAATAAAACAATGAAAGTTGAAGATTCAGACCAAGAACAATCAAAACAAAATCAAACACTGAAGTACATGCATACGTATATCTTTCTGTAAAGCAGTGAAGGTTATTGCAAGACTTTAGTGCTAAATTGTGATGGCTATTCGAACTAATCTGCTTGGAATATAAATCTTAGCCACTCTTTGTATAAATTTTTGAATGGAAAGAACGGTGCTCCATCTTTCTAACGTCTTCACTTAGATTCCTTTCGAGAACAAAACCTCTACTTTTCCTTTTTGTAGTTCATTCGTGTAGATAGAGATAATAAGACATTCTTTGTCATCACTTGAATTTATATTGTTATCAGATATCCTCTGATTTGGAAAGGATTCTACAGCTGAATGCTTTATGATACTTAATATGCAAGTTTTGGACTCTTTAACAGAGCTAAGCTGAGTCATTGATTTCGTGTTTTGGATAATATTGTCACCACTCCCCAACTTTATTTCGATTCTCACTTTTGTATTAAGAGAAAGAACTGACAGAATGATAATCGCTGCCCCATAATCGCTGCCCCTTTTCATTAGCATCATTCAATATATATGATTACAATTGAGATCTCCTATTTTAGGGGAAAAATATATATTACATATTACATTATCCTATTATCTATTACACCCCCGCAGTCGAAGCGAGAGGAGGCCGAATGCTTAGACTGGATCTGACGTTGTCAAACAAAACCTTGGGTAACCCTTTAGTGAAGATGTCGGCCACTTGAAAACGAGCTTGAATATGGAGAAGTCGTATCGCTCCTCGTTGTGCAAGATCACGAACAAAGTGAATGTCCAACTTGATATGCTTCATGCGCTGATGCTGAACTGGATTTCCTGACAAGTAGACGGCACTGATGTTGTCACAATAGACTAAACTAGCATTGGTCAAGGTTTATGAAGTTCCAATAGCAGATTGCGAATCCAACAAATCTCAGCTACCACATTAGCCACATTGCGATATTCGACTTCAGCACTATAGCGAGAAATAACAGCTTGGCGTTTAGAGGACTAGGAGAGAAGATTGGGGCCAAGATATACACAATAGCCAGACGTGGATAGGCGGGTATCAGGACAACCCGCCCAGTCAGCGTCAGTGTAGGCACGTAAGGAGAAATCAGAGGAGGAGCCAATAATGCATTTCAATGTATTCCAATGATCAATGCGAGGTGAGTGCATATTCAAATCTGCTGAATAGCATAGCTAATGTCAGCGGCTGTAAGGCCCCATCTAGACTTCTGTAAAGAGTTGGATCATCAAATTCAGCGGTTGAAAAAGCACTTCGTTTTGGTTTTGAATGTGTGGCCACTGGTTTACAAGAAGACATACTAGCCCTATCAATAATATCCTTCGTATAAACTTGTTGAGACAGAAATAACTTACCACCCTGTCGACTAACATTAACCCCTGAAAAATGACTAAGTGGCCAAAGATCCTTTATCGCAAATTCATTGGCAAGTTTAGACATAAGTTGTACCCTTAACTGATCAGTAAGGTAGTGAGAATGATATCATCAACATAGATGAGCAAGTAGGCCGTCAACTGTCTGTGATGATAAATAAAAAGAGAGTTATCACACTTACTCTGGCGAACCCCAATGTGAGCACAAAATAGGTGAACCTTTGATACCACGCCCGTGGTGCCTGTTTCAAACCATAAAGGGATTTCTTTAACAAACACACATGATCTGGAAAATCCCGAAGTCGAAAATCCATGGGTTGATACATATAAACTATCTCATTAAGATTGTCGTGTAGAAAAGCGTTAGTAACATCCAGTTGGTGGATAGGCCAGGACTGAGACAGTGTAAGTGACAAGACTGTCGGTATAGTAGTTGGTTTAACAACCTAACTAAAAGTTCTACCACAATTAAACCCCAATATGTTGATTACTCCCATCACACGCTAACCGGACCTTATAACGTTCCAATGTGCCATCTGATTTAAATTTATGACGAAATAACCACATGCTTCGAATAACATTCATATGAGGCTGCTTAGGAACTAGCTCCCAGGCCTTACTTTTAATTAGGGCATTAAATTCAGTGGTCATAGCGTTATGCCATTCTGCATTGGACAAGGCTTCCTTAGGATTTTTAGGGATGGGGACAACAATAGAGGAGAAAAGATTAAGGATGCGTTTAGGTTTATAGATACCATCCATAGCACGTGTATGAATGGTTCGTGCGGGAGGGGGTGGTGGAGGAGATGGAATGAGCGGTGGGGTTGGGTTTGGAGGTGGTTCGGTTGGCGGGTTCAGTTTGGGTCTTCGGGATATGTTCGTAATGGTGGGGAAGCAGGCTAGAGAGGCTGATCTAATGGTGCGGGTTGGGTAAGTGGTGTTGTGCGATAATCTGGTTGGGGAAGTTGGGTCGTAGGGCCTGGTGTAGAGGGGGCTGGCCCAACAACATCAGCGTTTTGTCCTGTGATGTTGTTGGTTGCTGTTGTGGGAGGAGTGGAGGATGGTGTAGAAGATGGTGAAGTAGGCTGGTTTCACAGGGCTGGATGTTTGTGGGCATTAAGGAAGTCATAAGTTTGTGGATACGGTTTAGGGTTTTTTGCGAACGGAAAAATTTGCTCATAAAAAATCACATGCCTGTTTATGATAATTCTACGAGTGGATAGGTCTAGGCATTTGTATCCTCGATGATTGGAGGGGTAACCAAGAAAGATACAAGTCTGGAGCGGTATGCGAGTTTGTTGATAGTGGTTGGGGAATGAGAGGATAGCAAAGGTAGCCAAATGCACGTAGATGAGCGTATGATGGAATGCGGTAACATAGGGTCTGTGTGGGAGACTTATTATGTAGTAGTTTACTGGGTAGAATGTTTAGAAGGTAGGTGACAACTTCAAGGGCGTGATGCCAATAGGTGTTTGGTAAGGACGAGTGAGCTAAGAGTGTCCGAATAACGTTGTTAATGGACCGTATTTTACGTTTGGCTTTACCATTTTGGGATGAGGTGCAGGGACATGAAAACCTAAATTGCATTCTGTTTTGTTGGCAAAATTATTGAAACATTGAGTTAACATATTCTTGACCGTTATCACACTGAAATTGTTTTATTTTACGGTCAACTTATGTGTTAATGAGATTAGAGAAAATAGTAAATATGGAGAAAACCTGTTATTTATTTGATAAAGGGTATGTCCACAAGAAATTGGTGAAATCATCGAGAAAGAGAATATAATAACGATGACCACCCGTGCTTAAAATAGGGGAGGTCCATAAATCACTATGAATGATATGAAAAGGTAAAGAAATGGCATTAATGGAATCAACAAACGGAAGTTTAATATGTTTACCAAAAACCCAAGATTGACAAACTTTAGGTTTTAAAGTACCAACATTAATAAAACTAGAATTTTTAAGAGAATGCAATAAATTGGATCCCGGGTGTCGGAGATGCTGGTGCCAGATTTCTTGAGTGAGAGTAGTAAGGGCTATTGGAGAAGTGATCAGGAGACTTGTGTAGGACCAAAGGTGTAGAGGTCCCCGGAGCTATTGCATCGTAGGATAAGGGTCTAGGTCTTGAGATCCTTCACCAAAAAACCCATAAGGGTCAAACTCTATAGAAAATTTATTACAGTAGTAAAGAGACGGACGGATAATAAGTTTTTAATTAGAGAAGGGCATACAGAACTTGATTTAATTTAAAAGGTGGAGGGGGAGGTAATGTTAGATCGCGTTGTCCATAAACGGGAATGGTTTTGTCATTGCCGACAATTATATTTCGAATAATGCGCATTATTAAAATTAGACGTGAGAATAGAGTTAGGAGTCATGTGACCTAAGGCGCTGGTATCCATGGTCCAATTGTGATCCGGAGGATTGAGAGACATCGCATAAAGCGCCTGATCTATGTCTGTTGGAGCATAGCTTGAAGCATAGGACTGAGCAGGTCGTGGGCCTAGCAGACTCGGGCCAGAACTGTGGGACCTAGATACAGTTGGATGCGGGCATGGAGGGCTGGAGTTCCACTCGTGCCAAGGGGATGGAGCATAACCTGTGGTTGGGCCGGCTCAGTGGTTAAACTGGTTGGGCCATGGAGGAAAATTTTGAGGATGATGTGGTGTTGTAGAACCGTGACCACGAGTGTCAGATCCACGGCCACGGCCCCTTCCCCAACCTCTCCCGCATCCCTTTCCTCGCTCAGTGTTGTTGGTCCGTTGTTCTTGACGCGAGTTGCTGGAAGGATTTTGATTAGCAGTGGCAGTTAAAGCAGTATCAGCCACTTGGGCAGCAAGTTTGGCCTGATTAATTTTCCTTGTTTCGGCATGCACAAACGAGATCTAGCATCATAAAAATGTAATGGTTTAGTCTGTTGAATACACATAGCGATACCTTCATACTGCTCGATGAGACCTGTGAGAAGTTGGAGAACAAGTTGCTCATCTGTGATTGGAGAACCGACATTCTGCAGTTGGTCATAAATATCCTTCATTGCTTGACAATAAGCAGACATAGTGGGGAACTGATCAAGTCTTGTTGTAGCAAATTTGTTGTTAAGATCAATTGTTCGGGTGGCCTTATTGTCCTGAAAAAGATTGGCGGGGCAAACCATGCATCATAAGTAGTGGTGTCAGGTTTGAGTATAGTGTGAAGAAGGTCGGTAGAGATAGTCCCGTAAATCCACCGTAGAACGATTGAATCCAGCCGTTCCCAGGATTCAGATGAGCCTTTTTCCTTGTCTTTATCAGATGAGGAGGCAGTGGGTCTGGGTTTAAGATGATCGAACACCTGGTACGCCTTACAGTGAATTTTGAAGAGTTCTGACCATGTTGTATAGTTTCGATATCCAGGGGAACAGGAATAAGTGTTTTGATGTTAGAGACAGTGGTTGCAGGGTGAATAGGTGATGCTATAAGGGAGGGCAGAAGGAAATAATTTAGGTAGCGGATGTGGGTTGTGAGAGAGAGAGTCGGCTGCTAAAAGCAGGAAGATGCGACAGGGGAAGAACGCCGGATGGAAGGGAATTAGGGTTGGACCGAATTTTGGCTTGATACCATGACAGAATGATAATCGTTTCCCCTTTTCATTAACATCATTCAATATATAATTACAATTGAGATCTATTTTAGGGGAGAGATATATTACATATTACATATTACATTATCCTATTATCTATTAAGAACAATTAAATTATCCTCTCGAATACAATGGGTCTCTAGTTTTCTGCAACCCAAAAAAAACCAAAATGACAGTAACAAGGCTAATGAAGAACAAGAACACTTGTGATGAGTGTGATCGGGCTGCATTAGTAAGATCACCTTTGAAGAACCTTAAACTGACTAGAGCTTATTATGATCAATGCCAAAACTGAGATAGGTTCATGTGGATCGTTAAGTATCTTCCAGAAGTTAAAGCCTGGCTGTCAAACTTGGGGATCGTTGATTTACCGTCTTTTGTCTTTGCTTTCAACTCTCAAGAAAATATTATGAAACTGAAGAAGGTTGTGTTGGGGACACGTGTGACCCAAGAAACACCACACTAACAATAATGAAGAACAAGAACAACTAAGAACAAAAGAATGTAATGTGGTTCACTCGATCAAAGTGATGAGGCTGTCTATGGCCAAACTTGGAACATTTTATAATTTTTGTAGAATCATGATCGAGCGTACTAAAGTACACTGATATGAGATTTCTCTTTATAGTAGTTAGATCAGGGTTTGTAATTTTTGTCAAGTTTAGGGTCTAAAATTTCTTATGGGTCATGCCTGTTAATTGTGACTTATATCGAGTTGTGTTTACATATCAGCGTAGAGAACATCAAAGCCTAATCGTCAGCGTAGAGAATATCATATCTGACCATTAGTGTTTATCCGTCAGTCTAGAGACTCAACTAACATAAGCAACACCCGAAGCTCACCACGAGAAGTATCCAAAGGTTACCAACAAGAACATTTTTGAAATGATTAATTCTTAATTTGCCTCCTTAGTGCAAAAGCCCAACACTGACTAGTGTAGACCTTGTACCGAACTATCAGTTCTTGCTAAAGTTGAACTCCGATTAGACAACTTAACATACCACGCTATTATTAAGGTTTTGATTTACATAATTCTGATTAGTCTACTAACATTTTCAATTTGATCAAGTTATGTTAAAAAAATGAGTTTGCAATTATTTTAAAATCTTCCAAGTCATTGCACTTTTTAATGTTTTGACATTTTAAGTATGTCTCTTTTTAGCAATCTTTAATGTTAATCGAGCAAATGTTTAATCTATTAACATATTTTTTAGTAATATGTCACATTTGGGACTCTAGTTTTTCAGTAATATTGTTTTTTGTAAGATATCAAATAATCTCTAAAGGTCATTCCATGAGCCTATTAATCTTTCTGACTTTCTTGCAGGTATGAAACAAGTATTATGAAGGAAATTGTTGATACCATTTACAACAAGATAGATCGCAAAGAAGTTCATCTTCCACTAAATATAATAGGGATGTCCACTCGTTATAAGGAGATCAATTCCTGGTTAGATCAGCACAATCTTAAATTTTTAGCAATTTATGGTATGGGTGGAAGTGGCAAGACAACACTGGCGAAATATATATACGATTTAAATTGGAAAACTTTTGAATATGTGAGTTTTCTTGAAGACATCAGTAGTAGATGTAAAGGACCAAATGATTTACTTCAACTACAAGAACAACTTCTAAAAGATATTTTAGGTGGGAAAAAGAGAAAAATACCCGGTGTTTCTCGAGTTACGTGTATGATTGAGGAAGCCTTGCAAATGAAAAGAACTCTCATTGTTCTTGATGACATTGCCGGACATGGTCAGTTAGTTTCTTTACTTGGAACTGGGAAGATTAATTCACAAAGCAAGATTATAATTACAACTAGGGAAGATACTGATAATTGGTTTGACTATCTTTATTGGAGGTGTCAAAAGTATGCAATGAGATTATTGAACAATGATGAATCGTTAGAGCTTTTAAGTCGTCATGCATTTGGATCCAAATATCCCATGGCGGGCTTTGAAGAACTTGCATTTCAGGCAGTACAATACTGTCAAGGGAATCCACTAGCTCTTGAAGTGTTGGGCTCGTCTCCGTTCAAGAACAATACCATCCCAAATTGGAAAAGTCAACTGAATTTATTGGAAAAAGATATCGATTCTCGAATTCAAGGTGTTCTCATAAGGAGCTACATGTCATTGCCATATAACTCTGAGAAATAGTTGTTTTTGCATATTGCTTGTTTCTTTATTGGCAGAGACATGGATTATGTGATAAAGATATTAGAGCCTGATTACTCAGCAATAAATGGGATTAAAACCTTAATTAACAGGTGTATTCTGTCTGTTTCACCAAACAAAAAACTCATGATGCATAGATTGCTTCAAGAGATGGGGAAAAACATAGTCCGCCAAGAATCAATAAAATTCCCTGCAAAGTGAAGTAGAGTTTGGCTTAGTAGTGACTCTTATAAAATATTGAGCAAAGGAAAGGTGAGGTGCTTCATATATGTATATTTGAGCCTTTTTTTACTTTGATTTTTATGTTCTCCTATTTCATCTAACTTGTATACTTTCATATGTTTTGCTTTTAGGGTTCAAAAACGATAGAAGGTTTAGCGTTGGATATGAAAATGCTGGCGGAAGAGAATTTTGCATTCAAGGTTAAATATAATAAACCAAAGTTCTAAAGTTTGGCTCTATACCTTTAGTTTTTTTTTTTCATATTTTATACCTTATTATGTATATAGTTAATAAAAGAAGTAAAAAAGAATATGAAAAAGGTGAAGAAATTTGTTCAATTTAAAAAGTTTTCTTGCAAGTTATTCCACTGTTTATGTAATAGTGTCATGGTTTTGTTTAACAAGTTACATGAAAAATTCATGGCACGTGACATGCCTGTGTGCTACATATGAGAAATCTGATGTTAAACAGGGACGGGAATATGACATGCCCATGTGCATCAGACCTTACTAAGTCTCTTCATGCTAAATTTGCAGTTGCGAGACCTTAAAACAGACGCACTTAAAAATATGGATAGTCTAAAGTTGCTCCAGCTAAATTTTGTGGAACTCACTGGATCCTATGAGTATTTTTCGGATGATTTAAGATGGCTCTGCTGGCTTGGATTCCATTTACGAACCATACCGTCCGACTTATACATGGGAAACTTGGTGGCTATAGATATGAGCTATAGCAACTTGGAAGTATTTGAACCCCCTATGGTAAGGAAATCCAGTATCTTCTTTTTGTTGCATTATGTTTTTATAATAATCTTTATAAGACTTACGGTGCTAAAGAAAATTCATAACTCATGCAACAGGTTCTTCAGTCATTGCAGATTCTAAATCTTACAGACTCACATAATCTATTTGAAATCCGCAACATTTTCAAGATCCCTCATCTTGAGACTTTAATTCTTTGGAACTGTTACAGTTTGATTAACGTTTGTAAAACCATTGGAGGCCTTACAAGTCTAGCCTTGTTGAACATGACTGGGTGTAAAAACATATGCAATAGAGAGCAAAGAAATCCGCTAGTAGCTTCTTCTTCTGATGGAATTGGCAAACCGCCTATCTTTTCCTTCCCAATTTCATTACGTCAGTTATTCCTTAAAGACTGCAATCTTGATTGTACCGATTCTTTTCCTTTGAGTTTCAGTGATCAACAATATTTGCAATACTTGAATTTAGGCAATGGTCTATTTGAGTTCTTGCCTCACTATGATCATCTTAATAATCTTCGGGTTCTCGACCTGAGTCTATGCTCTAGACTCACATGCCTTCTATGTCTCCCTACTACACTTGCAGAATTGTATATATACTACTGCAAGTCACTAGAGAAAATAACTTTCCAATCACATCGATTCACTTTGCAAGAGTTTGGTTATGAAGGTTGCATTAATTTGTATGAGATTGAAGGCTTCCTCAACTTGGTACCAATAGCTAAATTAGATGAAACTGATTTAGGACACATGAAGTGGCTAAAAGAGTATCAAAACCGCGAGGTTCACCTTGTTGGTGATGATGACCTCACAATAGGCAGAAATTTGCATATCCAGGTTCATTGTTTTTCTCTGAAATGCATCATTAATACACCATCTGCAAACTAACCTCTTTTGTTTGTGTGGCACAGATGTTGTACGAATTCGGTATAATGAGCACATCTCTACCGGATATAAAGGATCCAAACATGACACCAACTTATATATCAAAATTACCTTCTTTGTCCTTTGATGTGCCTTCATGTCCCAAGAATAAGAAGCTCATAGGAATTAATGTAACTTTCAAGTATGTAATATCGGGTAATAATTGGGCATGGTTTCGTAAAATCAGCACGACTGATGGTGTTGATTTGATGTACAACCCTAAAGTCTTTGGCAAACCTGAATTTGGTGAAGTGTGTGTATGGTTAAGCTATTGGCCAATTGGGAACTCACTGAACACTGGAGACACGGTTAACGTCTCTATTGTTGTGATGAGCGGATTGGAGGTACATGAATGTGGTGTGAGCCTTGTGTACTCTAATCAGGATTCCTTGGAAAATAACATTGGATGGGGAGAAATTTTGGGAGGAGATTTGTCGGGATTTCAACTAAGCACAGGAGCTACTATCTTTGTAGGCGCGATTTCTTTGAGTTTATGGAGGTTGGTAGATTGACTACTGATTGGTTTAGGATTTTAGTTGGTGATACTATCGACTACACTGGTGTGTCCTTGGATCTTCTCAAGCTAGTTCTTTCTGTTTGTATTTAAATCTAATCTGAAAACAGAGAAAGTTTCTCATATCTTTTTTTTATGTTACAGAGGTAAGAGGATGGAGAAAGACTGGTCGACCAAAACAGGTGAATGATCCATCATTTAAAGAGTTGAAAACTGTTAGATGCATCATCAATGGTCCTGAATTGGTAAGTTTGCTCTCCACTGTTACAAACTCAAGGGACGTGTTACCATAATATCTCCATAAATTTTTTAAGTTTCACATTGACATAAGTGAATAGATTTAAGGAGACTGTTAGAATCTGGTTTAACCTCTAGTTAGATCATATTAATCTGGGATATGGTGTTTTTCGTTTGTGATAAACAAATAGGAGGACGTTTACAAAATCGCAGAGATGTCCAAATCATCTATTGATGATATAACTGCGGCGTTCACATCAAGCTTGCTTGAGGGAGGAATGAAATCTGACATGAGATCTGAATTGATTGATGAAGCAATGGAGGTAATTGAACATTATGTTTAGCGGATAATTGCAATGAGCTTAATGTTTAGCTGTGTATGAAATTAAGTCTCTCCCTTCAACTCAGGATATATATGACAAACAGTAAGCGTCTGGAGATGAAGATATCATATCTATTTTTGATGAATCCAGGATAGAGGAATCTGATCCGTACTTACATGTAAGTATGGCTTCTTTTTTAAGCAAAAGGGTCTAAGAATGCTAAAATAACAGACCACAAAACCACAAGCTTTGCTTTTAATTCTGACTTTCATATTTTATTTTGGGTGTGTAGCAACAGATTTAGTTAACCTTTTCACTTATGTCAACTCCACAGCCATTTCCCTTCTATGTCCCGCACAATGGTCACGACCGAAATACATCGAAATCAAAACAGTTAATCTTCTTGTTTTTTTAGGAACAAAAAGAGAGTTTTGATATTTTTTTTTTCAAAACGACTCATTTCAACCAGGTTGGGTTCAATTTGGACTCGTCTAGACCCGAACCAAGAATTTGACCATGAACCGAATGACCCTCCCGTGTTGTTGCTGCGCTTAAATATGACTTCTTACTTTTGTCTTGTCTTTTTTTTTCTTTTGTTAATTGTTTAGGAACAAAAAGAGAGTTACAAACTAGAGAGTGAAGGCATGTCTAAAGCATTTGCTGGAAAAGGCGATAAACATGTAAAAGAAGATAAGACTGGATATGAATCTGGAAAAGAAGACAAGCACCATCAAAAAAAAATCAGCATGTTTCGTGATGTAAGGAAGAATCGAACTGAAGGTACTTGTGTTTGATTTTCTCAAAATAAGTTATAAGAAAATCAAGGTCAAGTGGTATGTTATGCACTAGCTTACAAACCCGTGTGATACACGAGTTAAATATTGAAAAGGTTTAGATTGAATATTACTTTATGTCATAGGTTTTATAAACCCATGTATTATATGGGTTGAATATGAAAAAAATGTAAATCATAAACTTCAATTTAATGTTGATAAACAAATAAAAATGTAATGATATTATAATTTTGTACATTTATAATTCATGAAATTTTATAATACAGGTTGAAAAAATATAAATTATAATCTTAATAACTGTTAATAAAAGTAATAATATTATAATCTTATTACACGGTTGAATATCGTGTATTGTTGATAGATATATCAAATATTTCATTAATTATAATATTATTATATTTATATTTCGCTTGTAATATATTCAACCGTTTTTTATTTATAAGATTTGTGTGGAGGTACTACTACATAAATAACTTGGTACTAAAATTTTAATTTCATCTACACTAATATTATATATATATATATATATATATATATATATATATATATATATGTTTTGTTGTTGAACAATGATAAATAGTAATTTTAAATTTATAATTATACATTTTTTAATATTTTAATATTATAGTAATTTATTGTTATATTTACTATCTTTTTTTAGCCATATTTCCTATTATCATTTACTTTTTTTCATTTTTTTTCTTTTTTTGATATTTCTATCAATTAATTTAATATTTCTTTAACAACTTTCGTACGTTATTTTTTAATAAAAAACTTAAGTACGCAGTTGAGCTTACCTCCCCCCAGACATTTTGATATAAGTATTGTTAAAAATGAAGTTGTGTTCAAAATAGAGTATTTATTTGGTATGGTTTTTTATGATACGATGATAAACTAAACCGATTCTGCTGGTTTGATTTTTAAGACAACATGCTACATTTTCAAATAATTTTTGTTTAACATTATCATTTGCTCTATTTCGTCTAGTATATAGATAGTATAATTAATTTATTACTCTATTAATAGTTTTATTTACGGATAAATTACGTGAACCATCTAATCCATACCATGAAGTAATTCATAGGTCAGTTAAACAACAATTATTATATAATATAACATATAATTAATGTTTGTATTCTTATAATTATAAATATTTTTAAACTTTATTTGTGGATGACCGTATTCTTAATTATTTTTTATGGAAATGTATTATTAAATAATTTTCTAAAAAATTAAATTAAAAGTGGTGAGTTTGATTAAATTATATTAATTATTGAACTAAATATAAATAAAAAATAAGATGTAATGGGAGAGAAGGCCACGTGGCATTAAATAAAACTAAATGAGAGATACCAATAATCAACCACAACCCAGTGGTGCTTACCGATTACCCCTACCCTAGTGACCGGCGCAGATATTGCCGGTCAGGTAGTAGCTACCCGAATTGATTTCGGTGAGTGGTACTACCCCTTAAAACAAATACCATCATAAAAATGTTTATAAAAATACGTGAATACGTAGCTGCTATAAAAGATAACAATATAACAATTACGCATTAATTTTATGTTTAATTTAGAATAATATATAGTAACATCTGAGTTTATGGTTTTACCCTGAATAGTTTTATCAAGACAAAACATTTCAAGGGTTCGACTTAATTATTAGACGAATCATGGAACAAGAAAAATAATAAAATTCCATTTTGTAAAAACATTTAACGTTTGTTTACACCAACAATCAAACTCCTTCACAAAACAAAATGGGTGGGGTACATGAACTGATGAACAAAATAATTTGATACAAAGGCGGAAGAAAAATTATGATTCTTTTCACACTAATGCCAAACTTTTAGTGGGAAAATACGATGGCAGCCACTGAATTTCTGTCATGCATGGCCCATCCTTGTTTCCAAGAAGATGACTTCCATAATTTCATTTTGTAAGTCGTCTATCATCTCTTATATGTTTCAAAACCATCATTTATTTATGGTCATTTCTACTTTCGTAAATAATTATGTTTGTTGCTACTAGCAATGAATCTGAATCCTCCACCTCCCCCTCCTCCATTCAGTGGTCGCAAATTTGCCGTCACTTTGAATTTGGTGAAATTCTATTAGCAACACAAAACTTTGACGAATCATTAGTGATTGGGCGTGGAGGCTTTGGAAAGGTTTATAAAGGTTACATAAAAATTGGACCGAATCTAGTTGATACTGCCATTAAGCGATTTGATGCAATGTCCAATCAAGGGGCATCCGAGTTCTGGGCTGAAGTTGAAATGCTTTCCAAGTTGCGTCATTGTCATCTAGTAACTTTGATTGGTTATTGTAATTATGAAAAAGAGATGATCCTTGTGTATGAGTACATGCCCCATGGAACATTTGAAGATCATCTCCACAAACTTGGAACCCCTCTTTCTTGGTGTCAGAGACTCAAGATTTGCATAGGTGCGGCTCGTGGGTTAGACTACCTCCATACGGGTACGTGTATTCAGCTTGGTATCATACACCGAGATGTCAAGAGCTCAAATATATTGCTAGATGAATGCAGGGAAGCTAGAGTTTCGGATTTCGGATTGTCTAAAATAAGTCCAAGAGATCAACCATCAAGTTATGTTAACACACTTGTTAAAGGCACTTTTGGTTATTTTGATCCAAATTATTTTGCCACCGGAAAGTTGACGAGGAAGTGTGATGTGTATGCTTTTGGGGTGGTATTATTGGAAGTGTTATGTCGGAAGAGGGCAGTTGATAATAGTCTTGATTGGGGACTCTATCAAAGCAGGTCGTTTGAAGGGTATAGTCGATTCTGATATACAGGGTGAAATATCCCCAAAATGTTTGAAGCAATATGCTCGAATAGTAGATAGATGTTTGGATAACCATCCAAGGAACCGTCCTACCATGGCCGAGGTTTTTCTTAGCCTCGAATATGTACTAACGTTACAAGAGAAGATCAATAATTTAACTGGAAGCAATACAATAATTAAGAGAATTGCTTATATGTTTTCCTTCACTAACGATGGCATGAGCTCAGGTATTCAAATCTCCTCGTTTGTGTGTGCAGATTCTTTGATTTTTTTTCTATGTCTATGTGTCAACATTCGAAGGTAGACACTTGGCTTCACATATTATAAGTTCAGCTAGTATCTTGCAAGCTTTTAGAAAACTTTATGTTAAAAAAAAGTTGTGATGATACCCCCCCCCCCCCCCCCCCCCTTCTTATATAGGTATGGATTATGGATCCCTCATGCCCAAGAAGCCCCATATAAGTATGGGTTTTGGATCCCTCAAGCCCAAAAAGAGGAAACAACTTATGCTTAGAAAAAAGTTCTTACTAAAAAACGGTGCTCTGTTATTAGAAGATAAACTAAGAAACGGTGTTGGTTCGATACAAGTTTTTGGAGATGAAGAGCTAAGAAAAGCGACTATGAATTATGCAAAAAGTATGGTTCTTGGAAAAGGTGGTCAAGGTGTTTACAAGGGAATACTACCAGATAAACGTGTTGCGATCAAGAAGTCCAAAATATCGGATCAAGAACAATTGGAACAATTTATAGATGAAATTGTAATACTTGGACAAGTTAACCACAAGAACATGGTGCAGCTTTTGGGATGCTGTTTGGAAACTGTGGTCCCATTGCTAGCTTATGAGTTTGTTTCTAATGGCACTCTTTATCATCATCTTCATAATAAAACAAGTGGCACAACAAGTTTGTCATGGGATAGCCGGTTAAGGATTGCACATGAATCAGCCGGTGCTATCGCTTATCTTCACTCGTATGCTACAAGGACCATCATACATAGAGATGTGAAGTCAGCTAACATTTTGTTGGATGAAAATCACTCTGAAAAAGTTGCAGATTTTGGTGCATCAGAGTTCATCCCAATGGGTCATGATCAAATCAGTACACTTTTCCAAGGGACGTCAGGTTACTTGGACCCTGAATATTTATATACAGGTCAACTAACAGATAAGAGCGACGTGCATAGCTTTGGTGTGGTTCTTGCAGAGCTCCTGACAGGATTAAAGCCCATTGATTCCAAAGGATCGCGAGAAGATAAAACTCTTGCAACGTATTTTATGAAGGCAAAGAGGGAAGATATGTTGCTTGAGATTGTTGATCGTCAAGTTTTAGAGGAGGCAACTGTTGAGCAGCTAAAAGAAATATGTTACTTTGCATCTAGATGCCTTGACAAACGAGGTAAGAACAGACCTGGCATGGAAGAAGTGACCATGAAGCTTGAAAGAATAAGGAACACAATATTGCTTAATGAATGAAAGTAAGACCTTTACAACGTATCCGGTATTTAAAATTATTTAATGTCTATTATGGTTTATGATTTCATAGTTTTTAGTTTCAATTATTAAGATCCTATATATGTAAATGTTCTATATCAGAGTTTGGTGAGTTCACTTCCATGTTCCATCCCTCTTAGTCGCTTTGGTTTTTCCTCTCATAACATGTATAAAAAGCAATTCTTGCTTTAATTTTTTTTATCTTTTTTTGTAAATGTATGTTTTTTTAAAGGCTAAGAAACTTTAAAACTTTACAACCAATGTTAATAGTCGCATGGAGAAAATTATTAGAGGCAATTGCTATAAAAATACAGTAGAAAAGAGAGTGTCATTAAAGATGACATCTTATCCATAACATACAAAGCGCATCCAGCGAGAACCAATGATCGATCACAATTCACGAAACCATGAAAATTAAGTTGAAAACTCATTTGGGGCATATGTTCTATTATCAAAGTGTAAGTATCAATTTAAAAAAAAATATCCCAAATTTGTGTAGATCTTTGTTGCAGATTTGATTCTGTTTGGCTTCTGTAGTGGATTGCATCTCTAATAACTAACGAGTCTTGGTTGTCCTTCTCTGGCTTGCGTTAGTTTTTTGTATTTATTTTATGGCTTGTGGTAATATCCTGATGCTTTCTAGTTGATTGTCTGTTTTTTGTGGATAATTGGATTAGTTAGTACATTATGCAACTGGTTTTGACAAAGATAGACTTTT
Source organism: Scalesia atractyloides (assembly GCA_947069175.1). Taxonomy (NCBI): domain Eukaryota; kingdom Viridiplantae; phylum Streptophyta; class Magnoliopsida; order Asterales; family Asteraceae; genus Scalesia; species Scalesia atractyloides. The sequence continues at coordinate 92,078,130 of CAMTDV010000023.1, forward strand.
TGGTAGTATTTTTCATCCATTCTGCTTCCTCATCACTTTCAAAATTGCTACAAGCGGGAAATCTTAAAAATGACTACACAACTTTGTAAAGCTCCTCATCTTGGATTCAGAACTTTGAGTTAGTCTTACGACAAAATACATGAAACAGAAACGAACTTGACACTTTTTTTCCTAATTTTAGCTACCAACTAAAAACTAGGCGCAAACTAGAAACCAACTTATTCTTTACTACCGACTTTAGCAGAATAGCAGCGACCTTACATTTTGTTACCAATTGTAGGCTTGCCGCAATGATTTATGTGTCCAATCGGCAGGTCTTTATTTTGTTGATCTTCAATGTCCCTAATGTGGTGTCTTTTTTGTAATTTAAAACTTTTGAAGACAACCTCTTTATTCTTGTTGAAATGGAAAACAACAAAATTACTTCCATAAAAAAAGAGTATTCCACATTTTCCCAGTTTTTGCAATATCTGATACAAGAGTGTTGGACTTACAGTAAAGATAGACTAACCAGTCAAACAACAATCGAACACGGACAAGTAAACAAGACTACAACTTGAAACAAAGAAAAACAATATGAAGATTTTCTGGTTCGGTTTAGTACAAGAAAAGTTTATCAAAAACTGGAAACTGAATGCACATTGGATTAAAAAGAATGCATAGCTTTTATATTTTATGGTAGCATATTTTCTTTTTATAATATATGACATTGGTAAGTAGTTAAGTTGTTTGATTATTAAGTACAGCTACTTCATTGACTAATTATTGAGTTATTGTAAATATATACACACACATTTATTTTCATAACCAATTACACATAGAGAACTGTAAGAGCCGCATAAATCATGTGTACATAGTGCACTAACGATTTAGTGAGAAGGATAGATGGTTATGTTATTGTCTTATGTATCATATTTAAAGCACATGTATAAGTGCTTTATGCCATGTGGTTCTCCTCGTGTGGTTCTCGGTTCTTAATGTATTTATGATTCTGAAATGAATGGTGTTTGATTATTTATACAACTTTAATTTGGTTTAAGAGAAAATCAAATTGTAATACTTTTCAAAGCATGAAAGTATTAGTGTGGACAAATTTGATAGCATGTGAAGATGGTAATCCTCGTGAAAGAAAATTGATATAACCTAAAGTTAAAAAATGAAAATGAGACCTTTCTCACACGTGGAATAATATTAACCAAGGCTTGTGACCCCTAAACATGACACTCAAAGAAAATAAGGAAAGCACCTCTATGATAAAGCCTAATATACCTTTTAACAAAATATCATCAATCTCGCAAGGACAAAGCGTTAGATTCTATCGTCGCACAAGACTAAATGTGGTAAGATCCTAAGTCGGGAAAGAACCCGGCCATGACATGTGACGAGTCCCCGTTGATCTGGCACACCATAAACAAAATGTCACATGACTATGTTAAACACCATATGAAATAATAAGTCTTTCTTGCAAGAGAACGCGATTTTAAACCCCGCAGCCAAATCTGTGTCTTTTTCTTATAGAAGGGGTCAAACTGGGAGGGTAAAGAAAACAAGGCAGTGACGAACGAGAAAGTCGTTCGTCAACTTTAGCATTCACCAATTTCTTTTGGGTGAAACTACATTATTATTGTTGTTTTAAGCAAAAATATATATTTTATATTGTTTCTTTTTACATTCTTATATAATATTTGGTGTAAAATTATGCTTGATTTTTTTTAAAGTTTCTCTGTGATGTTTGATATACTGTTAAAAACTATTCATGTCATGCGAAACCTCTTTGTTTCTGGTGATTTTAGCTCTAAGCGTATGGTACTTACTGTTGATTTATATGCTATTTAATATTTTGTGTCAAAATTTCTGTCTTATTCAAAAATGTTGAAACTAGTGTCAAGTTTAGTGTTCAGTTTGTTGTTAAAATTGTTTTGCGTTAAATGGAGTGTTAAATGCAAATGGATTTCATAAACTTGTGTGTTCAAAGCATATTGATCGAGTTAACGAGAACAGTGTATTGTCGTGTAGGATCATGAAATCAAATGTATATTTCAATGTGTCGATGATTTACACTGATGAGCTATATAAATCATTCATCAATGCCAGCCAGACAATTAACAATAATAATAATAATAATAAGTTGAAATAGTATAATTACCAGATTGTCTGTCCACATAATTCTGCACTTGGGATCCAACAGTAGACAGATTCTCTAGCCCAAATGGAACTACAACAGCTGCCACGTTATCCATACTTCCTCTTTCAAGAGTGGTATCAACAATGCAATCGGCTAATGAGTATGAACATGAAGGACTGTATTGCAATTCCAAGGGGGCAGGAGTATGTAACTCCCATAATAGATCACATACATCCTGTGTGCCCAGCTTTTCAAGAACACCATCAGAAACAGCCACCAAATAACTATCATTAGCCGTCAGGTTGCCAATCTGTCACCTCAGGAACAGATATAACACCAAAGCTTTTAAAGGTGAATCACCAATAGAACGTGAAACGGCCAATTGTCCATTGACTCGGAATACACCAGCCCATTCAGTGACATAACCACCAGCTGTTAAATCTTTGGCTGCAAAATGGCGTAAGCCCGCCGATTTAATATTTTATAATCTTTCATGCATATAGAAGCACCCTCGCGTCTTCTCTTTTCATACAATCTCAATAACGTAGCTTTAGCCTCATGAGGAGATTGAAACATCTCAGAGCATAGGAAAGCCTTTAGGTCTCCAACATTGGCGGCTAAAATTTGACTATCTGCTATTAATATAACAGCTGCAGTGGAACCAGAGTTGAAGTTGTATCTAGAAGCTTCCTTACAAAATGCGGCATCAATATCATTAATTGCCTTCAACAGAGATTCCTTCAAAATTTCCAAGTGGAAATCTTCACTAAATATTTTTGACAATTTAAACTTTATTTTTCCAATATGCAACACATAATCACCAAGTTTCTCACTAGGCATTTGAGAGGCATAATCATGTTCCCCTTATTTGGTAACATTCCCTTTGATGTGTTGGACAAAAAAGAAAATGTGGTATCCAAAAGAAAAGAAGCATGCAGAGTGAAAGACTCCAATAACATATTTTAAGCCATCTCACTAGCTTCTGCGCCATTATGTCCATCAAAAACTGCCACAATGGCAACTAATGTGTCTCTAATACCATTATATCCTTAACAGTCTCAAATAGAATTCGTCTCACGAATTTGAGCAACATTCAAACTGTCTGATAAAGTAATAATTAACGAATTAATTAATTCACTTAAATACAAAAAATTAATTAAAGTTGCTGAATAATTTATTATCTATTATTATTTTATTTATATTTATTATTATTGTTTTCATTTTTGGTGCTTTTTCCTTTTTTTTCCCTTGGTTACTTTTATTCAATTTTTGTGTCAGGAGAGATCACTTACTTTGGAACCTCTTAAATACACATTTTTTTCATTTGAATCAATTGAACGTTTTGTTTTTTGTAAGTTAAGATTTAATTCTTTAGTTATAAACCTTTTGAGAAATTCAATAAAAAAAACTAACACGATTTTTTTTTTTTTTGGTTTTTTCTTCGTTTGCTATGCATCGAAACAAACTGGATTCACACCCACTGCAACGCATGAGTGTTGTCCCAATTAAAAAAAATCGAGTTTGTCTACGTTTCAATGTAAATTTGATGCACGCTTTCATGCTTTCTTTTGTATGTTTCCTACGTATGAATCGGGTCGCATATAATTCCCTTTGACTTGACAGTATAAATTCGAGTTAATCGGTCACATAGGTATAAATTCGATTTACTTTACGTTTTGATCTAATCGTAATGTTTATATAGGTTACATTTAGTTCAATCAGATACGTCAAAACATACGTGTTTACATGGTTAACACATCACATACCGCTTAGACTAATCCTTTCGGCATTTGCGATGTACCTGCGCCGCAACGCGCGGGTCTTATTACTAGTTTATCATATCATCCATATACGTATATTAAATTCATTTGCTTACAAACTCGTTTATTGTACGGGTTAAATATAAAAGAAATAATAGATTGCCGATTATTCTAATCTATAGGTGTTATAAACATGTATATTATACGGGTTGATATAGAAAAATGTAATCATAAAATTCTATATAATCCTTATCACACCAATAATACTATTAAATCTATGAATTAATAATTCGTTAATTTTATCACACGGGTTGAAGAATATAAATTATAATCTTATAAATGTATAATAGCGATAATAAATGTAATAATATTATAATCTTATCAAATAGTTGAATATGAGTATTGCGGATAGGTATATCAATTGTTGCATAAATTATAATATTATTAAAAAATTTCGTGTGATGAATTCAATCATTTTTTATTTGTTTACAAGATTTGTGCTTAGGTGGTATATCATATATTTTTAATTATAATATTAAAGAGAGTTTCATTTGAGAAGTAAATTTAATTGAGAAGAAAAAGAAGAAATGGTACAATTGTAAAATATTAAGTAGTTTTTTTCTTTTATCTCATTAATTACTATCTTTAACTAATTAATTAGTGATAAATACTATCATCCTCTACACTTTTTTTCCTACACACATAAAAAGTTATTCAGCACATTTCGAAATTTATTGTACACATATTTAAATTTATCAACACAACCCGTGATTTATCCTACGCATCTAGTAATTTGTCCTATACTCTAAATTATTATTATTTTTTTGTAAAAATATATATCTTTAAAATAAGTTACAAATTTAATGAAGTTAGCTATTAAAGAGGAAAACTAGAAATTAGTGATCTTATGTAAGTTTACAAATATAACTTTACATTAAAATTAAAAGCAAATATTAAATGAAGTAAAATAAACTATTCTTATTGGTTGAAACTTTTTCTTTTTTTTTCTTACAAAAAATTTCTTCTCATTTAAACCCATCAATATGATATTATTAGCATTATTATATAACGTATATAACAATTTTATAACATTAGAAAGTTTGACCAATTATAAGTACCAAAGTACATATATGATATGTATATCAATTATTTTTAATCATGTTGGTATAATATTTTTTTGAACAATAAAAAATCTTACGTGTGAACCTATCCTACTCAGGGCTATTTCCAATGTGGACTTCTTCTTGTGATTGTAAAGGTGGCATACATATAATGTGTAGATATAATTACACTTATTGTAATAGGGTTTCTATCTAAATATATGCACTTTTTTTTGCTTCAAATGCACAATTCGGTCAATTATTATTTATATAGTATTAATTTGCAATATGGTTGTGAATTATGGCATTATACTCTATGTTTTTCTTACTTTTTATGTCTAGTGGTGTTGTGCCTTGTTATAGAGTGTTATACATTTTTCACCGTTGTATAACATGAGCTCCTCCCCTCATTAGTTTCTTTCATTACACACACCTCCAACCGTCACTCCTCTAGCTACATTTGTCTTATATCTTCTCCAGGAAGCCACTGTTACACTCTCATTTTGCTTATTCTGTTTGCTTGACGCAACTGGTGACCCTTTAGGATTTTAGAGGTATGCGTTACCCTTTGTTGTTGATTTTCCGGTTGAACGTCAGTTGGTACAGTACATTTTGACTTCCTTTTGGTTTATCGTTGGTTTTGGGCTAGAAAGGTTAACCGTTATAGTTTTACTGCCTGGCGATGTTTCTGAGTAAATCTTTTTTGTGGGATTTTGGATAATCAGTGTTTACACCGTTTTGGCTTCAGTGACGAAGAGTAAAATCTCATATGAGAGGTTATTTGCATTTAATTTTTTGCTTTGAATTTTTTGGGGGCTTTATTTCCGTTTGTTCCGATGACGGTGTTGCTTGAAAGTTTAGCTATTTCTTTAGCATGTTACTCGATGATGACGATTGTGTTGTCATTTGAGGGAGTTAATATGCATGCAAGTGGTTATCTTGATACTGTTGGTTCTATTGGGGTTTTGTTTATTAATGTTTCGATGACAGTGGTTGTTGAATATTTGGTGGTTTGTCTTCCCTGATCCATAAAACTTTGGCGTTACTCGGTCATGATAGTCGTGTTGTCATCTAAGAGAGGTAATATGCATGTGTGCCCTTGCAATGCCATTGTTGCTTTGATCCTTTGCTGGTCTATTTTGGGTTAACGCAAGTAAGAACATGATGATGGTCTCTTGCCTTGGTAGTTGTGTTGGTTGAAATTAGCAAAAAAATGTATCTTGTAACCGAGAGCCCAAGCCTACGCAAGCCAAAGAGACCATCATCATGGCCTTACTCAACATTTAGTAATATACAACACATGACAAACATTGTATCACTATAATTGTCAGAGTGTTTCTTAAATTGTATGATTAGAACTAAACACATAGTTTTCCCAACATATAGTAATGTATAAGTGATCGAATCAAAAAATGTATATGTTATCAAAGCTTACCCTTTTTGTTATTTTAGAAATATTATATAGTGTTCTATCAAATAATTAATATACTGTGACGATGTTTTATTTTTATTTAAGATTGATAAAAGTTTTATTTGAAGCGGTCAAATATCTTTTTAAATATATCTTTTTCGGTTGATATACCGAATGTCGATACCGTGTTGAACTGAACGGTTACCAATCGAAAGCCTGCTATGAGGTGTGGATGATCTCATTAGTGAACATTAATTATTGAACCTTTCAATGCTAAATGTGTAATGAATTAAAAATATTAAGTTGAAAAAAATATCAAATGTTAACTTGAAGTACTATACTAGTGTATCAATTACATTGATCTTGAATTTTAAGTGTAAGGTTTCTAAGATAGCAATACAAAGGGGGTACACCGCCACCACCCCTAGGGTATCTTGGACGGGTATGAAGTAAGAGTAGAAGTTACTGAAGAGCGTAGATGTTTTGAGTGTATGTGATTAATGAATAGAGTAAAATGATGAGGCCCTTGGATCTAGGATAAATTAAAGAAATGTTACCGGTGATGTTGTGGTATCAGGATAATTTAAAGTAAAAATGACATTGGAATAAAGAATTGTAAGGGGCTAGGGTATATGAAAGAAATGCCCCTTCACCCTTAAAGAAAGATAAAATGGTAAAACCTTACCTCAATATGGACAAGTATCATCCCTCACTTCTAGCTTCAACTTTTAACGGTATGTCTACTTACAAATCATTAAGAAAAAAAAATTAGGGATGTATCGATTGGCTCTAGGTATTAATAATGCTTTCTATATAAAAAATATTACAACTCTTTCATTTGCTGATATAATCATTACCAACTATAGCGAAACTAAAGTTTGTTATGCTAAACATTTCTGATATAGAGATCAAGTATCAAAGCATTTTAATACACTTAAGTATAAGGTCTTAGGTTCAAGTCTCATAAGAAATAAGAAATTCATCATTCAAAAAAAAGTTTGCTATGCTAATTTTGGATTAGATCTCAATTGTATAAATATAAACTTTCTATCTATTGAAAACATAACCAAAGAGGAGTTAGTTCAATGGTATCTTGATGTGTCAAATGGGGCTCTTCTCATAGAGGTCGAGCGTTTGAGTTTCGCTCTAGATTAGATGTGTTTGTAAGTTGTTTTAAAAAGAATTTACTGAGAATACAAGAAAGAGGGTTGATTACTAAAATCTCAAAGTATTAATCCCATGCATCTAAAAATAGTTATATTCATTTATAATTCTTACATCATTCAACCGATACATATAATATCATTATAAAATATTATTAGAACACCATTACCAAAATGCACAACAATACATTTCTATTCTAGTTTTCTATTGTTCTAAAAATATCATGATTTACAATTTTTAGTGTTACCTAGAATCTTCTTTCAAAACATAAAAGTATCCCTTTTATTAATTTTTATACCCTCTTACCATAAAATCACATTAAATTTATAATATTTATCCCCTATATAAATCATCATTATAAAATATATATTCTTTTTGTTACAAAACAAATTTAAAAGTGTAAAAAGGATATTACATCCATTTTTTCTTTTTTTGAAATGTTTTTTTATTTTTTTAAACATATTTTTAAAAGTTTTCAGATATTGCTTCTAAAGACATTTTCTCAAATAGTATTTTGATTGTGTGTTTTTTATTGGACATCTTTACAAATAAATAATAACATTTTTCTTATAAAAATAATAAAAAAAGTTTTGAAATTTCTTTTTGAAAAAAGCATATACTATGTTTTTTCCTCATCTAGTTTGTATTTTAAATGTCTTACTTTTATATTTCTTAATACTTTAAATATGTTTATAAAAAATTAACATTTTTTATTTATTAAAAAAGTAAAAAAGTTTTTCTTTTAAAATAGGGTTTACACCCTAGCAATATTAATCACTTAAGCCATCTATGTAAGTGAACAAATAAACAATATGTACTAAAATAATTTTATCAAATTATAAATTAACAATCTATATAAGTTCAAATTTAATCAGTGTAAAGAGTATGTTATAAACAAGTTAAACAGTTTAAGACTTCCAATCGAAGTGAACACTATTCTAAAGCAAAACAAATGAATAGGGTTGATTCACAAATATTTTTTTTTTCCTTTTTAATTTATTTAAGATCTGTATATAATTAAAATTATGCATATTTAAGATTAATCATATATACATATAAATTATATGTAATGATGAACAAACAAATAAACAGAGCTTCCACTTCTAAACTGTTCATCGGCCATACTCAAATTTGAACATAAAGTATTTTAAGTTAAACAATGTGAGCTAGATGTGGCCAAATCAGTTTTCTTCGGTTTGGTTCGATCCAAACCGGTTTGGGTCGGTTTCAGTTCGGTTTAAAACTAGTTTGGCTGATTTGAGGGTCGGGTTTTTACTCGGTTTTTTTTTTCACATTTCATAGCCAATGAAAAAAGATTACATAAAAATAAAATTAAAAAATCAACCCCATTTTCCTCACCTTCCAATATATATAACTTACACTTGAATAGAAAATGACAATAATAATAATAATAAAAAGTGCCCTCAACTATAAGCATAAGTTTCCAAATTTCTAACTTACTAAACTGCCTTCCATTTACTTGTGCATATTCAGCACAAGAATCTTCAACAGCAGTATCCTCGTCTTGATCGTCTCCCAAACTGTCCATCATCAATCTTCTATAGATTCTTTGAAATCTTTCAAGCACTAAAGATATACTCTTCCACTTTGATAATATTTTATCGGTAGCGAAACCAATTTCCTCGTCAAATCTATCATTAACGCAATCCCAAAAACGAGTACTAGATGTATCATGTGTACTATCCTCGTTTAACTCTAAGGTCCTAAGGAAAGCAAGACCAAGGCATAATCCTTGTCATCGGTCCAAACGGGAAGACATGGCGGCATTTCGGTGGTGTGGTGAAGTGAATCATTTGCATGACGAGAGCGTTTTTTGGGTCTCCGATTCTTCCTGATGAAGATTATGAGAAGCAAAAACTGGAAATAGGGCTACTTCTGTTTTATTTTGTTTATACACGGCTTTTTCTTTTTATTAAAACTCAAAAGTATGATTACAAAAAATAAACTTCTGGCCCTATTTATTTACCTACGAATGCCTGTATTTCAAGTATCCTATACCGACTCAAATAGAATTTCTCTAATAAGCCATAACTTGGAAATTAAGCAACATTCAAACGCTATCTAATTATGAATTAATTTAAATAACAAACAATTAATTATACTTGCTGGACAATTTGTAATTTATTTTATTTTATTTATATTAAAGGGCGTACATAGGTAAGTTACCTCAAAACTATTTATGGTATTTATCATATTATAATATATATATATATATATATATATATATAAGGGAATTTTCATTTGAGAAGAAATTTTATGTGAGAAGAAAAAGAAGAAAGAGTATATAGTAAAACATTAAATAGTTTATAACTACTCTCATTAATTATGTTATTTCTCATTAATAAAGCAAAAACATTTTATCCTACACATTTCAAAATTTATCCTACATATGTCTTACATTTACCGGAATTTACCGTACACACATGTAAATTTACCCAACACATTTCAAAATTTATCATACACATACTAAAATTTATTCTACACATGTCGAAATTGTCCTACACCATAAATTATTTTATCTTGAAAGAGTATATGAAAAAAATGAGTTACAAGTTTAATTAATTAGCTAATTAATGACAATTATAGATTTACCAATATGCCCTTTTTCTTAACATTAAATACACACATTAAATGAAGTAAATGGAGAATTTCTATTGGTTTAAAAGTTATTCTTTTTATTCTTACAAAATTTCTTCTCATTTGAACTCTCCACTATATATATATATATATATATATATATATATATATATATATATATGATTATGATCATTTGTGACAACTTCTTGAAAATGAACTGAGTGAACTAGTCTTGACCATTTATTATTTTTTAAATTAAAAGGGTAATATTGACATTATCTCTCTCTCTCTCTTCACTAAAATCCCTTAAATTTCTCATCTATTAATTCTCTTTCTCACACACACATTTTTTATTACTTCTCCATTATTTTAAACTCGTGTAGAATCAGTGGCTAATAACGAATATGAAACTCCTAACGAAACGAGGTACTGGACACCAACTGTCCCTCCCGGATTCAAACCGTATATGAAACTCCTAACGGAACTAGGTCGTGGACTAGAAAATACACAGATGTATCAAAAGTCTGTACACATCTGTATAAACTAACAACTGTGTATCTTGTATAAACTGTGTCACACCCCGGATTTCCAACCCAAATCCATACACCAGTGGGCCCGGGTGGGGAGTATTGTGACGTGAGTTGATAACATCATAGTCAATTAAACACGGGACAGCGGAAGTTTTGGAGTAAAATTACAATTACAAACCAAATGTTCGAAAATACAAAATAATATACAGGCTCGTAATAGAAGATCCACAGGCGGATCATAAATTGTACAAAGAAAGAATGTAAAACAGACTCTAGGGTAGATCTAAGGATTTGCAAGATCCTCTTAATCACTACCGAGCAGCTGCCGGCTTATGTCGTATTGTACCTGCAATTAAGTCTTTAGACGATACGTCAGCTTTCGCTGGTCAATACACCCAACTGACTCATTTTGAAAACATTTTAAAATGATTTTAAGTGCACAGGGCACAAAATCTTTTATAACTTGGGAAAGTTACTTTGTAACCTTGTTAACAGATTCACATATTTGTCCATACATACAGGGCCCAGTACAGAGACTGAGACATGATTAAATACACACCACTTAGAACTCACAGAGGAGTTATCCCCAACGTCTTGGGTAATTTGCATTTGAGCGTCTGTCAGGTATATGCCTACACCTTGCGCTAAGGTCGTGGCTATTAACTAATCTAATGAGCCGAGGATATCCAGGACACGGTAATTTAACCCCCGATGTTTAAGTTATCAAACAAAACTGATTAAAACAAAATATGCTGATTTACAAACCACAATCCGGCATTCGATTGATCTCATTTCTGACCAAGCGGTAATAATTTACCGTATCCCAAGCCTGTATAGGGAAAATAAGTCGAGAGTATATACCTGAACTAGTCTTCTTTTAATTTCAATAACTCAGCCGTATACAAAAGTACGAAATTTCATATAGCATTTACCTGCAAGGCTCTAGTCTGGATTATTGCATAAGCTAACCAATTAATCCTAACGGTCTTTAATTAAGTCATAGACTTAGACCGAATAGTGTACATGATCAACACATATAACGCTTGATTAAACGATGATCGGATAGAATGTAGTTTAAACCCGACAAGTACTTTTTTGCATAATATGGGTAAATAATTAACATTTTGGATTTTGAAATTTAAATGACAATGTTAAACCCGTTTCGGTTAAATTCCGTAAACTAGTTACGTATAATCAACCATATGCTTATAAGTGATAATGGGTAACCAGATAAATCATGGACAAGTTCCATATCCCGTTATATTAGATGGATATCAACTTGTATCCCCGTTAAGGTTTTAAAATGAAATTATGCCTTATAAGGGCAATTCGGTAATTATACACCGTATAAAAGGAACTTGTATTTTAAGTTTATAATCATAAGTATTCTGGAAAAATAATTTATTTATGATATAATATCAGTAGGATGTCAATTATATGTGTAAATTATCTTTTATGACCAAACTATGCATCGAATGGGCATTTTGGTCATTTTACACAAAGTTTATAAATTATTTGGGATTCTGAGTTTATAACATGTACCTACTGTAATCCCAAATTCTTCCTTTAACATTTCATCCAAACTCTATTCGCCATAAATCGGCCTAAGCGAAACATCCTCACCAGTTCGAGTCAGTCAAAATACTTTTAAAACATCTTTTGTTCTTTATTACGTGCAAACTTCAACTAGACGGCCTATTACCGCTAAAACTTTTTGAAACCATAATTACTTACATTCTAGTTTCTCACCTATAAACATTTTTCTACGACGTGTGATTTTTACGCATTTGAACCAATAAATACTCACCCATACATTCACGATACTCTAATTATACTTGAATATACGTTTTATTTTTGAAAACATGTTAATTAACAAAGTTATAGCTTAAGATGTTAAACAAATAGAAATTTAGGGGCCCAAAGTATAAAGAAACAAACTTCAAACGGAAAAGAGGGCGTCGCGCTATGCGACCCCCTTCCTCTTCGCGTAACGCGAAGGCTACTAATCCGCAACAAGTTGTTTCTTTGCTACAGATTGGCCATTTTACTTCAACCTTTCTCTTCTCCAATCACCATTCAAGCTCTTTAAACACCAAACCCTAATCCTCCATTATAAAACCAAGCCTCCATCACCTCATTTTCACTTTTCTAACTCTTCTACTCTCCAAAAACACCCTCAAATCAATTACATTTGCAAGTTTGGACAAAATCACTTTAAGTTCTAAAGTGAGCTTCATCTCACTTTTCTTTATCTTTTCTTCACCAATTCTTACTCTACAAAGCTTGGAACACCTCTAGGATTGTTTCCAAATGTTTACTTCCAAAGGTTTACCATGGTAAAGCAAGGTGGAACATCACCATTTTGAGGTCCAGACTTTCTATTTTGGAAGATTTTATTGTTAACTTTTATTAAACTTATGTTTTCTTATACAATCTTGTGCTTCCTTTGCTACTAACCAATTCTATGGCTAGAAAGCTTGTCCAAGATTGATTCTTACGATTTATAGGTGTAAATTACCCTCTAAACTTTCTGTTTTAATAGGGTTTATACAACCCACAAGTAATGAAACCATCCGAGCTTGCCATAACTCTTAAGGCAAGACTTGTGTTTTTGGTATAGTTGTGAATACTTGAAAGCCTTGGCTATCCTAACTTCATTCCACCACCTCACTTGATGTTTTACCTTACTATCTAAAGTAGTTTGCTGACTTAAAGTAATTTAACCTCGTCTAGTCTCCGCACTTAGTTAACTCTTTCTATGTCGGGAATGGCTTACTCGGGTTAAAGCTTACTTGGCTACTTGATATAGTAATTAATTATACATTTCCTTTTCATTCATGACCATCCAAATCATCCTTGTGATGATTTGTGCATTGGTGAATCATACGATGAGGTGTTTATACCTCCATGCTTGACTTCCATAAACTCTATGATTATATATGATGGACTTATTATTAGATATACTATATAAAATATAAACATAACCGAACCCTTGATGTTAATCGGAATATGATTACACGTCGTGAATATAGGTTATATTATCTTTGTTCTTTATTCCTCCTTTGCGATTCTAATAGGCACGTTAGGACCTATGAAAATACTATAAAACTTAGTGTCCAAACGAGTGTCTAGACGAGATATACTTTTTCACACATATACTTTTATACTTAATTCCAAATCCAAACATTTCATAAACTCCAAACACCCGAACACCTTAATTCTCCTATTCTCATCAACTCGTCAATACAAGGATAATCGGAAAGCTTTGCAAAATTGTGAGTATACATGACTCCTTTTTTAGGCTTTACACTTTTGGGTGCAATATGTTTAAACTATCAAATTACACATTCACACTTATACTTTATGCAAAAAAAAAACAATCAATTTATGCATGCTTAAATACGTGATACCTTTATTTGTATTCTTGGAACATTCTTATGTGATTCGCTTGTCATTAACTTCGTACGAGCCTCCCCTTAACATGTATAGCGCTATAGGAGTAACAAACCGCCCGTAGTATTGTGTCATGTTAAGTATTTAATTCATTGTGGTAATCAGAGGATTGATTTGTAAAATTGCATGCCATGATACATTAATCTAGTTCGCTATTTTTGCCATGCGGATTCGTTTAAACTCTTTTTACATACTAATGCTGTATGAAACTTGTATGCTCGCCAATACTTTTTGTATTGAACTATACTTTAATACGTATTGCAGGAATTCAATGATGTGAATGACGAATGGAACTTGATAGGAAGGACTGGAACGCGCCAAACTTTAAATTCATGTTTATAGATTAGTCATACATTACTTGTTGTATTTTGATTTCCAATTCATGTACTTGAACCATTAGCAATGAATATTATTTATTACATACTTGCCATATTTAGTGTTATGAAGTCTCGAGCAATCTCGTTCATCTCACTCCGATGATTCCGCAATCGGTTGAGGTGTGACATTATTAGATATGTATATCTAGTTAGTTATTTTATTATTAAAAACAGAGTTTGAGTTTAGTTAGGATATGAATGAGTCTAGTATAAATAAATAGTTAGGGTTATTGTAATTGGTATGCTTTCATTGTTAATAAGAAAGGAGATGAACAAGTTCGTTCCATCTTGTGTTTGTGTCACACCCCAACCGATGGCGGAAACATCGGAGTGAAACGATAACGAGATTGCTCATTGCTCACAACGCTAACAATGACAATATTTAATTTAAAGTCGAATTTCATTTCAAGAATAATTGTCAAAATACAACACTGAAACAAATACAACAATTAAACTTAACAAGTGAAAATCACACAATACAACAAAATTGATACAACAACATTAACCTAAACGTCTAAATGTGTGTATCTAAGTCCTTGCTATTTGATTTCATAGCATCCTCTTCATCAACCTGTAACATGTTTTAAAATAACAATTCAATGCAAAAGCAAAGGCGAGTACACCAGTTGAAGCATAGCATACGTATACGAATAAAGTTTAAACAAATCCTCATGGAAACTATGATTCTACAAGATCATATACAAGGCACGCAATACTACTAGTCAAACCCTTAACGTAATCACGATGTTTTAACATGGCCTCAAGATTACACGATGGAGGGGGATACGTTACTTCCTATAGCGCTTATACATGTCAAACGAAGACTTAAAACAAGTTAATGACTAAAGTATCACATAAAGAATGTCCAAGATATAAGCATCACGTAAGCGTATCAAGTATTCATGTGTATAGGATTGTTTGTGCATTTCATAAAGTTTAAGTGTTGTGATTTTGGTATAAGTAAACATGTTACACCCAAAAGTTTTGTTAACAAAAAGTGGGTCGAGTGTACTCACGGTTTTGCAAGCTTTCACTTGTTACTTCGCGAAGGGTTTGGAGGGTTGGAGGAACACCAAGCTATCTTTGAAAGCCTTGAACCTTTAGATAGAAAGAGCTTTAGAGCTTTAGAGAGAAAAGAATAAGTGTTTGAGGTGTGAAATGAGAGTGGGAGGAGGTGGGTATTTATAGATGGGGTTATGGGGTTGTTAGTTGGGTGCATTTAATGCAACAAACACAAAATGGAATAATCCATGGGCAAGAAACCACTTTCTCTGGATTATGCTATTTTTAGTTCTTGAATTTAGTTTATCTTTCATTTCATGGTAAAACTTGATATTTTGGTATGTTTTCAAGTGTAATGTATATGTAAGTACATTTTAGGTATCAAGTATGAATGTATGAGTATTTGCACGTATAATAAGTATCAGTTTGTATGTAAACACGTATTTAACAATTAAATGCATGTAAGACAAGTATGTATCAAGTATGAATTTTATTACGATCAAAGTCTCGGATTATAAGATTGGGAAATGAAATATGAATGCGATACGAATACAGTTTCCATAAATAGAAATACGATTACACTTTCTAATTAAGGAAAGTACGAAAAAGCGAGGCGCTGCAGTCTCCCATCTTTAATGAAATTTCGTCCCGAAATTTATTCAAGAGGAAGACTTTGGAAAAGATGTCATGTTAGTGAAAAACCAAGATTTTGAAGTTTAAAGCTTTTGTGGAGTTCATGTATAAGTGGCGTCAATATGTATCGAAATCTTGAAGGATAAAAATGGTAGGTTCACGAAAGTAATTTGTTTGACTAAGATGTTTTTGAGACACCAATCGTAAATGTGTATAAGAATAAGTAAAAACGTGTATGTGTGTGTGAGCAAGTGAGTTTGATTGGGTTTGGACAACTCATTGGAATGAATATTTTAAAAGAGTGCGACCTAAGAGAAAGGTTTTAGTATGACTAAGGATGTATTTTGATTAAAATGAGCGGTCCGCACCGAAAGCTGTAAGAAAAGTTTTGTCAGTTCTAAGACGTATTAGTAAAATCAATTGTTGTAGAAAAAAGTGTTTATTGGAGAGAGCTAGGATGGTAAATATTCATGGTTTCTAAAAGGTTTTGGCGGTAATAGACCGATTGGTTGAAGTTTGCGCGTAGAAAAGAGTGAAAGATAATTTTAAAAGAAAAGGAACATTTTGACCAAATTGAGCTGGTGGGGATGTTTATAAAATGGATTGAACGTTTTAGGCTGATTTGCTGTAAATAAAGTTTGGATGAAAGGTTAAGGGAAGAATTGGAAAATCATAGTATGGTAGTGAATGATTCGGTAGGTGTATGCGAGGGGTAAAAAATAGTATGAATATCGGATAAAATGCAACATGGAATGTTAAGAGATGCTAGTGATAGTTGTGGCGGTTAAAGCTAACGATTTTGAGAATGAAGCTTTGTCATGGGTAATCGAGTACTAATCATTTCGAAGTGGGGTCACCAAAGTTTGTTATGAATCAAATGTATTTAACAAGGTCCGGGAAAACAACGAATTTCTCATGGCACGTTTTACGAAAGTTTGGTAACGTGGTCGGTACACTTATATATAGAGTATCAGCGGCATATCCACCATGTCCACACCATGTTACGTCGTTTCGCTATTCGGTATCATGTTATGTTGTGTGTTGCGATACACAGTAGAACCCACTATGGTTTTCATGCGCCTACCAATATAATCCCGTGTGCACCCGTGATTATTTTGGTTTGTGCATGATCCCCATAGTTTGTACTAGTAATATACGGGTCAGATTACATCTAGTAAGCAAAGGATATGTAAGATAGCGTATAAAAATTAAGTATGTAAGCATGATTGCATGTATGTATGAGTGTTGAACGTAGGTGAAACCACTCGGGTTATGCCTACTTATAGATTTCAAGTATGACAACCAAGTAGTGCGAATGCATAAATTTTGAGTATGATTGAAGACAAATACGTATAACATTAGCATGCGTATCGAGGGTATTGGTGGAATAAAATGGGATTTAGCATATATAAGTTACTATGAAGTTGCGAGTGTGTAAAATACGAAGTGTAATGGTGATATGTGTAATATTGTCATGTAATATTGACTGTATAAATAGAAATGTATAAGGCGGTATGCATGTGTGTGGTTGCTTGAGTCAAAATATTGAGTTGGTTAAAATAAGTCGGGTTTGTCGGGAATGAAGGACCAAAATTGTGAATGTCGGGTAAATATTGAGAAAAGTATTAATTTTTGATGTAAAATGTGGTTTGTAAAAATAAATGCTACTTTTGTTTTAAAATTTGTATTCGCATATGAAATTTTCTTGCCCATGTGTTCAGATTTAGAGTTGCGTATTTTGAAAAGGTTGTAAAATAGTGAACTTGCTTTATTTTATTTTATTTTATTTTATTGATGCAAGAAAAGTCATGTTTTGAAAATTTTCATGTAAAACTTAAATTTTTGAAAAGTATTTTAGCAAAGTACTTATACGTATGTGAGAGAAAGTTTTCGTTGGTTTCTTGTTGGATATAAAATGTCTTTAAAATGTTAGTATAAAGTGAGTGTGTTTTGAAAGAGTTGTGAAAATCGAGGGCAAGTGGTTCGTTTAACCGACTAAGTTGATGGGTAGCATAAAAGTTTTTGAAAAATTATGAAAGAAACGTTTAAAGTGTCATTAGGGGTTTCGTGTATGTAATTTACGTAGATATGTTGTAGGGTGAGAAATCGTTTGGATAAAATAGTAAGGTTCGAGGTTTATGCATAAATGAGAAAAATTGAAACAATGATAAAAGGTTTAGGTATAAGTTTTGACATACTGATTGTTATGAAAAATAGTCGGTTGGACTTGGTCGTTGACTCATTTCTCCAACTTGAGTTTTGCGAAAAAAAGACATATAGGTGATCGACAATAAAAATCACATTTAGCATGTAAGTATTGTATAACATATATGAGTTCACGTAGGTGACATAAGCATAACAAGTATTCAATAGTATAAACACGTTATGATTGCGTAAAGAGTATGAATTTAGTTGGTTTGTGAAAATAATTATTGTTTTTGATTGCGAAAGATGTGCGAACAGTGCATCGGGTTCGAAATGAACGAGGTAATAAGTATTAAAACACATAGAAATTGAGATAGCATAAATGATAGGCTTAGTAAAATATTGTAGTGCTTGGGTTGAGAAGCGTCAACTATTCCAAAGTGAATCGAAGATACTTTCAAATTAGAGGAACATGCTTTGGCCTATAGGTAAAATGCTCTCGTCGAGAAACGATTAATGACATTTTACCCTTCCAGTTATTACATGTCTCTAATTGATCGAATTGAAACCTTGGCGAGATCCAACAATCGAGGAGTGGGACTAGTTGACAAGGTGCGGGTTTCACTCCAAACTTGACAACATCGTACCCTAAGCGTGGTTAGTACTTACCAAACGAGGAGCGAATTCCGACTCGTTGATAAGGGTCCACTAGAGTATGAAATGGAAATTTTCCATCAAGGTATGGATATCACTCCTAATTTGATGGCGTAATTTCGTGAAAAATCGAATACGCGGATTGAGAGTGATCACCAAAGTGCAGGTTTCACCCCTATTTTGGCGAGATCGCCTCGTTAGTGTGAGTGTCTTCAAGTCTCCAAGTGTATATATTGTGTAAATGTCTTAGGAAAGACATGTTGTATATACTAAGACCAAAAGAAATAAGAAGAAGCTAGGTAGGAAGAATTAATATTTTAAGCAAGAATCAAGAATGGTCAAGTTTGGTCACTTAAACTATAGACTAGGTCGAACATGACTATTCTACCTAATTCCCTAT
Organism: Scalesia atractyloides; assembly: GCA_947069175.1. NCBI lineage: Eukaryota > Viridiplantae > Streptophyta > Magnoliopsida > Asterales > Asteraceae > Scalesia > Scalesia atractyloides. The sequence continues at coordinate 92,097,482 of CAMTDV010000023.1, forward strand.
AGTTATGGCTCTGATACCAATATGTCACACCCCAACCGATGGCGGAAACATCGGAGTGAGATGATAACGAGATTGCTCATTGCTCACAACGCTAATAATGAGAATATTTAATTTAAAGTCGAATTTCATTTCAAGAATAACTGTCAAAATACAACACTGAAACAAATACAACAATTAAACTTAACAAGTGAAAATCACACAATACAACAAAATTGATACAACAACATTAACCTAAACGTCTAAATGTGTGTATCTAAGTCCTTGCTATTTGATTTCATAGCATCCTCTTCATCAACCTGTAACATGTTTTAAAATAACAATTCAATGCAAAAGCAAAGGCGAGTACACCAGTTGAAGCATAGCATACGTATACGAATAAAGTTTAAACAAATCCTCATGGAAACTATGATTCTACAAGAGCATATACAAGGCACGCAATACTACTAGTCAAACCCTTAACGTAATCACGATGTTTTAACATGGCCTCAAGATTACACGATGGAGGGGGATACGTTACTTCCTATAGCGCTTATACATGTCAAACGAAGACTTAAAACAAGTTAATGACTAAAGTATCACATAAAGAATGTCCAAGATATAAGCATCACGTAAGCGTATCAAGTATTCATGTGTATAGGATTGTTTGTGCATTTCATAAAGTTTAAGTGTTGTGGTTTTGGTATAAGTAAACATGTTACACCCAAAAGTGTTGTAAACAAAAAGTCGGTCGAGTGTACTCACGGTTTTGCAAGCTTTCACTTGTTACTTCGCGAAAGGTTTGGAGGGTTGGAGGAACACCAAGCTATCTTTGAAAGCCTTGAACCTTTAGATAGAAAGAGCTTTAGAGCTTTAGAGAGAAGAGAAGAAGTGTTTGAGGTGTGAAATGAGAGTGGGAGGAGGTAGGTATTTGTAGATGGGGTTATGGGGTTGTTAGTTGGGTGTATTTAATGCAACAAACACAAAATGGAATAATCCATGGGCAAGAAACCACTTTCTCCGGATTATGCTATTTTTAGTTCTTGAACTTAGTTTATCTTTCATGGTAAAACTTGATATTTTGGTATGTTTTCAAGTGTAATGTATATGTAAGTACATTTTAGGTATCAAGTATGAATGTATGAGTATTTGCACGTATAATAAGTATCGTTTGTATGTAAACACGTATTTAACAATTAATGCATGTAAGACAAGTATGTATCAGATATGAATTTTATTACGATCAAAGTCTCGGATTATAAGATTGGGAAATGAAATACGAATGCGGTAAAGAATACAAGTTTCCATAAATATAAATACAATTACACTTTCTAATTAAGGAAAATACGAAAAAGCGAGGCGTTACAGTTTGTGTGTTCAATTAAGGGCCTGATTTTCCAACATCCAATACTCAATTTGGCTTTTCTTGAAACAAATGGTTGCCTCTAAGGGTAAATGTTTTTGGGTGGTGTTTATATCTAGATAGGCTCCCTACAAAAGAAGCTCTTCGGCACAGGAATATTCATTTAGAATCGATGCTCTGCTCTTTCTGTGATGAAGCCTTCAGCCAGCATTTTCTTATTGGAAGTCTTGTCAACTATCGCGTCTTGATGCAATCTTCCACCTGTTTTTGCATTTTGTGCCCGTGATTTGTTGCTCCTTCACAACAGTTTGAAGCTATCAAAAACAGGCAAGAAAATCTCTCAATCTATCATGTTGGACTTTGTGGAAGGTACACAACAACCTGATCTTCCATAACAAAAGGACGACAGTGGCTGGTGTAGTCAGAGAAGTAAAGGATCTCGGCTTTCTCTGGCTTAAATCTCGGGCGAATCTGGGTGGCTAAGATGAGGCTAGTTGGAATAGATTTGAATTTCGGTTTTGATTTCATGTTCTGTTTGTTTTTAGCTTTGTTTGTACCTTGTTTGTTGTGGTTTTCTAGTTTCTTGCTAGTTGACCCGTTTCTAATAAAATGTCGCCATTAAAAAATCGACTTGATAAGATCTTAAATTACCCAAGCTGAAGCACGAATTGAACCTAATTCATTGAGACGATGTTTTATATACATATTATATAACTAAAATTACATATATGTAAGATTAATCGTATATGTATATAACATAAGTAATGAATGAATAAACAAACAGAACTTCTACTTCTAAACTATTCATCAGCCAAACTCAAATTTAAACATAAACGTATTTAAGTTAAAGAATGTGATCTACGTTTTTTACTCATTTACACTCTTAGCTAGAAAAATAAAAAAATATATATATATAATTCTAGCTAATGGGTTGGGTATGGACAAGAGTGGTAATTATTTATTCTAATATGTTATCTAAGGGTGTACCATATTTGTTAATGTATACCCATTTTGAGTTCAAAGGTATCGCCCGTAATTAAAAGTTAGCCATTGAGATGACATCAAATAAAACCCAATTTTTATTTTCACTTAAAACCCTACTTAGATAATATTTAACAACATTTTCAAGAAATCTACAACTTTTAGTAGAGTTAACTTTATGGATAGTACGTGCACTTTGTACGTATTGCAAGAAACATGTTTGTGATTTCCAAGTTACAAAGATGGTCTATATGGTATGAATTTTGTAACTATGGCAGTTCCTAACATGGATTGCGTTGAATTTTCCGTCAAGTTCATGTAAAATGTCTAATTTATCATGTGCTAAAAGACAAAACAATTAAAAAAATTAAGAAACCCATTTTTCTAATATTTCAATAATTAAATTAAAGAGAAATATGGTGAGGTTGTGATAGTCGGTGAAGACAGTGATGGTAGTTCGGATTTACTAGGACAATTACAGTAGAATGGTCAAAGGCTAACAGTTGGTAGTGGATGGGTTGGTGATAACTGCAACAGTGATTGGATTGTGGTTGAATTAGTTTTCAGACGACCCATTTGATTCCGAAAAGTTATTTAGGTAAGGTTTTTTGGTCCGATTGATTATGGATCCGTAGATCTATATCATGAAACAACCTTGTGAACAAATCTGACATCTAGGATGGCATGCGTACCGGATTCCAACAATTCAAGCACCAGTGATGCTAGTGATAGCAAGAGATGGGCAAGGCCGGCTCAACGTTTTTAGAGGTCTAAAGTGAACTTTAAATGCGAGGCCCTTTTCGGGGTTTTATTTTGTTACTTTGTATCAAGTATCTGAGGGTATTTTTATATATTATTCTGATGTTTTACAAAAGGAATATGTGGTATTTTTATATATTTTACTGATGTTTTATAAAAAAACTAGATTATGAGGTTATTTATTATATAAAATTAAAGACTATGCGATTGTTATATGAATTTAACTAGATTGTGGGTTACTTGCATCTAATCATTAATCTTTCTATACTAGTAAATGAAAAAAAAATTTGACACGTGTCATTTTCTGGTGCATTCTCGTGTTATTTTTTAATTCTCTCTTCTATTAAATAATATAATTTCGATAAAAATAAATATTTGTTTTCAACTTTTAATTATAATAATATATATTATTTGTATTTGCCCAAAGAAGATAGATGGTGTTTTTTTAATTTTCTTTGTAAAACCAAATTAGGATAAATTACATAAATTTGTATTCTACTTATTCAATAATATTTTTCATAAATTTGTAAAACAATAATATTACACAATAAGATAGAATGGTGAAGATAGATGACGTTTTTAATACGTGTAATATTGTTCACCATTCTCTCACGTATTAAATCATAATCTTCACAATTCTCTCTTATTTATTTAATATCCTTTCCTCACTGTTACTTTTATTATTTCCGGTTATTAATAAACATCTAATATTTCATTGGTCCAACTCCGTGTAATACATATGTTTCTAACGTAATAATAAACAAAGTAAAATTTTATAATAAGTAAATAGTATCTTAAAGTTCATTTTTTTAAATACATATTTTGACAATTGTATGTATAACCGATTACATTATATTTATTCAACTCGCGCAAATACACAAATCGTTTTTTAAGATTTAACTTTCTTTTATTATTATAATATATAAATATAAAATTATATTTATACAACCTCTGTAATATACGGATAACGCCTTACCCTTGCCCCTAGTATGAAGATAAAAGAAAATAACTTTCATAGTAATCATTGAAAGTTATTTTTGCCCCTTGGTAGAGACCAATAACAATAAATAATATATCTCATTTTTTCCCCTTCGTAAACCAATAACAAAAATAACAGATGACTTTTTTTTAAAAATTGGAGGCCTTTTGAGGAGTGAGGCCCAAAGCAAAAACTTTGATTGGGTTGCACTTAAGCTGGCTCTGTAGATGGAGCCTCGGAGACAGGAACGACACTCGTAAGATTTACCCAATGAGAGGAACAGACGGTCTAAGTGACTTTGGGCGTCACAACTTCCCCAAGATGAGCTTCCGATGCAGTGGTGAACTCAAAAATTTTTATAGTGGGTTCGTTTTGATATATTCTCATATTTTTTTCTAAATTATACAAGATTTTTACTAACTTTTTTATTTTTTTCCAAACCAAGTGGATTTATATGAACCCACAAAATAAGGCTAGACCGCCACTTTTCCGATGGATACTCGAGCCTTTCGATGACCGCTGCTTGTTAGAATTGGCGGTGTGGCACATAATATATGGGGAGGAGGTGGTGATGGGTCCATGTGACTTTAACAACACTTGCATAAAAAATGGAGTTCACTTGAATTTATTAAAATTTTAATTAATTTAATTTTGAGTAAACTACGAAAATGACTATGAGGTTTGGTTACTTTTGGCACTTTAGTTTAAAACTCAGATCTTTTGAATCTAGGTGACTTTGGTTTTAATTTTGTTTCCATTTTCATCCAAAATCAAATTTTGGTTAAATTTTTCAGTTAACATCCAGCTTTTCTGTCTTTTTCCTCCCTTTTATGAAGAGCAAAATGGTCATTTCACGTTTTATTATAACAAATTAAAAAAATCTGACCATTTTGCCTTTCATTCAAAGAGAGGAAAAAGACAGAAAAATGGATTTTAACTGAAAAATCTGACTAGATTTTGATTTTGGATGAAAATGACAACAAAATTAAAACCAAATAGACCCAAATTCAAAAGTTTTGAATTTTGGAGTAAAGCGGCAAAAGTGACCAAATCTTAGGGACCATTTTGACAGTTTACTATTTAATTTTTTTATTGATTTATCATTTAGCACTACTAAAATAAAATTTTCACATTCATTTAACATTTAACTGAGAAAATAGATGTCCAACCATATAATCAACTCATTTTAGTATGTTTAGGAATGACAATGGGTCAGGTTCAAGTTGGATATTGGTAATCTTATACCCATACCCGGTTATAAATCGTGTCCTATACCCGACCCAATATCCGTCGGGTATTTGTCGGGTAATTACCCATCGGGTTCAGGTATACTCATTAGTTTGTTAAAGATATACGTTGGAATTTTTTTTATTATTATAATTATTTTATAATTTTATTTATACAACAACTATTATAAATTAAAAATGTACATTATATACATATAAGTTTTATCATAATTTAATAATAACTTTATAATATTTATACACTTACATGTATATACTTCACAACCTGCAAAATGTAAATGGGATAATCACGAAAATAACCTTGGAATGGTCAACTTTACCAAAATAGCCCACTGACACGGCTCTATGAATCGTTTCAATATGCTGATACGGCTTAAAAAAATCATTTCAAGTCAACCAACCCATGATTGCCACGTGTCCAGTTGAGCCGTTTCATTGTGACTTGAGCCTTTTCAGTGTGGCTTGAGCCGTTTCAGTGTGGCTTAAGCACTTTCAGTGTGGCTTGAGCCGTTTCAACCATAGACTTAAGTCGTTTCAGTGTGGCTTAAGCCCTTTCAGTGTGGCTTGAGATCTTTCAATGTGGCTTGAGATCTTTCAGTGTAGCGGCTTGGCTTGGCTTAAGATCTTTCAACACGGCTTGAAAACTGTCAACACGGCTTGAGATCTTTCAACATAGTTTAAATATAAACGGAAAATTAAAAACATAAACGAATAATTAAAAATATAAACGAATAATTTAAAAAAAAATCTCAACAAAATGTGAGAACTTGAAAATCTCAATTAAAAAAATTTGGAAGTTTTAACTTGAAAATAAATGTAATTTTATAAATGTAATTTTATACTAAATAATAAAAAAATAATTTAAAAAAACCCGTGTATTGTACGAGTTGAATAAATGTATTACACGGGTACAATACACGAGTTTTTTAAAGATATTACTTTTTTACAATACACGAGTTGTTTTTAAAGATATTACATTTTTATTATTTAGTATACAAAATTACATTTATTTAACCAGTGTAATACACAGAGTTTTTAAATGTATAACTTTTTTAATTATTTGGTTATACAATACATTTATTCAACTCGTACAATACACAAGACTCTTAAATATATAACTTTTTAATTACTTAATATATAAAATACATTTATTCGACTCGTGTAATAAACGAGATTTTTAAAGTTATATTTTTATTATTTAGTATAAAAATTACAGTTATTTAACCGTGTAATACACAGGCTTCTAACCTGGTATTTTTTTATTTTCAAGTGAAATATTCTTTATTTTCAAGTTAAAACTTTCAGATTTTTTTAATTGAGATTTTCAAGTTCTCACATTTTATTGAGATTTTTTTAAATTATTCATTTATATTTTTAATTAACGTTTATGTTTTTAATTTTCCGTTTATATTTAAACTATGTTGAAAGATCTCAAGCCGTGTTGAAAGTTCTCAAGCCATGTTGAAAGATCTTAAGCCAAGCCAAGTCGCTACACTGAAAGATCTCAAGCCACATTGAAAGGGCTTAAGTCTATAGTTGAAAGGGCTTAAGCCACACTGAAAGGGTTTAAGCCACACTAAAAGATCTCAAGCCATATTGAAAGGGCTTAAGGCTATGGTTGAAAGGCTTAAGCCACACTGAAAGGGTTTAAGCCACACTGAAAGGGCTTAAGTCTATGGTTGAAACGGCTCAAGCCACACTGAAAGGGCTTAAGCCACACTGAAACAGCTCAAGCCACACTGAAAAGGCTCAAGTCACACTGAAACGGCTCAACTGGACACGTGGCAATCATGGGTTGGTTGACTTGAAAGGATTTTTTAAGCCGTGTCAGCATATTGAAACGGCTCATAGAGCCGTGTGAGTGGGCTATTTTGGTAAAGTTGACCATTCCTTGTGCTATTTTTGTGATTATCGCAATGTAAATACTATTATCGAATGCACATATTAAAGAAAAATTATTTTTACACTTTATGTACATACTAAAATAAATCACCAATAGACAAGGGTTAATGAAAAATAAAAATAAAATTAAAAAAATTGTGTACATGATCGGGTATATAGTTCGGGGAAACGAATATTTGGTTTCGGGTAATCGGGCCGGGTATTACCTATCCCATACTCGATCCATACCCACGAAAACTTTTAAAACTAAACCCATACACGGCCCAATATCCGTCGGGCATCGGGTATAACCGTCCTATTTGTGTCGGGTTTCGAATATATATAATAGTTATTATTTACTTAAAAACTAAAACCGAATACTTAACGTATGATACAGTTAGTATACTATTCACGACGCAATTAATAGCTTTTGTCTAGGGACACTCTAGAAGGCAATAAACACAGCAAGTGCTTGTTTACAACTTGCATCAATAATACAAATTAAACCACCAATTACGTCTGTATCAACAATTTAAAACTAATTAACCAGCTCCAACTAGTCTATATTTAACTTGAAACAAATATTTTATTTATTTATATACACATTATCAAGAACACTACATGATTACTTTATGATGACATCAACAATACTTTATTTATATACACATTATCCCAAATAATATAACAACATTATATGATAACAATATGATGATATCAAGTTATCAACGTCCCCCTTTCATTTTCCAAATCTACTCACTAAGCAGTAACATTTTAAAAATAACAGTTACCAAATTCCAAAAAAAAAAAATCTAGACCTTTCGTTAATCCGGTTACCCTAAATCACAGATCAGACCGATCCGAGAAATCCGAAGCGAGACGAGACGCAATCGCCGAGTGATACATCGCATCATGGAACGACTCCGTCTCCACCGTCAACATCCTAAGCTTCCTCGCCTTTTCTTTGGTAAAGTTGGCCGAAAAAACACGAGATCTGGTTGGTAACTGATCCTGATCAGGGTCAGAGCCTGCGCCAGATCTCACAGAAAAACTATTCTTGTTATTGTTACTGTTACTATTCGTCTTGGTTTGATCATTGTTTGTGGACTCAATGTAGTCAGGATCCGCGGACCAGCCGAAGAGTGGGGTCCACCAACTCTTGCGCTGGGGTTGCGGATCTGACTTGTGGTTGGTGGCGGTGGTGGTGGCGGCGGATGCTTTGATGATGAGTGATGGTTGAATTGGTATGAGATTTGCAGCCATTTTTTAGAGAGAGAAAGTACGGATGATTTGATTTCTTTGTTGATGTTCGGTTACAGATTTGGAGGTTGATATGGAGCTTATGATTGGGTTTGGTTTATAAAGATAAATGGATAAAAAACGGACACGTGTCGGTTTTGTCGTGGAGCTGGAAGAGTCACGTGAGGGGTCGGTTTAACGTTACACGCTTCTCTTTTTCTTTTACTTTTTTTTGTATTTTTGCTTTTTGATTTATTTAATTTTTATTTACTAAGCTAAATACCACTTTTTATATTTTTCAATAGAGTAAATGAGCATTAAGTTTTGATGTAGTTGATTTATTTACATCAATAGTTTTTTTTCTTTTGTACATTTGTAATTTTAAATGATTAGGAGGTTAAAAATGAAATGAAATTTTGAAGTTAAACATGCATGTGTGTTGACGCCTACGAATATGTGTTATGTTTAAATTCATGTATTTAACACGATGGGCTGTGTAAAATTTACGGGTTTGTGTTGGTTTGCAACCTACTAATCAACGCATGCAACTCATTTAACACAACCACTTAGAGTCATTGATTAAATGGAACTTTCCTAGAAATATCTTCTTATTATGTCATGTTTGGAACATTCTTTGAAAAGAAAACTAAAACTCAAATAAAAATCTTATTTAGTTTCAAGATTGGTGATTAAGTAAAGACAAAAACACATAGAAGGATGACAAGAGTTTGAGCATTCTTGTTAGGACCACATATAGACGATACCATAATTCATGCACATGTTTTACAATTAAAGTTTCAAAACGTGCGTACGTAACAACCTTGACGTGTTGATGTGGTCCTTTCGAAGGAATATACGTTACAAATTTTCTCCATAATGTCTACTTGTCGTGTTTGAACGTAATAAGAAAGTGAACGAGTTCTATATCAATGTATCTCAAGTGTGACACCAAAAGCAGAAACGTCTTGGCACGTACATCAAGTTGATATGTAATTTTACAATCATTAGAATGGAAAAGATAAATTTGTGTAAATAATGGTGGGTAAGATAAAAATAAATATGATAAAAAGCGAATCGGGTAAGAAGTTCATAAATTTAAGAAAATAACCAATCAAATATTTTTTTAAAAAATAACAAAATTAAACAAGAAATAATCAACTAAATAAAATTAAACAAATCAAATATTGGTTTCGGACAGTCGACTGCAACAAGCAAGCAGCAGGGGACGACGGTGTGGTGGTGGCCCAGTGGCTTGCCATGCCTTATAAAAAATCAGGCCCACCGCTACGACCCAAAAAGTTAGGCTTCAACAAAAGAATTTTGAACGTTTAATTGGGCCTACATGTGGGCCCCCGTTTCTAGAAATTGTTCCTTGTGTGTACGTTAGCTATATCAATTTGAGTTGTGTTAATCTCGGGAAATAACTACCCTTTATGGAGTCTTATGCTAAAATCCATGTTATTGCAGATAATCTTGGGAAGACAATTAATGATGAGAATCAAGCCTCAGCTCAAGACAAAGCTAAGGCTATGATATTTCTTACTCACCATCTTTACAAAGACTTGAAGAGGGAGTACCTTATTGTTGAGGTCCCTCTCAAGTTGTGAAAAAATATTAAAGATTTGACCATCAAAAGTTGGTCTTGTTCCCTAAAGCTCGGTATGAATGACTTTATCTGAGGCTACAAGATTATAAAAATGTTAATGAGTACAACTCTGTCCTTTTTCCGTATCACACTTGAGCTTAAATTATGTGGTGAAAAATAACCGACGAAGACATGCTTGAGTTTCTCAACGTTCCATGTATCAAACATGCTCCTCTGGCAGCAGTACATGGAACGAAAAATTACCCAAAATATTCTGAACTAATATCATGTGTGTTGGTCACGGAGCAAAACAATAAGCTCCTACTATAAAATCATCAAGCTTGACCAGTTGGTGCAAGCCCATTACTAGAAGCCAGTGTCGCAAATCATCAAAGCAGACATCGAAGAGGCAGAGGCCATGGTCGTGGAAGGAGCAATACATGGCGGCAAGAATCTCAAAATTCTAAATCGGGACGACCTCCTAGAGGGAGAACTAGCGAGAGCTAAAACAATATATGTTATAAATATGGAATGTCAAATCATTGGTCACGCTCATGTCGAACCCTCAAACATGTCGTTGAAGCTTATCAAAGGATGATGAAAAAAAACAGGAAAAAAAGATAAGATAAATCTGACTGAGAATACACCTAATCTGTCATCTCCTACACCACTATCAGACACTCATTTGTATGCATCTGATTTCGTTGAAAATTAGTGACATCGTATGATTAAACTTTATGTGATGGTTTTTTTAGACTATGGTTTTTTTTTCTTTGCTCGGATTTTGTTTAAACTCTTATGTTATTTATGTTTGAACTATGATTATGGTTTCATGTAAAATCTTGTGATGTTTGATTCATATTTGTGTGATGTTTTTTTATTATACTCAAGCAAATAGTTCGTTATATTAATTTGTTTTATTATTTCTAGAGGAAACAGGTTTACAAGCTCCAATTAATATATCATTGGTGATGAATGTCTCGTAGATAGTGTATTACCAACACTATTCTCAAACATAAGAAATTTTTCTCTGTGTTGTCTTATGCAGAGGCACTTATTGGTACTATTTCTGGTGTAAGTGATCTTATCAAAGGCTCTGGAAGAGCAAGCATCAACTTACCATCTGGTACCAACCTAATTTTCAATTATTCATTATACTCAAGTAAATCAAGACGAAATTTACTTAGTTTTAAAAGTATTTGACAAAATGGTTACCACCTCAAAAGAACATCCGAAAATAACACTAAATACTACAAATTACTTCAAATGAAAATGGCAAAGATACTGTTGTAGAAAAGCTAAAAGCTTTATCCTCTAGATTATATTGTAAAAATATTACTCCTACTGAATCATACATGGTGGTGAATAACCAGAAGTTACTAGATAAAGACACATTCACAATATGGCATGACCGACTAGGTCACCCTAATAACAAAATGATGAGGTGAATAATTAAAAGTGCAAATGGGCACCCTTTTAGAATTTAAAAGTCTTATTATCACAAGATTTATCATGTATGCTCTCTAGGCAAACTCATTACTCGACCCTGACCAATTAAGTTGATACAAGAAAACCCCTCATTTTTTGAAAGAATCCAAGGGGACATTTGTGAGCCTATACACATTTCTTGTGGTCCATTCCGCTATTTCTTAGTCTTAATTGATGCCTCATCCCGATGGTCACACGTGAGTTTTTTAGTTACCCGAAATGTAGCGTTTGCCCGACTATTAGCCCAGGTCCTACAATTGAGAGCTAATTTCCCTGAAAATCAAATTAAAACCATACGAGTGGACAATGCATAAGAATTCATATCCCAAGCTTTTAACAATTATTGTATGTCAATTGGGATAAAAGTTGAACATCCAGTAGCTCATGTTCATACACAAAATGGTTTAGCTAAATCATTAATTAAACGATTATAAATAATCGTTAGAACTCTCCCGATGAGATGCAAGTTGCCGTGATTTGTCTCCACACTTCCTACACTGCATCTACAAAATTATAAAAATTAATTAACCACCAATTTTTTTGTGCTGACTAACTATATAATAATTAATTAAAGTAATTTTACACATTCAGATCGGAACTTGCCCGGTATAATTGTTACAATAGTACATAACAGTTTAGCTCAAAAGAAAGAAAGCTACGAAACGAAGATGCCATGGCGAATATCAAAAGACAACATGATATCTAACAAAGAAAGTAAATATGAATTGCAAAGTATAAACATTCCTGCTTGAATAAGTGATTAAAAGCATAGAGGTAATAATCTACAAGTAAATTTGACTCTAAAATAGAACTATTAGTTTTCTAAAATCCCAGGTCTCTTTAATAATTAATATTGATTCGTGTTAGGCTACTTAGTGTGGGTGATAGGCCTTCTTGGAGTATGACCCGTCACGTCAGCGCCACGTAGGATAGGTGTGAAGTGAGCCTAAAGGGGATGGACCTAGGAAATGGAAGATGGGGTTAAATATATGCATGCATGCATGCTTGTATGTTGTATGTATGCATGTATGTATGTATAGGTGTGTGTGAGAAGAAGATCCGCGTCGAGGACGTCTGAATGCTACCGCGGAAGACGATGCCGGACCCAGGGGAAATGATGTGGGGGGTATCGCCAGGCCTGAACGAGCTCCACACCGAGTAGCCTTATTCTTACGGGGTTTGTTCATAGTTCTCGTTGAATCTCACTAAATTTATTCATTAGAAAAATGAATGACCATTATTTAATAGAGTAACTTATTCCCTCTAAAAACCTAATAGAATTTAGAATCACTACTATATTCAAAGCAAAGCAAACCAAACATGTCTAGAATCAACTTTAGACAGCAAATTCACTAAAACAAACCTATTAAAAACAGTTGGTCTTAGCCTCATAGATAGTGGTGCACTTGAACATCCTCTACCAAGAGTAGAAACCGTCTTAGGCTATTCGATGTGGGTGATGGGTCTCCCTGGAGGACAATCCGCCACGTCAACGCCATGTAGGATGGTGTGTGAGGACGGGCCTAAAGGGGATGGACCTAGGAAATGAAGGATGGGACTAAATATATATATTTATATGCATGTATGTATAGGTGTGTGTAGAGAAGAAGAGCTTGTGGGCCGTCTCCAACGTCTGGGGTCAGACGTCCTCGACGAAGACATGCTTGAGAAATTATACCAAGAAGTGTATAAAAAGTTATGAGATTTTTGATGCATCAAATCCAAGTACAAATAGTGAATTTTGTTATAAATACAGATATAGACCCTCGTAATTTTTCTCTTAGGTTGTTGTGTTTCAGTTGTATTTTGACTACATCATTGTGTATATATACGTTGTTAATGAATGAAAGGGTTACACACTTCTCATATTTTCCTAATTTCATTTCACGTTATCAGCACGATGGCTCTATATCCATTCTAATTGTTGAAGATGTCTCAAGTTCGGTTGTTGTTTTTATCTCCATTTGAGAATCTGGTTTCGTCTGCAAATTCACCAAACCAGATACAATATCGAACTTATCAAAACTCAAATTCATCGCACTTGACATCTCGGGAAATAACTACCCTTTATGGACTCTTGATGCTAAAATCCATCTGATTGCAGATAATCCAGGGAAGACAATTAATGATAAGAATCAAACCTCAGCTCAAGACAAAGCTAAAGCTATGATATTCCTTTCTCGCCATCTTCCGAAGACTTGAAGAGGGAGTATCTTACTGTTGAGGACCCTCTCAAATTGTGGAAAAATATCAAAGATTTCATGACCAAAAGTTGGTCTTGCTCCCTAAAGCTCGGTATGAATGGCTTCATCTGAGGCTACAAGATTATAAAAGTGTTAATGGTACAACTCTGCCCTTTTTCCGTATCACACTTGAGCTTAAATTATGTGGTGAAAAAATAACCGACGAAGACATGCTTGAGAAAAGTTTCTCAACGTTCCATGCATCAAATATGCTCATGTCGTAGTAGTACAGGGAACGAAAATTTACAAAATATTCTGAACTAATATCATGTGTGTTAGTCGCGGAGCAAAACAATAAGCTTCTACTACAAAATCATCAAGCTCGACCAGTCGGTGCAAGCCCATTGCTAGAAGCCAGTGTCACAAATCATCAAAGCAGACATGGAAGAGGCAGAGGCCATGGTCGTGGTCGGAGCAATACATGGCGACGGGAACCTCAAAATTCTAAATTGGGACGACCTCCTAGAGAAAGAACTAGCGGGAGCCAAAACAATATAAGTTATAAATATGAAATGTCAAATCATTGGTCACGCCCATGTCGAACCCCCAAACATGTCGTTGAAGCTTATCAACGGATGATGAAAAAAACAGGAAAAAATGATGAGACAAATCTGATTGAGAATACACCTAATCTGTCATCTCCTACACCACTATCAGACACTCATCTCTATGCATCTGATTTCACCGAAAATTAGTGACATCGTTTGATTAAACTTTATGTGATGGTCTTTTTAGACTATGGTTTTTTTTCTTTGCTAAAATTTGGTTTAAACTCTTATGTTATTTATGTTTGATCTATTGTTATGGTTTCATTTAAATCTTGTGATGTCTGATTCATATTTGTGTGATGTTTTTTTATCATACTCAAACAGATAGTTCGTTATATTAATTTGTTTTATTATTTCTAGAAGAAACAAGTTTACAAGCTCCAACAAATTTATCCATTGATGATGAATGTCTCGTAGATAGTGTAGTACCAACACTATTCTCAACATAAGAAAATTTTCTCTGTGTTGTCTATGCAGATACACTTATTGGTACTAAGTGATCTTATCGAAGGCTCTGGTAGAGCAAGAATCAACTTACCATCTGGTACCAACCTAATTATCAATTATTCATTATACTCTAGTAAATCAAGACGAAATTTACTTGGTTTTAAAAGTATTTGACAAAATGGTTACCACCTCAAAAGAACATCCAAAAAATACTAAATACTTATAAATTACTTCAAATGAAAATGGCAAAGATACCATTGTAGAAAAGCTAAAAGCTTTATCCTCTATATTATATTGTAAAAGTATTATTCCTACTGAATCATACATGGTGATGAATAACCAGATGTTACTAGATAAAGACACATTCACAATATGGCATGATCGACTAGGTCATCATAATAACATAATGATGAGGCGAATAATTAAAAGTGCAAATGGGCACCCTTTTAATAATTTAAAAGTCTTGTTATCACAAGATTTATCATGTATGCTCTCTAGGTAAACTCATTACTCGACCCTGACCAATTAAGTTGATACAAGAAAACCCCTCATTTTTGGAAAGAATCCAAGGGGACATGTGTGGGCCTATACACCTTCCTTGTGGTCCATTTCGCTATTGCTTAGTCTTAATTGATGCCTCATCCCGATGGTCTCACGTGAGTCTTTTAGCTACCCAAAATGTAGCATTTGCCCGACTATTAGCCCATGTCATACAATTGAGAGCTAATTTCTCTGAAAATCAAATTAAAACCATACGAATGGACAATGCATGAGAATTCATATCCCAAGCTTTTAACGATTATTGTATGTCAATTGGGATAAAAGTTAAACATCCAGTAGCTCATGTTCATACACAAAATGGTTTAGCTGAATCATTAATTAAACGATTATAAATAATCATTAGACTTCTCCTGATGAGATGCGAGTTGCCATCTTCTACATGGGGACATGCTATTTTACACGCCGCTGCACTGATTAGATTAAGACCAACTGCTAATCATAGCTCAAAGTATCGCAATGATATGTCATAGCAATAAGCTAACTATATTTATATTAGACTATCGTATTTTTAAAATAATTATAAAAAGACATTTTAGTTCAGAATTATATCCAACTAAATTACTCCATAATACCCCAAAGTCATGGATGTCCCTAAAATATTTGTCAAGGTCATCGGCTTCCTTTTCCCTATGGTGGAAGGAGAAAACACCCAAATAGGAATTATATAATAAAAATCAATACAAAATGTCATTTATCGTGCATCAAGAATATAATCAAGAATAGTACATAACAGTTTAGCTCAAAAGAAAGAAAGCTATGAAACGAAGATGCCATGGCGAATATCAAAAGACAACATGATATCTAACAAAGAAAGTAAATATGACATGCAAAGTATACACATTCGTGCTTGAATAAGTGATTAAAAGCATAAAGGTAATAATCTACAAGTAAATTTAACTCTAAATAGAACTATTAGTTTTCTAAAATCACAGATCTCTTTAATAATTAATATTGATTCGTGTCAGGCCACTCAGTGTGGGTGATGGGCCTCCTTGGAGGATGACCCATCATGTCAGAGCTGTAACATCCGTCGGAAAACGGGTTTTCAAAATCCGCTTCGTTTATCAATCAAATATCCAGTTATAAATTTCGTTGCATATTTATAGTTGATATTAATTTTAAATGATACATAATTAATAAATATATTAGAATTTAAAAACCATAATTTAAAATTTCTAATAAAAAATGAATAAAAAAAATAAATGCAGACGCCGGGTTTCGAACCCGGGTCACCCGGATGAACAAACACACAACACACCACTCCGCCACACGCGTTTCTTTGTAACAATACTGAATTAAATGATACTTAAAGTAAACCCGAATTCAAACCAGAGAAATCACGCGCACTCAGAGCTCGCAATCACCGGAAAATCCGGCAATCCGCGATTTTGGCCAAATCCGTTTCGACTAAACCGCTCCAATTGATGTCGACATCGGTTATAATCGTTACCGGCAATCAATTTCCGTCATAACCGACGGAAATCCTAACTCGCGGACCTTGACTCAATTCAGCCTGTGTTCACTATAAATACCCACTTGAAACTCTGAAAATCCTTTCGCTCAGAACCACGATCGTTTTCGAAGCTTAATTCATCTCAAAACACGTCGCTGGAGATATTTTACAGTCGCCGGACTTTCACCGGAAAACCGAGACTTACTTCAAATCGGTAAAATTCTCGACTCTTTTGTTTGTAATCCATTATTCGACATGTATTAACTTCAATCCTTTCAACCAGAATCTGTCCCAGACTACGCCCCGGGAAATCCCACACTCACCGGAATTTCATTGAAACATCGAAGTCTCACTGTCGATCGGTATAATCATCTAAAAACTCTTGATATCTCTTATGCAATAACTTAATTTCATAACACAAGAATCTAAACTGTCAAACACTTCACTCAGCCGAGAGTCACAAATCAGAGCTGACGACTCCTGCCGGAAATCTGAAGTAAACGCGCTGTTTTGGTACATTCTATTCTTTAATCTCGTTAACTATTTCATTCCAACCAACTATAAGTTTTGATAATCGAATTAAACAAAACAGTCGGATCTCACTGATCTGAGTTCTTGTAAATGAAGAAGATGAAGTCGAGAATATGTATTAGTATAATTAAAACCAGATGTTCAAACGGGTTAGACACATAGTCCAGCGGTGGACTGTGTGCGCAAACAATACGCACGTCACGAGTTCGAATCACACAACGTACCGACTTTCAGAATTAAAACCAACATTTTTAGAACTGAATCAGAACAATGCACAGAATGTTTATAAGAGTAATATAATCCATAAGTTAAAACAGACTAGACACACAGCCCAACTGGTTGGGCTGTGCGCATTCGAACCGAAGGACTCGAGTTCGACCCGGGTCCCTGCAACCGGTTCGGCCATATAAATCCTTTTTAATAAAAAACCAAATAAGTTTAAAACTAATTAGTATATAAATATAATTAAAACAGAGAATATTTCGGGTTAGGCACGTAGCTCAGTTGGTAGAGCTGCGTGCACGCGTACGAGAGGTCCCGAGTTCGAACCTCACTCAGCGCATGGTTAAACATAGTCCGACCGGTCAACGGTCAACGGTCAAAAAGTCAAAAAAAAATTATTTCTTTTATTTATTTATTTTATTTAAAAATCAATTAAAAACACTTAAAAATAATATTTTTCAAGTTAGAAAATGTCCTTAAACTCACGAAAATAAATCTAAAAAAATTCCATTAAAAGCATTAATTAAAAACATTAATCTCGAATAAAATCCATTTATAACCGAACCATTTCGTTATTATTTTAGGTTAGTTTTTCCTCGTCGATCAAATCCTAAAATTCGTGCGCATCCAACGTCATCAAAGAACGCACCCACTGTGAGTGAATTCTTACAAATTCCCCTTTTTATTCATGTTTTGGGGTGTATCATGTGTCGCTTTAATTATTCCATTTATTAAAACTCGTGCTATTACCATTATATGATCTAAACTCGAGATGTAAATATTGTTGTGATGCGTGTTTACATTTTGTCAAGTTGCGTGCAAATCATTCATTAGGCCCATCAGTTCCTCGTTGGAGACGGGTTGAGCATCAGGTGCCTCATTGTTCATCATTTGGTGTGTGCTTGTGCATTAATTGAGATTATGTGATTATGTTGTTGGTGGTGATGTGTGTTTATATTTTTGTCAAGTTGTGTGCAAATCATTCATTAGGCCCATCAGTTCCTCGTGGGAGACGAGTTGAGCATCAGGTACCTCATTCGATCGGCTCCGTTTGATTGAGCCTTGATCTCATTGTTCATCATTTGGTGTGTGCGTGTGCATTATTTATATTATGTGTTTTGTGATTAAATTTACATTTACGTTTACTCATATTTGGTTATGCACAATATTATTCAAATATCCAACATAACTAATCCTTTCAAATGATTACATAAGATTCACTCGCCAACTTTTTGTTGACCAAAAACCCTAGTTTTACACATGATACAGGTGGACAGGTTGAAGCAAAGAACACATAGGAAATTGCCTTAGAAGAAAAATAATGAAGTCATGAAATATGTATTTGAACATGTTGTACTTATATGTTTATTGTAATGTTCTTCTTTAAAAAGAAATAATAAATATGAAACTTTGTAGTAAATGTCATGAGCTTTATGAAAACCCAATCATGCCCCGATCACCATTTCCGCTGCGGGTTGGGGTGTGACAAGCGCCACATAGGATAGGTGTGAGGATGGGCCTAAAGGGAATGGACCTAGGAAATGGAAGATGGGGCTAAATGTATGTATGTATGTATGTATTATGTGTATGTATAGGTGTGTGTGAGAAGAAGAGCTACGTCGAGGACGTCTGAATGCTGTCGCGAAAGACGACGCCAGACCCAGGGGAAATGGTGTGGGGGGGTCGCCGGGCCAGGCCAGGCCTAGACGACCCCTACACCGAGTAGCCTTATTCTTACAGGGTTTGTTCATAATTCTCGTTGAATCTTATTTTGAAAAACTCAGCAATTAGTTCTGAGTAAATTTATTTAGTAGAGAAACTTATTCCCTGTATTCAAAGCAAAGGAAACCAAACATATCAACTATAATTTCCCTTTTTGCCCCTTATTATACTTCACAAATCACAAAATTATTAAAAAGATAGAAGAACCGCCTATGTCTAGAATCAACTTTAGACAGCAAATTCACCAAAAGAAAACTATTAAAAACAGTTGGTCTTAGCCTCATAGGCAGGGGCAGATTTACAATGTAATTAGGGGTAGCCTCCGCTACCATTTGGCGCTTCGACGGTAGTGTAAATTTTGAAAAAATTTGACATTTTTTCGATTTCGTTACCCCTTTCTTTTAAATCGTTACCCCTATGAAAGTTTTCTAGATCCGCCACTGCTCATAGACAGTGGTCACTGGTTAAGAAGGCGGACTTGTTGAACTAAAACACAAAACTCTTGAAATGAGTGACTACTATTTGATAATTACCATATCCTTGAATCTGATAAGCTGATGCATTAAAATTGTCACAAAATGGTAAGTGATTGGAACATACAAAAACCGAAATGCTTTTATGCCAAGAGAATGCATCATCTCAATATCTTTTTGAAAAATAAAAAATTACATGAATTTGAATTTTGAAATCTGTGTTGTGTTGGAGGTTTGGGGAAATTATGAATTTGAATTTTGAAAGAGATAAGTTGTTTGAGGAAAACTGGAAAGGCACAAGCGTATGAAGTTTAAACCAGATAACCTGATTTGAGAAGGGTTTGATGGTTATGCTTTAGACGATATATCTTTAATAAAACATAAAAATTGAAAAAGCTAAAAAAATTACACCTAGGATTACTATAAGACGGGGGTTAGAATTTTGGCGCATAAAATTGATAAACATTGCTTTATTATATAGAAAGATAACAATACGAAATTTTAAAAAAAATAGATAAGAATAAATATATTTGTAAGATAATTTTAAACAAAAATTTAGATAAGGATAAACGTTTGTTTTTCTTATATAAGCATAAAACTATATCCCGAATGTTATGAAAGTGACATTCTCAAATTATTTTCTTATTTATTTCTCATATATAATATAATAATAATAATAATATAATAGTTTTAAACAAAATGTTAGATAAGAATAAATAATTGTAAGATAGTATTAAACAAAAATTTAGATAAGGATAAACGTTTGTTTTCTAATATAAGCATAAAGTTATATTCAGAGTATTATGAGTAGATATATATATACTTTAGAGTTTGGTGATTGAAATTATGGTAAATTAGGAATCAAAGGTTCCCGTTTGATACATACTTAATATTGCATTATTGTTATTTTTTTCACTAGAATTAAATAATTATTCTAAGTCCGGTGCATATGCTTCTATAAAATTAAAAGTGTTTTTAGACGCATCATTATAATGGTTTGGACTTACCATTATAGTCCCACAATCCTTTCAAATGTCAAATCTAGACAACTTAGTTTCACCTATATAATGTTAGACTTACTGTTATACTTGGTTTAAACTCATCATTTATCGCACATTGTATCAACATTTAGAAAATAACACCATTTTCAAATATAACAATTCTATACTTCATTAAAAAGAATTTAATTATCGATTTTAATATATAATTCATAAAAATGATGAAATATATAAAAACGTGAGGATCGATCTCCACCTTTTGTACCATAATTTTCTTGAATACAAATTTGAGATGATTGTTTTATGAATGAAAACAAATTATAACATTCGTTGTAAAATGGGTTCTAAAACCCGCTCTGTTTAAATAATTCAAATAAATGATATGAAGTTTCGTTACGTATATATGTTAACCGATCACATTTGTTATATTAATTTTATTAATTATTAAATAAATCAAAAGAGTTAAAATAATAAATAATAACTAATATTAATAATAACTAATAAACTGAAAATAATAAAAATAAATATAAAGCGGTGCCCCCGGGTCTCCATTAAACCAACACACACAAAACACCACTACACTACACACATTTATCTGCTATAAACCTAAATCAAATAACTTATATAACAAAATAACACTTAAATCTGAGTTCAAGAAACTACTTGTAACGGCTGTAACCTCTCAATCCATCAATCCTCGTTTTATGCTCGATCCAAAACTGAAGAAACGTTTCTAATAAGTGTGTTAAACACAATCATTAGAACAGTTATAATTAAATTGATTGCATAATCACTCGGACATGAATTTCTTAACTGAAAACTTGATTGAAACCGAAATCTAAACTTGAGCCAGCCTTCAACTAAAATAGTGATCTTAGTAACCATACAGGACTCGCTCACACACTTGCAAAACAACTCTCCTCTCACTCCCTGTTCTTAAAACATTCGCCGGAAATCGCTCTCAGTCCCTGGAGCATCATCGGAGAAATAAAGGTCACAGCCGCTCAGTATAATCGCTTAAATCTTCCTCTCTTATCTTTTATTTTATTATCAGTAGTGAATTAAGTGAGAGCTATTTGATTTAAACAATCGGGTTATTGATCTGGGTTTTGTTTTTAAAAAAAGGAAGAAGATGAAGTCAAAACTGTGTTAAATGAATTTAAAAACGGTGTCTATACCCGGTTAGACACACAGTCCACTGGTGGACTGTGTGCAAATTTAAACCAACAAACCCGGGTTTGAGTCACACCTACGCTGCCGATTTCCTGAATAAAACCAAACTTTTTAATACTTCTATATATTAACCACCGGTAAGTGTATAAATTTAATATAAATCTTTGATATTCCGGGTTAGCCACACAGCCCAGTTGGTTGGGCTGTGTGCAGCGGTTCGATGATATAACAAAACCTTTTTTAAATAATTAGAATTATGATTTAAGTCAGTTAGTGTGTGTATATATATATGTATAAATTTAATATAAATCTTTGATATTCCGGGTTAGCCACACAGCCCAGTTGGTTGGGCTGTGTGCAGCGGTTCGATAATATAACAAAACCTTTTTTAAATAATTAGAATTATGATTTAAGTCAGTTAGTGTGTGTGTGTATATATATATATATATATAATCCAGATTATTTCGGGTTAGACACGTAGCTCAGTTGTAGAGTTGCGTGCACGTCTATGGGAGGTCACGAGTTCAATCCTTACACGCTGCCAAAAGTCGTATAATCCAACCGGTTCGGCCGGTTCAAACCTGAAAATGGTATATATTTTTTAATTAATTTTTCTTTATTTTATTTTCCAAAAATCCTTAAAATTATAGATAAAAATAAGACTTTATAAGTATTAAATTTGTAATAAATACTATAAAAATAGTCTTAAAAATCTAATAAAAGGCATAAAATAAAAATATTAATTTCAAATAAAAGAAATATATTTACCGAATTATTACGTGATTATTTAGGTTAGTTTTCTTGTATCTTCCGCATTTGTTATCAACTCAAGAAACGCACCCACTGTGAGTGAATTCTTACAAACTTCCCCTTTTATTCATGTTTTGGAGTGTATCATGTATCGTTTTACTTTTATCACTTATTCAAATCTCGTGTTGTCACCATTATATGATCTAACGTGCTATGTGACATGTTTGTTTATTGTTATTGTGGTTATACTTTCTCATTTCAGTCAAGTATTCACATTAGGCCATCAGTTCCCTGTATAGACGGGTAGAGCATCGCGTGCCTAATTAGATCGGTTCCGTTTGATTGAGCCTTGATCTCATAGTTTATCATTTATCATGCTCACGTGTACTTTGCTATATGATTATGTGGCTTGTGGATTGTTTACATATACGTTTATTCATATTTGGTTTATGCACATTTTTATTAAATTAATCAACACATCATTTTTATATAATGTTTAAACGGGATTCACTCGCCAACTTTTGTTGACCCAAAAATTCTATTTTTACACATGATACAGATGATCAGGTTGAAGCAAGGAACACATGGATTAGGCCTTAGAAGAAGAATAAATCGTTACTTGAATGTCTTGTATAGAACAAATTTATGCTTGTATGATTTATGTGTTAGTTGGAATTTTCCTTTTTAATTGAAATAATAAATATGAAACATTATTATAGTAAATGTCATGAGCTTTGATGAAACCCAATCATGTCCCGACTACCATTTCCGTTGCGGGTTAAGGTGTGACTAATTGGTATCAGAGCTTTTGACTATAGGGATATAGGATAGGTTATTAGACCCTTAGAGCCTATACTAGAGTCGGTTAGATTTTAATTGCCTACGTGTTAATTGGTTACATGCAAACTCATGATATTTACTTGTTTTACCCACACACAAATACATGTAAGCACCCCCACAATCGTAAGTGATATTTAATGTGTTATACATATTGTCAAACATAACATTCTTACATATATACGCATCACGCACGTTTCGGTTCTCACATATTTAAACATTTTTCATGTTTCATTTCTTGTTTTACCCACACACAAATAATCAATGTTTAAACAACCTTAGTGAAATAATATAATAATTAATCAATTAAATAATAAATATACTTAATAGATGATTAATAAATTTAATAAAAATAATAAAGAAATCAGGAATTTAAAAAAATATGGGTGAACCGGGAATCGAACCCGGGTCCCCGGGTAGCACATGTAACGCCTCGCTTTTTCGTATCCTTATTTTAGAAAATAAATATTTGTATCATAATTCGGGGTGTTAAAACATAATAAAAATATATGTGTGTGTGTGTATATATATTATTAATTGTTATTCGTTATTCGTGTAACGCCTCGTATCTTCGTATTTTTATTTTAAAAATGTCCGTACCCGTATTCTAATTTTAGAAACCTTACATTCGTATTTTAATTTCAATCTCACAACTCGAGGCATTAATCATAATAAAATTCATATTTTATACGTATTTTTTATTCACACAACCGATCATTTAAATACGTATTTATACGCAAACCGACACAATTATACGTATAAATACTTATACTCACATCCTCAATACTTCAATTATACTTTATACTTTTTATATATTCAATTACATAATATATACTCAAGAAATACCAAGAAATATACCAATCATCTTTTCCACCTCATCAACCCACTTCCACTTTTTTAACCAATCATATTTCACCATTTTCCACCTCCTTTCTCCACCAATCATCTTTTCAATCATCTTCCACCTTTTTTAACCAATCATATTTCACCCTTTTTCACATATCTACCTATAAATACCAACCTCCTTCTACCATTTTATTCATACCATTCTTCTCTCCATCTCTCTAATTCTCTCAATATCTCTAAATCAAGAATTCTAAGAATTCTAAAAGGATACTAAGTGTTCCAACCATTCTTCTCTCAACCTCTCTACTTCTCTCAAATCTTCCAAGAAAGGAAGAGAACTCTAAGAGTTCTAAAATAAAACACTAAGTGTTTTACAGGAAGCTTTGAAGCTCCAACCTCCAACTCTTCACGGAATCACCAAAGGAAACTTTGCAAAACTGTGAGCATACTCGACCCCCTTTTTACACTTTAATGCATTTTGGGGTGCAACATGTATAAATTACAAAATTTATTTTAAACAAAATTAAATGTGTTCACAATACCAAATGTGCCATCAGTTACGCTTATGTGAGTTATATGTGTTAGTTTAAACTCGTCTATACATGCTACTTGTTATGCTTGAGGTTGTTTATGATTATTAGTTTTGACTTGTATTCTCATGATATCGGTATGCTTAGAATACTATGCATGCTAGTTAAGGAATTCAATTATATGCTATTGTTATGCGAAAGTGGTCTACATATTCGTGCGATTCGACTTGAATATATACTTGTCACAATCAAAACCACTTTTATACTTATAATTAATTTCAAACTTGTATGCTCGCCAATACTTTTGTATTGATCTATGCTTTTAATACATGTTGCAGGAATTTTGATGACACATGGAATGTAGTAGGATTGCCTAGAAACGCATTTAAACTTTAAATACTTATTGTATTGTATTTGTTTCAAACATGTATTTTGTTTCAATATCTTGTATTAAATCGTTATCAATAAAATGAAATTCGTTACATGTCGGGATCTAAATTTTGTATTATTTGATTTGAACTATGTAAAAAGTTAATTATTAAACACTTGACACAATTAGCGTTATGAAGCCTCTTGCAATCTAGTTTTCGTCTCATCCTGATGTTTCCACCATCGGTTGGGGTGTGACAGATTGGTATCAGAGCCATAACTATAGGGAATTAGGTAGAATTGTCATTTCGACCTAGTCTATAGTTTAAGTACCATACTCTTAACCATTGTGATACTTGTCTAAAAAGTTATTCTTTCTATCATGCTTCTCCCCCTTTTGATCCTAAAAACTTACAATATGTCTTTCCTAAGACATGAAACACAACACACGCTTTTGAGTATATTCTTGTTCCACAATCGAAATAACTCATCAATACAGGGGTGATTCCGGCCATTGGTGACGCGTTTCAATCCGCTCTACATGTTATTTTGTGCGAAATTCACCATCAAGTCAGGAGTGATATCCATATCTTGATGGGAGTTTCATTTCGTAATCTAGTGGATCCTTATTGACGATTCGAGATTATATCTTGATACGTTCAATAAACCACAATTTGGGGACGAAATTGTCAAGCCAGGATTGACATCCACACCTTGATGACTGGTTCCGCTCCTCAATTTTCAATCTCGCCAAAGTTTTGTATTTTTCGATCAAATTAGGACATGTACTAACTGGAAGGGTAAAGTACCGTTAATCGCTTAGCGACGAGAGTATTATACCTATTAGGCCAAATCATGTCTCCCTAATTCGAAAGGACTTACGAGTCACTTTGGAATAGTCGAAGTTTCTAAAACCGAAACACTCCAACATTTTAACAAGCCTCTCTTTTATGCTATCTTACATTTTATGCTATATAATTCTTATTCCTTCATTTTTTTAATGTCACACTATACTAAAATCAAATTTATGCACGACAAACTTCGCATTATACTAAATCTATTACGCAACGATTCTATAGGTGCATACTAAACATCATACTTGATTTGGGATTGCTGGAACATTATATGTGATAAACTCGTTATAAAACCACACCTTAACATGTATAGCACTATCGTAGTGCTATAGGAGTAGCGCACCGCCCTTGAGACTTGGGGTCATGTTAAGTAAACTATTTCATGTTAAGTAAACTATTTTACACTATGATTCAACAATATTGACTAGTCAACATGACGTACACGGTGGTTTGACTTGTTTATTCACATGTTTATGTGGTAGACTCGTCATTAACTTTGATCAAGCCACACCTTAACATGTATAGCGCTTGTGTAGTGCTATAGGAGTGACGCCCGCCTGTATTCTTGAGGTCATGTTAAGTAAACTATTTTACACCCTCTTCGTTTTAACGATGATGGGTAGTCTACATTGCGGTACATGATGACCTGTTTATTCACATGCCAGTAACCCGTTAATCTTGGTTAAACTAAAATATACCATCTGTATTGTACACGAATGTGCGAATACGCACACTTACACTTATATTCATACTTATACAGTATACTCTCTCATACTTAAATGCAATTATACTTATATACTTGAGACTCTATATATGCTATCATTCT